>CM042090.1:46455320-46893884 GCA_023512835.1 Taxillus chinensis | reverse complement strand
CAACACACTGAAAGGTGTCTACTGGGGCATCCCTTCGTACTTTCAGCTAAATGGAAACCGCATCAAGACATGGAAGGAATTGGCTACCTCCTTCTTGGCACAATACAAACATGTCACCAAACTGGCGCTGGATCGACTAACCCTGCAGTCTTTGGAAAAGGGATCCGACAAAAGCTTCAAGGATTATGCACGGAGATGGAGAGAGACTGCTGTGGAGGTCCAACCTCCCCTTATAGAAAGAGAACTCACTACTCTTTTTATCAACACACTGAAAGGTGTCTACTACGAGAAGTTAATTGGGAACGTCTCTAGTAGTTTTGCAGACTTGGTCGCATCCGGTGAATGTGTAGAAAGTGGAATTAAAGGAGGAAAACTAAAGGGTGATATGGCAGAGGCATCAAAAAGGTCTCAACTACAGCCTAAGAAGAAAGAAGGTGAGAGCAACCTCGTGTATCAATCAAACCAGGCGATGCAGCCAACATTCTACCAAGCACCAGGGTACTACCAAGGATCGCCGGTGGCCGCCTACGCTGCACCTGCACCACCTCCCCAATTCATGCCATACTTGTCGCAAAGAGGGGTTCCATTTCCATATTCAATGGTACCTAACTCATTTCAACCGAGAGCGCCATACCCAGAGCAACCAAGGCCAAAAACTCAGGAAGGACCAGGAGCCTCATTCCAAGGACAGGGGCAATCGAGGGCCTAGACCCAGCAAGCAGGAGCGAATTAGGCTTCTCGTCGACCACGACAAGAGTTTGACCCAATTCCAATGACTTATGCAGAATTATACCCCAAGCTCTTAGAGGCAAGGATGGTAACCCCTATACCCTTGGGAGAAATAAAGACTCCTCCCCCGGCCTGGTACAAGCCAGATGCCAGATGTGAATATCATGCAGGTGGAGCTGGACATGATATCGAAAATTGTATAACATTCAAGAGGAAGGTTCAAGCATTGAAGGATGCGAAGTGGCTAGACTTTTCTACATTGACTGGGACGCCAAATGTAAATGGTAATCCTCTCCCAGAACACTCCAACAATGTTACTAGTATTGAGAATAAAAGACGGCTGGAGAAGGTCTCCCAAGTACAAATGAAGAAAACATATCTATTTACCCTGCTATAGGAGCATGGCTATATATTTGCTAAAGACACGCCAGAGGCAGGAAAGGGAATAGATGGGGAAAAATAGTGCCTTTATCACAAGATGTCAGAGAGACATGACATCACAGAATGTAGTGATTTTTCCGAGGTGGTGCAAAAACTCATGGACCAAAGGATGATCGAATTCTCCAGGGAAGAAATAGACAGTCAAAGCCACATGATCCAAGGAGACATGTCATACAAACCATCGTGGGTGCCAACCCCCCTTGTTTTGACTGTAAAGACTCCAGAAATCCCACTACTGCCTCATGGAATTACACCTCTCACTATATGTGTCCTTGCCCCATTCCCCTACAAGACAGATAATGCAGTCCCCTGGAACTACAACTGTGAGGTAGTTCAGGGAGCCACCGCAGTAGAAAATAAAACCCGGAGTGGTTGTGCTTATGCCCCTGATATGGCGAACAAAGCAGGTAAGGAAAAAGCTGTAGAACCTGACATTGAGCCAACACTGGAGACAACAAAGAAAGGAACACCGGTCACGAAAGAAGAGGCTACAAAATTTCTAAAACTCATGAAGCAGAGCGAGTACAATATTATGGATCAGTTAAGTAGACAACCAGCTCGCATCTCCTTGCTCGCTTTAATGATAGATTCCCAACCTCACCGGGAAGCACTACTGAAAGTTCTGAGCCAAGCCTATGTTCCTCCAACCGTCTCAGTGGCAAATGTTGATGCAATCGCCAGTAACCTCATCATGAACAACGTCATTAGCTTTGGAGATGATGAGCTGCCTCAGGAAGGGAAGGGACACTTAAAAGCTCTGCACATTACTATCAAGTGTAAGGCACACACCATAGCCCGAGTACTCATTGACAACAGTTCTGCCTTGAACATTATGCCCTTACATGTATTGCAACAACTTCCGGTCGATGCGTCCTATATGCGCCCCTGTATGATGAAGGTACGGGTATTCGATGGAGGAAAGCGTGATGTGGTGGGCACTCTAGACATTTCACTTCTGATTGAACCAGCTACCTTTATGGTGGAATTTCAGGTGATGGACATCACGCCATATTACAGCTGTTTGTTGGGAAGACCCTAGATCCACATGGTAGGGGCAGTGCCGTCAAGCCTCCACTAAAAGATGAAATTTACAATGGGAGACCAACTTGTTTGCATCTCTGGGGAAGCAAGTTTCCTAGTCACCAAGCCAGCATCGGTTCTTTATGTTGAGAACAACGAAGATATACCAGAATGCTCTTATCGGGCGTTCGAGATGGTGAATGTCACTTCTGCCCCAATACATTACCTCTCGATGGCTGCAAGAATGGTTGCAGCCACCATGATCAAGCAAGGGTACAAACAAGGGCAAGGATTAGGCCCAAAGGCTCAAGGAATCTAGAAACCATTGACCATCCGGGAAAATACCAAGAAGTTTGGGCTAGGCTACGTCCCTACAAAAGCTGACAGACAGAGGGAAGCTATCAAGAAGAGGGAAGTCAGAATGGCAAGATTAAAGAAAAGGCCAGTGCAATAAGAAAGGAGGAGCTTTCCCCCCTTGAATGTTACATTCCGGACTGGAGGGTTTATCCATAAGAGCCAACCTGATCCCGAGACGGGGACTGTAGCTGGATTGGACACAAACGAGCATGCACCAAGTGAGATGGTTCAGTTAGTGCAAGAGGATCCCAACCAGCCAGTGAACAATTGGACCAGCCTAGACCTCCCTATAATGTAATGCTCATGGGGTCACTAGGATTTAATGATTCTATTTTAACGTCTCTTGAAGTGGTGAACATTTGTTTTTATCAAAAAGCTTTTCAATAAAATGTACTTTTTTTTCAAATATTTCATGGTGCATTCCATTCATGACATATGCATATCATATTTGGTTACCAACTTATCATTATCTTATAAGCAGGTATCACAATGACAATGAAAACATAGTATGTGAAAGCGAAACGAGATGCCTAAGGTTTGACCGAAGTCCAAATTAGGAGCAGCCAGTGTTTGAAGCTGACGAGAATGAGGTAGAGGAGACACCCAAGCTACCGGGAGAGATCATACGCCTATTGGAAAGGGATGATCGCTTATCCATTCCAAGTGAAGACCCAGTAGAAACGGTGAATTTGGGGACGATAGCCGAACCAAGAGAATTGAGGGTAGGGTCTATGATAGCTGCCGACATCAAGAAACAATTAATCGAGCTGTTAAGGAGCTACATAGATGTTTTTGCATGGTCCTATCAAGACATGCCAAGATTAGACACGGACATAGTGCAGCATCACATACCAGTGAAGCTAGAGTGCAAGCCAGTATAGCAGAAATTGCGACGAATGAGATCGGAGATGTTACTGAAGATTAAAGAAGAAGTTAAAAAGTAATGGGACACAGGTTTCCTAAGTGTCTCCCACTATCCAGAATGGGTGGCCAATGTGGTACCAGTACCGAAGAAAGGAGGCAAAGTCCGCATGTGTGTCGACTTTAGAGATCTGAACTGGGCCAGTCTAAAAGATAACTTCCCACTTCCTCATATTGATACCTTGGTGGATAATACAACAAAACACACTCTATTCTCATTCATGGATGGTTTCTCGGGGTACAATCAGATTCGCATGGCCCCCGAACACAAGGAGAGGACCATGTTTACGACACTTTGGGGCACATTCTGTTATAATGTGATGCCTTTTGGCCTGAAGAATGCAGGGGCAACCTATCAACGAGCCATGGTGACCCTATTCCACGACATGATGCATAAAGAAGTCGAGGTCTATGTGGATGATATGATAGCTAAATTGTGGAGCACTGAAGATCACATCGAAGTACTCTGTAAGCTTTTTAATAAACTACGAAAATATCAACTCAAATTGAACCCAGAAAAGTGCACTTTTGTAGCCATGTCGGGAAAACTGTTAGGTTTCATTGTGAGCCAAAAAGGAGTGGAAATTGATCTAGACAAGGTTCGAGCTATCCACGAGATGCCCCCACCACAAACCATCAAGGAGGTCAGAGGGTTCCTCAGGCGATTGAATTACATTGCCCGATTCGTTTCACAATTAATAGCCACATGTGAACCAATTTTCAAGACTTTACGGAAGAACAATCCAGAAATTTGGAATGACAAATGTCAAGAAGCTTTTGACAGGATCAAACAATATCTGTCCAATCCACCTGTTTTGCTCCCACCAGTACCAGACAGACCTTTGATCTTGTATTTGACTGTCCAAGGGTCCTCAATGGGTTGTGTCTTGGGGCAACATGATTCTACAGGCAAGAAGGAGCAGGCCATTTATTATCTGAGCAAGAAGTTCACCATCAATGAAACGAATTACACACCATTGGAAAAGACATGTTGTGCCCTTGTTTGGATAACAAGACGATTGAGGCAATACACCCTTTATCATACCACATGGCTGATTTCAAGGCATGATCCACTCAAATATCTCTTAGAAAAGCCATCCATATATCAGAATATGATATCATCTATGTGCCTCAAAAAGCCATCAAAGGGAGTGCAATAGCTGATTACTTGGCAGACAGAGCACTAGAAGATTACGAGCCTATGACTGTTGGATTTCCAGATGAGCACATCAACATTCTTACGGCTGAAGTATCAGGCATCTGGACGATGTGGTTTGTTGGATCAAACCCAGAATTTGGATAATGCTGATAAAGCCTTATGTAATTTGATCTAAGATCTCTTGTGTTTATTTGATCGTTGCAGAAGATATGTTATTAATTCGGAGATACACTCGTGAGAGCAAAGCTAAGGACAGGATACATAATCCTGATCCCAACAAGAGTGAGTGTCGTCAAACACTTGGTAAATAACCAAGTGACCAATACATACGGAACAAGGAACATTCGTGCGGACTAAGTCAAATTGACGCTAAGTAAGAGTCTTGGTTTACAAGGTCGCACGAAGTAAAAGAAGACACGGAGTAAGGCATCCGAGTCTTCCATACATGCGGAGTAAGGAAGTACAAATGCGGAATAAGGACCCGAGTCTTTATTAGACACGGAGTAAGGAAATTAGATGCGGAGTAAGGAATCCAGATAACTTACTCATACGGAGTAAGGAAGCGCTAGTACGGAGTAAGCACTTCGATCCCTTAGACTCGCCCGGAGTAAGGAACTTACATACGGAGTAAGGAATTTACATACGGAGTAAGGAACTTACATGCGGAGTAAGGAAACACTGATACGGAATAAGTCATCCAACTTTTCAAGACTCGCCCGAAGTAAGGAACTTACATACGGAGTAAGGAACTTACATGTGGAGTAAGGAAGCGCTGACATGGACTAAGGATTCTAGTACCAAATAGATACGGAGTAAGAAATCACTGACACGGAGTAAGGTTCCGAGCTTCATTAGCTACGGAGTAAGGAAAATTAAACCGGACCAAGAAGATACTGCTTCAACTCAACCGCATTTAAAGTTATCAGCTCGTGGCGTCCCGATGTAAGACAAATTTATTGAAAACCTGAAGAATCTTACACGTGGATCATCCGGATATGTGCACACAACCTTAATTGTATTTGGGAACTCACAAAGACATTTATACTCTTCAAACCCAAGATCTTGAGCTCCACAATCCGCAGCAGTCAAGGCAGAGAGATTACCAAGGGATAGTTAGTGCTGAACGCATTCCGGAACTACAAGTTCTAAGGTTGTCTCTTAGGAATGTTTTGTGTAAATATTCATACTTGTACATTTGTGAAGTGTGTGAGTGTATGTGCATTTGTCAAGAATAGACTAATCTTGTGTATGCAGAAGCGTTTTCATTTTTGGAGATAGAATTTGGCTAGTGTGTGAGTTCATTTGTAAACAGAGTGTAAGAGAGTCTTGCTTCTATTTTGTTGTATTTGTCTTGTGATAATAAAACAAAATACTTCCACTATCTGGTTATCTTCCGCAGTGATTCTATCACTTAACTAGATAAGTGTTTGTGTCTTAAGAGAAAGAAAAGAGTTTCGATAAGAGCCTATTCACCCCCCTCTAGGCTCCAAGGGACCATCAAGTGGTATCAGAGCAAGTTCTATTTGTTCTAAGTAGAGATCCCACTCTTTCAATCTCAGAAATGGCCGAAGAAAGCAGTATGCTATTCAATACTCGCCTTAACTCCGGAGGTGCACAGGAGCCCATCCCGAATCGAAACAGCAGTGAAAATGTCGACCCACCTCAACCTGCTACTGCCACCGCTTCTCAACCACGGAGTTCTGGCTTTACTTTGACGAAACCGCCCAAATTCACACCTGAGCTTTTCTCCCAGTGGAAAGCTCGCATGAAGATGTTTATGGTATGCCATGATCATCTTATGTGGCCATGTCTTCATCAGGAGATTGCAATTCCGATGACTATCGGAGAACATGGAGTTAGGAGGCCAAAGACAGATGCTGAACTTACCAACGATGAAAGAGCCTGGTAGTGCGCTAGTGAAAAGGCTCTGGCTTATGTTACATCGTCTTTGGATTCCGAGGCTTTCACGGACGTCCAGGGCTGCACGACGACAAAAGCCGTGTGGGACAAACCGACAATCCTCTATGAGGGGAGTCGGTCCCGGATGCAGAATGTGATCTGTACTCTCAGACAGAACTTTGAGAGTTTTAATCATAAACCGGGCGAATCACTCGAAAGCATCTATCGGAGATTCGGCAAGCTCATTCTTGAGCTGAAAACTGTCAATGAGCACTATTCTCAATCTCAGATCAATGACAAGTTCTTTCGCTCCTTGCCGGATCGCTACTACTCCAAACAACTCCAGATGCAATCAGACAAGAACCGCGGTATGTTCCCCTTGAAGAACTATATGGAGAGCTGCGGACTCACGAAGTCAGGTTTAAGTACTCTGACAGGGATGAGAAAATAGCTCGGAAAGAAAAGGGGGTAGCTCTCAAAGCTACGGAATGTTTAAACATACTGAGGAATGATGATACGGACGTGTCCGAGAATTCTGATTCTGACGAGGAGGAGGAGATAGCCCTTCTTGTCAAATCCTTTGAGCGATTCCTACGGAAAAGCAGAAAAGGGTTCAGAAGACGCTCATCATCATTTTTCGAAAGGAAGGAGCGACCGGAGTCCAGTTCCCAGGAATGCTTCAACTGTGGGAAAATCGGTCACTGGGCCAAGGAATGCAGGTCCAAATCAAAAGTAGCCGAGAAAAGTGACAGGGTAACTCCTCGGCGCTCCACCTCAGACAACAGCAAGAACAAGAAGAAGGCGCTCATGACAAAATACATGAGTGGCTCAAAAGAAGAGGAGGAATCATCGGATGATGAGCCAACCACTAAGCCGAACGTCTGCCTCATGGCAAGTACTGAGGTACCTTCTATCTCTGAGCTCCTGAGTAAATTAGAATCTCTTACTACTGCATGTGATCATGAAAAGAATGAGAGACTAATAATTACTCAAATGTACAAAGATATGGAAAGTCAGAATAAACATCTTGAATTTATCATTAATAGACTCGAAAAGGACATCACTGACTTCAAAGGAAAAGAAGCTTGGTATCACGATCTAAGAGCTGAAAATCATTTATTAAATACCAATCTCTCAGGCCTAAAAGTTATAGTAAAAAGACTCGAAAATGAACTGGAGCAGGAAAAGGAGATAAATTGTAAGTGGCTAAAATCCGGGGAAATAGCCTCTACCTTTAGGACTGATCCTGACGACATTCGAGTCAAACCTGGCCTAGGTTCCGAGTCATCAACATCCATGTAATGACCCGTGTGTTACCCGTGTGTAAGGAGTTAACCACAAACACCTTGGATGTTGGTGCACAAGTTTAAGGTAAGAGATGAGCCCAAGAGGGGACTTTTGAGAGGTGCATGTGTCAAGCGATAGCGTACATTTATGCCCTAGGAAGATGCTATGCGTATACAGGCGGTTTTAAGATGTTTTGGCTGATCTTGGAGCTCACTTTTGACCTAGTAGATGGCCTCAAACAATTGGTGTGCAAGAACAAAAGTTTCTTAGAATGAGGTCCTCTATCTACCACAGAAATTTCAGAGCATTTGGAGCTGAACGTGAATTCACCCATTTCACGTGCAAGCATATTTTGCTCCTCGGGCCTCTCCAAGATGCAAGGAGGCTTGTGGTGAAGTTTTAGTGCATTTGGGCTGCACGCCAATTGGGGAATTGGCGTGCAAATTGGCGTGCAGGTGTATTTTTGCATGGTTCCCTTGGTTTTGTCATCTAATGATCTTTCTCCAAAGGACCATGTTGAAATTCCGAGTATTTTGGCCTATATGGGTGCGGAAAGGTGCTAACTTGTGTGATCAAAACTACGTCGTTTTGATCCTGGGTTTACTTAATCAAAACTACGTCGTTTTGATGTGGATGGTGTCTATATAAGGAGGGCTTGAGTTTGAGTTTAGGGTTCTTGTGTTCCTTTGCTGCATTCTGCTGCCCAAGAGAGAGAGAGAGCTAGAGAGAGAGAGGGAAGGGGAGTTCTTGGTTCTTGCCGGAGCATCTTCGTGGGGAGGACAGCTTTGCGCGGGAGCAAGGAAGAGCCGCTTTAAGGTAGGGGTTGTTTCTTCCAATCCCTCCTCGTCCTAGGGTCCTAGGCGGATTCTCGGGTCGTATCTGTTTATATATACATATGTAATCCATATAGGTGTGATCTCCTATATGGATGTTGGCCTTCAGGGGCGTATTGGTGTGATTTCGAGGTTGGGTGGTTTGTGCATGTTATGTGTTTGACATTATGCCCGTGAGGCCGTGCATGTTATGTGTTTGAGGTAAAGCTCTGTGAGGCCGTGCATGTTATGTGTTTGAGGTAATGCCCGTGAGGCCACGCACGTCCAGTGTGTTAGATTATGTTTGTGTGGCTGAGTTTATGAGCTTGTGGATATATGCATGCTAAGTGTTCGATGTTATTCCTGTGTGACTAAGCATACTAAGTGTTTGATGTTATGCCCGTATGGCCATGTGTGCTGCGTGTTTGCTTGTACACCCGGTGGCTGTGGAAGCCCGGGACTGTTTTGTGGAACCCGGTGGCTGTGGAAGCCCGGGACTGTTTTGTGGAACCCGGTGGCTGTGGAAGCCCGGGACTGTTTTGTGGAACCCGGTGGCTGTGGAAGCCCGGGACGTTATGTGGAACCCGGTGGTCGGGGAAGCCCGGGACCGTTATGTACCAGCCCATGTATGATCGTGTTTCTTGTTATACCTGTAACTCTATCTGGTGGAATAATTGTATCACGACACAGCACTTGTACACAAGGCATGTAGATATCAGTGCATGGGATGGGTTGGGGAGACATGATCCCTACGAGCCGTGGTTGCTCACCCCTCCTACCATGTTGTTTTCTTTACGAACCTAGCGTTAGGTGGGAACACCAAGGTGGAAGACCTTATTTACTTTACTTGTTTATGTTATGTAATTTGTGTTATGTAATTTTGTTGAGGCCTTGTAACCCAAGGGGGAGATTCTGTAATGAAGTTTGAAACATTATAAAGGCATGTGGTTTGAATTTTAATAATTATGTGATTTTGGTCTCGAAAATAAAATGTGAAGTGTATGTTGTATCCTACCCCTTTATCCAAAACCGGGTAAAGGGAGGGTCACGTTCCGGTCTCCTGGGTTGGAAAACCGGGGCGTGACAATATGGTATCGAGCATGGTCTAGTTGGCCTAGGGTAGTGGGCGGACTTGGTTATCTTGAGTCCTTTGGAGGAGCTCGGAGGGACGTGCCCCCGATCAACACGGTCCTCTTGGAGCCTCCAAGGTGTACTTGGGGTAGTCCGGTCTTGTGGTAGGATTTGCATGCATTGGCATTAGGGCACTAGTTGCATTGGTTGTTGTATGTGAAGGTGTGGATACAAAAAAAAAAAAAAAAAAAAATAATTGTGATAAAGGAAAAATATGAATAATGTGATAAGGTGTGAACTGTGCAACTCTGATTTTATTTGAAGTACCTTGAGCATGACTACAAGGAAAGGTCCTTGTTTAGTTGAACTGTATGCTTGTGGGATGGATGCTTGTGCAATGTGGTTTAATGAGAACTGAAATGTGTGCAGTGTGTGTAATTGCATGGATAAAGGGTTTGAACATGATAAAGTTTCAATTGTACAACTCTGAAATTTTGTGATGATTTGAGCATGGAAACATGGAAAAGAAATTGTGGAAGTGAAACTGTGTGCTTGGAAACTTGAGGCTTGTGACCTGTTAACAAAAAAAAAAAAATTTAATTAAAATGTGATTTGTTTGGTGTTCTGTGAATGGTTGAGCATGTGATTTGCTTGGTCGGTGTGAAATAAGCGTGGTTATGAGCAATGCAATGGAATGTAAAATTGGTATAGTCCGTTAAATGTGAACCTATAGACTTGTGTGGTAATAATGCGTGTTATAGCTTAAGCTGCTTAGTCGGTAGTGGTCTCGCGATTGTTGAGATTATGGAGTGATAACCTAGAGCGCTGCCTTTTCGTGGAGCCAATGTCTCCGAAAATTGTGACCGGTACGACGATTGAGGTAGCAAAGAAGCCCGCCCCCCCCAGGCTGGGCAAGTGGGAGAGCTACAGGATGTAAGTAATGATACAATCATGGCAGAGGTTGGCATCTTAAGCCTGGTAATTTAAGAGTTGAAGGACGAGATTCGACAACTGATTAAGAGCGAGGTACGTCGAGAGCTATCAACCCACCTCATCGGGGGGATCTTGGGTGAAGATTAATTGAAGCATAGTTGTCCGATCAGCGAAAGGGCTCAAGAGGTAGAGACCGCTTCCCAAAGGGGTTGTTCTTGCAGTGGACAACCGGGACATTGGAAGAGAGTATGGCAGAAGAAGTACTAGTGTTGCATCTATGGAAAAGTAGACATCTCCAGACAGCCTGTTTTGGTGAAGCAAGTCATGGTGCTAGAAGGCGGCTCACGAGCTAGGGACAAAGCAAAATTCAAGTGAGGCTAGGAGGAGAGCATGGCAGAACTTTCCTTAGTCAAGGGTACGATTTTGATTCTCGCGTGTTAAGATTGCTGTTTAGTGGTGGTAGCATATTCCTTTAATGATAGTGATCGGTTAAGTCTCGTCTGGATTAGGTGAGGCTGGTGAACCTTTGATTGCTGCGTTTCTAGCCACTGTTTTTACTGGGTGGGCTCGTGAGCCACTGTTTTATGTTAGGTGAGGCTTAAAGGTCGTTTTGAGTTACCATTTTGAATGGACGTAGTTGGGGACCTACTAGAGAATAAATGAGTAAAATAAATAAAAATATATATATGATACCAAAAGACTAATAGATTACTAATGGTTATAAATAGTTGTTGGAAAGAGTTGGTGGTTTTAATATGGTCTAAAGTGTTAATTGTATCTTTGTGTGGTAGTCAATTTTGGGCGCCCGTGTGTGAGGAAAGTAATAAATGTTACTGTGTTACCCCTAATACTCTAGCATAGGTGAGATTACCTTGGCCTAGCTACCTAGGAAGCTGGAGGCATGAGTTAGTGGCTGTGGGTAGTGTGTGACCCCGCGGTGGCAACCTTGAGTAATAAATGTGTTTTCATGTGAGTAGAGGTGAGGTTTGTGTAGATGTGCTACCTAAGAAGGATGCTCTTTTGGTAACCTTTCCAAGTGTCACGGTTGAGGGAAGAAATTGCCACTAGTATAACCCACTCCTTGAGTCATTGAGATTTAAATTAATTGGCGAGAGTGGTATGTGGTTTTAAGATTCTTATGGGTGTCCTATGGAAATGGCTGCAAATTCTTGGGTGGCCAAACATTGACCACGTGTCATGCTGGTGGTGTGTGAAAGACCTTGGGTAATGTTCAAGGATATGTGGTGAAATGGGTTTGCGTATGTATAAAAATGTGATGAGTTCCGGAACTAGGTTACGAATGAGTTTATAGGATCGTGCCCAGTGAACCCAATCGGTGCAAGCGAGCGCGAGTGAGATTGGGCGGCCTTGTTTGGGTTTTTCCTCAAAATTGGGAGACACCTTCCGAGGGGTTGAGGATGTACTCCTGGTGGTAGGACCATTCGTTAATCCATGTCGTGTGGGTAATAGGCTTAAAAGAGGCGGGAGGTGGGGGCTAGTATGTCCTCTCTTACATGTGTTCTACGCAGTAGTTTATTTCGTGTGTTGTGGTCGCCTTGTTTTGTTGTGTGTGTTACATATGTGTAAAGGGGTATAACAAAGTTCTTATGTGTGGGTCTCGTGGCATTCATATGCGAGAGGAGTAGAGGTGATCCTGCGCATGTTAGGTGTGGTGTGGGATGAAGAGGAGTGTTATGTGTAATGTTGATGCTATTCCTTGTCACGTGTGATGGCATGCTCGGTTAAAGTGTGAAAGTATTGATGAGTTGTGATTCATTGAATGGAGTCAGATGTGAGTTTTGTTTGTAAGGGATATTAGTCTTACCCCTTTGGGGGAGATTTGTGTCCCGCGGCTACCATGGGGTCCTCATGCTACATATGTTCTTCTTGAAAGTCTTTCGTGTGCGTTTTGATGCGGTAAGTGAGATGGTCCACGCCATCAAAGTGTTGGTGTGTTTGGAAGCTACGTGAATGTCCCGAATAAGGAGTTTGCATGCCTCGTTTCTTGTGCCTACCCGGAGGAATTGCGGTGACCATATTAAGTCGCGGTTGAGCCCGAGTATTTCTTGATCCATTTGAGTGTTTTGCTGGTATGTTGAGATGAAACGTAATAGTTGATATAGCGGAGTTTGGGCCATGAGGTGGAGTATGTCTTGGAGGCAAGGGATTTTCTTGTGACTGTGAGTGGTGACACGAGGATTCCATTGTGGTCAGGTTGCAGATGGGAGAGTTTTCGGTGGGGGGGGGGGGGACTATGATGTTCATACTACTTGGCGCAAGGGATTCCTATCGCGTGGTCCGTCTGCCGACTTGGTAAGGCATTATCTCTTGGGGCTGTACGGTAAGCCTCGGTTGTGAAGGCCAGGTGGGACCTTGGCGGATCTCTGTTTGACCGTGATCAAGGAGGTCGATTCTCAAAGTCGGTGACTAGTGATACCCGATAGTGGGTTTTGGTCTTACCATGGTTGTGTGTGTGGTCCGCATTTCTCGTTTTTAGTGCATCCTTGGACTCGTTGGGCGCCAGGTTGACTGCGACCGAGTGGTTAAGGGCACACTCCATTCTCGTGTTTCGTGTCCAGGCTTGTACTCCGTTCGCGTCACCATTGGTGTTGGTGGGGTTTCAATGTTCCTTGCTTGAGTGAGGTGGTTTTCGCAGTGATGATGGTCCTGAGGTGAGCTCCCGTGTGGGAATGTGATTGTGGTTTGCATAATGCTGTCCTATTTGTTTGTGTTTCATTGTGACCTCATTGTCTTCTCGTTAGGGTGTGGTCTACCTATGGGCCGAGGCTGCGTTGACTTCAACTCCCAATTGTTGGGTATTTTACGTTGTGGAGTGTTGGTCCCATCATGCCGCGAGTTGGCATCTCCAACATTTGTGGTAATGACTACATTTGTGTTGCTTTGATCTTTTCGCGTTGTTTACTACTTGGTTTCTCTTTTCGGGGACGAAAAGTCCAAAGGTGGGAAGGTTGTGAGGAAACTCCCGCGGATGAGTTTGTATGGTGTTAGCGAGTGGGCAGTGGAACGTTAAACGTGTAGTAGTATTTTATTTGTGCTTTGTTCTTTGTAGTGGTGTTTATGATGTGATTTGTTAAACGTACGTGTTGGGGATGGGCGTATATGTCGTACACCGTCGTGGCGTGAATACTTGTGACATGTGTTAGGTGAGGAGAACAAGGGTTGTTGGTGAGATTAGAATATGTGTTTCCTTATCATGCTTGTGTTGTATTGGGTCGTGGGTACGTGCCTTCATGTGTGTTATTGTGTGATATCTTCATTCGCGGGTATGTGAATGGTTGTGGATGATGTGCATCAGCATGTGCATTATGGAAAGTGTATTGTCTTTTCGCGGACGACACGTCCTATGGAGGAAATATGGAAACGCGGAACCTTGCTGCGTGAGCAACCCCCCCAGCGTTGTTCGAGGACGAACAATCTTAAGGGTGGCGGGGTGGCTGTTGGCTGGTGTATTTGTATTTCCTTTCGATATTTGTGACATGTGGATGTGTTTCCATAGATTGTGATGCATGTGGTTATGGACTGTGGTGGCACTATGTTATGTGCTATTGTGTACAATGTGCGGTGTATGACCCATTTGGGTGTTGTAGCTCGCCGTGTGGCAAATGGGTAGCTTGTGTTTGTTTTCCTCGTATGTCATTTCTTTTCGAGGACGAAAAGTCTTAAGGGGGAGAGGATGTAATGACCCGTGTGTTACCCGTGTGTAAGGAGTTAACCACAAACACCTTGGATGTTGGTGCACAAGTTTAAGGTAAGAGATGAGCCCAAGAGGGGACTTTTGAGAGGTGCATGTGTCAAGCGATAGCGTACATTTATGCCCTAGGAAGATGCTATGCGTATACAGGCGGTTTTAAGCTGTTTTGGCTGATCTTGGAGCTCACTTTTGACCTAGTAGATGGCCTCAAACAATTGGCGTGCAAGAACAAAAAGTTTCTTAAATGAGGTCCTCTATCTACCACGAAATTTCAGAGCATTTGGAGCTGAACGTGAATTCACCCATTTCACGTGCAAGCATATTTTTGCTCCTCGGTGCCTCTCCAAGATGCAAGGAGGCTTGTGGTGAAGTTTTAGTGCATTTGGAGCTGCACGCCAATTGGGGAATTGGCGTGCAAATTGGCGTGCAGGTGTATTTTTGCATGGTTCCCTTGGTTTTGTCATTCTAATGATCTTTCTCCAAAGGACCATGTTGAAATTCGAGTATTTTGGCCTATATGGGTCGGAAAGGTGCTAACTTGTGTGATCAAAACTACGTCGTTTTGATCCTGGGTTTACTTAATCAAAACTACGTCGTTTTGATGTGGATGGTGTCTATATAAGGAGGGGCTTGAGTTTGAGTTTAGGGTTCTTGTGTTCCTTTTGCTGCTGCCGCCCGAGAGAGAGAGAGAGAGCTAGAGAGAGAGGGGAAGGGGAGTTGCCGGTTCGCTGCCGGAGCATCTTGCGTGGGGGGAGGACGGCTTTGGCGCGGGAGCAAGGAAGAGCCGCTTTAAGGTAGGGGTTCTGTTCTTCCTAATCCCTCCTCCGTCCTAGGGTCCTAGGGCGATTCTCGGGCCGTATCTGTTTTATATATACATATGTAATCCATATAGGTGTGATCTCCTATATGGATGTTGGCCTCAGTGGCGTATTGGTGTGATTTCGAGGTTGGGTGGTTTGTGCATGTTATGTGTTTGACATTATGCCCGTGAGGCCGTGCATGTTATGTGTTTGAGGTAAAGCCTGTGAGGCCGTGCATGTTATGTGTTTGAGGTAATGCCCGTGAGGCCACCACGTCCAAGTGTGTTAGATTATGTTTGTGTGGCCGAGTTTATGAGCTTGTGGATATATGCATGCTAAGTGTTCGATGTTATTCCGTGTGACTAAGCATACTAAGTGTTTGATGTTATGCCTGTATGGCCATGTGTGCTTGCGTGTTTGCTTGTACACCGGTGGCGGTGGAAGCCCGGGACTGTTTTGTGGAACCCGGTGGTCGTGGAAGCCCGGGACTGTTTTGTGGAACCCGGTGGTTGTGGGAAGCCTGGGACTGTTTTGTGGAACCCGGTGGCTGTGGAAGCCCGGGACTGTTATGTGGAACCCGGTGGCTGTGGAAGCCCGGGACTGTTTATGTACCAGCCCATGTATGATTGTGTTTGCTGTTATAGCCTGTAACTCTATCTGGTGGAATAATTGTATCACGACACAGCACTTGTACACAAGGCATGTAGATATCAGTGCATGGGATGGGTTGGGAGACATGATCCCTACCGGTCGTGGTTGCTCACCCCTCCTACCATGTTGTTTTCTTTACGGAACCTACGGCGTTAGGTGGGAACACCAAGGTGGAAGACCTTATTTACTTTCTCGTTTATGTTATGTAATTTGTGTTATGTAATTTTGTTGAGGCCTTGTAACTGTGGGAGATTACGTAATGAAGTTTGAAACATTATAAAGGCATGTGGTTTGAATTTAATAATTATGTGATTTTGGTCTCTGAAAATAAAATGTGAAGTGTATGTTGTATCCTACCCCTTTATCCAAAACCGGGTAAAGGGAGGGTCACGTTCCGGTCTCCTCGGGTTGGAAAACCGGGGCGTGACAATCCATAGCTCAAGCTACTGAGTGTCCTCCGGATTTCACTCCTAAACTAACCAACTTATATCCTATTAGTATATCTAAATCGTTGGATGGTTTCATTTCAGGTGGCACCATAGTTTATGACTGTGGAGTTGAGGCTGTTACTGCACCTCCCGAAGCAGTAGCACCCGTAACTAAAGATGAAGGGAAGGCTGCTGTAGTTAAAGCCAAAACTGTAGCACCCAAAAAGAAAGACAAGGCTAAGGCTGATGCATCTAGGGCCAAGAGCGCGTCACCCAAACGCAATGGATTAGGCCACAGGGAACAGAGTAGAAAGTCCGTAAAATCTAAGAGACCTGTATCCCCTGTTCGTATTTCACATTATAGTGTCTGTTCCATCTGTAGGGAAATAGGTCATTATCACTATGAATGTTGGAGTTTATCTGATAACTGGCTTTGTAATCAATTTCATATCAATAAAGATCAGTTAAACAAAAAGGGTTCTTCGAGCAAAACAAAATCTAAACCTCGAAGGAGTATCTCTCCCAAGAAAACCCAAATAAAAGAGGTAGCTGAAACTAACAAGCTAAAGTCAACTTGGAGAGCTAAAAGTCCTAGCAAAATCAAATCCGTAAATGTTGACAATACTGCTGCTCTCTCTAACCGCCCGAAACAAGTTTGGGCACCAAAAGTGTAAATTGTTGTCTTTCAGGAGCATCTCTGGAATGCATTGCCGGATCACTTGAAGTTAAAGATCAATAAAAGCAAGTGGATCCTTGATAGTGGATGCTCCGGACATATGACGGGTGATCAGACTCTGCTTGAAGAAGTTAATGATAAACAAGGTCCATCTGTTTAATATGGCGACAACAGCAAAGGTAAGACTGTTGGGTATGGCACCTTAACTAACGGCTGTGTATCAATCACTAGAGTTGCACTAGTCGAAGGTTTAAAGCATAATTTGCTAAGTGTCAGCAATTTATGTGACAAAGGATTTACTGTTTCCTTTTTGTCAAACACCTGTACAGTAAGAGAAAACTTATCCGGAGATGTTAAGTTATCCGGATCAAGAGATGGGGACATATACTCAGTGGTCTTATGAAATAATTCTTCTGACCCTGTATGCTTCCTCACTAAAGCATCAGATGAAGACAGTTGGCTATGGCACAAGCGATGCGCACATTTAAACTTTAAGACTTTGTCTAAATTAGCGTCACTTGATCTTGTCACTAGTCTACCTAAACTCAAGTTCTCCAGAGACTCTGTCTGTCGAGAATGCCAAATGGGCAAACAGACCAAACATAGCTTTAAGAGCAAATCAGTTAATTCAATAACTACTCCTCTACAACTTCTTCATATGGACCTATGTGGTCCTATATCTGTTCCGTCACTAGCTGGTGCGAGATATACCCTAGTGGTTATCGATGATTTCACCAGATACACATGGGTGATGTTCCTGAAATCAAAGGATCAAACTTTTGAGCATCTTGTAGATCTTTTCAACTGGATAAGCAAATCACAAGGACTGAGCATAAAGTGCATCAGGAGTGATCATGGTACAGAATTTGATTTTTCAGAAATGAGATCATATTGCTCTGAACAAGGCATACAACATGACTTCTCTGCGCCCAGAACTCCTCAACAAAATGGAGTAGCTGAGCGCAAGAATCGCACTTTAGTCGAGGCTGGCAGATCTATGTTAGCAGGGGCAACGCTTCCTCTCAGTCTATGGGCTGAAGCTGTGTCCACTGCCTGCTATGTTCAGAACGGAACTCTAATAAATAAATCTACCATGAAAACACCCTATGAGATGTGGAGAGGACGAAAGCCTTCAATTTCACATTTCAAAGCCTTTGGGTGTACTTGCTATACACTGAACAACGGTAAAGAACCCCGGAATAAATTTGAACCAAAATCTGATGATGGGATCTTTGTCGGGTACTCACTTCATAGCAAAGCTTATCGGGTCTTCAATAGAAAACTTTTTAAAGTTGAAGAATCTATCCATGTGACCTTTGATGAAACTAACCTTGATTGGTCAAAAGTCGGTTCTTTTAGTTCTAATGTGCAGGTCATGGACAGTAACGTCAATTATTCGAAGTTTATGAATGTTCCTATTACACATCTTGACTAACTACGTGGCATCAGTGAAGCACTAAGAAATAATATGGATGATGCTACGGATGACTCGGACTCTGGACTACCATTTAGCTCCGGATATACTCCTACGGATACCCAAAATTCCGGAGCACCTTCAAGTCTGTCCGGACTAGTTAAGACTGAAAGAAACTGTGTTGAAGAACCATCTAGTTCAATTGTACCTCTCAATACGGAAACATCTAGTCCGGACGAAGCTCAACCAGCGGATACAACTGAACCACCTAATCTGGAAGAGCTTCAAATTGTTCAAGATCATCCATCACATGCATAGAATTACAGATGGACTTGAAACCATCCCTCAGATCAAGTGATTGGTGATCCTACTGTTGGTGTAAGAACAAGAGCAGCCACCTCCAACATGAGTCTTCACTCGTGTTTTCTATCTCAAATAGAACCAAAGGTGGTAGATGAAGCTCTTCAGGATTCGAATTGGATAGAAGCCATGCAAGAAGAGCTGAATCAATTTAAGAGAAATAATGTGTGGACCTTAGTACCAAGGCCTAAGTCTCAGCAAGTCATTGGCGTTAAATGGGTGTTCCGGAACAAGCTTGATATGGATGGAATAGTAATCCGGAACAAAGCCAGACTGGTAGCCAAAGGATATCGTCAAGAAGAAGGAATAGATTATGATGAAACCTTTGCTCCGGTAGCAAGACTTAAGGCAATCCGAATGTTTCTGGCGTATGCTTCATATGACAACTTCATAGTTTATCAAATGGACATCAAGAGCGCATTCCTGAATGGAGATCTTCAAGAGGAGGTGTACGTTGAACAACCTCCCAGCTTCATTGAACCTAAGGCAGGACATCTTGTCTACAAGCTTCGGAAAGCTTTATATGGTTTGAAGTAAGCTCCAAGAGCCTGGTACGACACATTGTCAGAATTCCTACTTGCTCACAACTTCCAAAAAGGGAAGATAGACATCACCCTATTTCTACGAAAAGAGAACGGACACACTCTGATCGTACAAATATACGTGGATGATATCATTTTTGGATCAACGAATCCGAAGCTTTGTGAAGAGTTTGCTAAGTTGATGACAGGCAAGTTTGAGATGAGCATGATTAGAGAACTGTCCTACTTCCTTGGAATAGAAGTTAAACAATTAAAGGAAGGAATCTTCATTAACCAAGCTAAGTACACTCGCGATCTTATTAAGAAGTTTGGTATGGAAGGTTCATCTCCCGTCAAAACTCCCATGCCTGTCAGTGCCAAGTTAGATCCGGATGTTGACGGCATATCGGTAAATGTGACCGACTACGAGAGGATGATCGGATCCTTCGTATCTTATGACAAGTCGCCCAGACATTATGTTTGCAACTTGCATCTGTGCTCGATACCAGGCGAATCCCAAGGAGTCACATATGTTTCATGTTAAACGGATATTAAGGTATTTCAAGGGAACGATGAATTTGGGACTCTGGTACCCAAAGGAGTTCAACTTCACCTTATCTGGATACTCTGATGCCGACTTCGCTGGATGTCGCATCGACAGGAAGAGCATAAGTGGTACATGTCAGTTTCTTGGAAATAGATTAATTTCATGGTTCGAAGAAGCGAATTCCGTATCAACCTCTACTTCTTGAAGCGGAATATATAGCTGCTGGGAGTTGCTTTGCGCATGCCTACTACTGGATGCAAAGTCAACTTACCTGACTACGGTTTCAACATGTCATCTATTCCACTCTCTTGTGACAACACTAGCGCTTATTGCTATCAGCAACACCTGTCATGCATCCTAAGACGAAGCATATTGAAGTCCGGTATCACTTCATACGTGATCATGTTCTTAAAAGTCACATCTCACTAGAACACGTTGCTACTGAAGATCAACTGGCCGACATTTTTACAAAGCCCCTACCTGATGCAAGATTCTCTGAACTACTCTTTCGTTTAGGTATGCTCGACTTTTCTGCATAGTTTCACCTTTAATTTTCCCAACAGTATACTTACTATCAGAACATGCATTGTGTTTTTATTGAAAGTGGAAGATACATACTGATTTTAATGCTGATCATACTTACTGATTAACGGCTTCATGCTTCTGATATAAATAGCAACTTCATTATGGGAGGATGCTTGCATTTCCCGACTGAAGTCATTTAAGCTAACATGATTAAAGTTTATATGATTTACCTCCTTCTGGTTTGATGATCTTAATTTCCACTAAACACCACATGACAATAGCATGTTCATTTAGATTACTCTATTAACATGTATAGTTAAAGAAATGAAATGGGTTAGCTCGGAATGCCTGGTGGATGAATACTCAATCACAGTCTGGTCAGCTTCTGAAGTATCGTTTTCTAATAAGATACACAGTGCTGAATTCAACAAACCGGAAATGTCAATCGAGAGGATTGCACAATCTACGGGGGAGAAAATGCTTTATATATTATTCAGTATATACTGACAATAGCATGCTTTATATATTATTCAGTAATCTATGGGGGAGAAAGTATATGTCTCATGACCTCTTTCCTGGCTGTCTATTTGAGGGGGAGCTCTTCATGTAGACGATTAAATGATCTACGGGGGAGCAATAATGAACCCCTAATATGTCTCGGATACTCCCTCCTCTAAACTTTTACTTCCGGATTTGACTGGACATGCTGTTTAGGGTCAGAAAAGTGGCATGCTTGGATGTATTTTCTTTCTTCAACCATGCATTTTAATCGGCTAATCACTTGCTTACTTTTGACATGTGTTCGCTTCCACATTTTTCACTCATGAATCCTAAATTGGCCAAATCATATGATCTTTAATTAATCTTAGCTACGTTGTTCAGCAAGACGGTTTTGCTATGTTGACCTATATGAACTTGTGTATGGTTATCTGACATATGCCCTGATTCAGTAATATTGCTCATTCTCACGTATGTATATGTCTCTTACATGCTTGGCAATGCATAAGTTCTGTTTCTCATTAGTTTGGATTATGTCGTTTTTCACTGATTATTTTCCCTAATCCGTACTAATCCTTGCCTGTTAAGCTTTTGTATTTTCAGTTCATTTCTTCGTTTAGCTACAGGTTCAAATTCTCTTTGCAACCGTATCGATCAATCTAGTCCAAAGTCTTGGATTTGAAGTGTTGTGGTGTAAGGACCCGTACCTTGAGTTAGTCAGTTTTGTCTCCTGAGTAGAGTTTTTCTAGATTTTGACCTAGTAAATGGACTCTAATGAATTCACGTGCAAAAGGAAAGATGCTTAGAATGATGTCCTCTATCTACCACAGAAGTTTCAAGCCAAATGGACGTGTATGTGAGGTGCACGTGAAATGGGTCCAATTCACGTGCAAGTGTGGTTGTCTTCTAAATGATGCAAGGAGACTAGGGGTGAAGTTTGAGAGCATTTGGAGTGCATATGGAGTTGCACGTGAATTGGGGAATTCACGTGCAAATTGGCGTGCGAGCATATTTTTGCATGGTTCCCTTGTTTTTGACATTCTAAGGAACTTTCTCCAAAGGACCATGTTGAAATTCGAGTATTTTGGCCTATATGGGTGCGGAAAGGTGCTAACTTGTGTGATCAAAACTACGTCGTTTTGATCCTGGGTTTCACTTAATCAAAACTACGTCGTTTTGATAGTGGGAGGCCTATATAAGGATGAGGAGACTCCTTGTTCTAGGGTTAGGGGTTTTTCAGCCATTGCAGCCGTCGTGGAGAGAGAGAGAGCTAGAGAGAGGGAAAGGGGGAGAACTGCTGGTTGCTGCCGGAGCATCTTGCGTGGGGAGGACGGCATCTAACGCGGGAGCAAGGAGGATCTTCTTTAAGGTAGGGGTTCTGTCTTCTTGTACCTAATCCGAGGTTAGGCCCTGTGGTGAATAAACCGTTGGACATCGTTCTTGTTATTATATTATTTATATGTAAATTCATATAGGTGTGATCTCCTATATGAATATTGGCCTTCAATGGCGTGTTGTTTGGATATATGTATATATGCCTGCCAAGTGTTTGAAATTATGCCTTGTGAGGCCGTGCATATTATGTGTTTGAGGTAATGCCTGTGAGGCCACGCACGCCAAGTGTTTGAAATTATGCCCGTGAAGCCGTGCATATTATGTGTGAGATTATACCTATGTGGTGGGTTTATGAGCTCGTGAATATATGCATGCTAAGTGTTCGATGTTATTCCTGTGTGACTAAGCATACTAAGTGTTTGATGTTATGCCTGTATGGCCATGTGTCTTGTGTGTTTGCTTGAAACCCGGTGGTTGTGGAAGCCTGGGACCGTTTTGTGGGACCCGGTGGCCGTGGAAGCCCGGGACCGTTTTGTGGGACCCAGTGTTGTGGAAGCCCTGGGACCGTTTTGTGGGACCCGGTGGTTGTGGAAGCCCAGGACATTTTGTGGGACCCGGTGGCCGTGGAAGCCCGGGACCGTTTTGTGGAACCCGGTGGGTGTGGAAGCCTGGGATCGTTCTTGGAAACCCGGTGGCCGTGGAAGCCTGGGAGTGTTTATGTACCAGCCCATGTATGATTGTGTTTGCGGTTATAGCCTGTAATATCTGGTGGAATATTGTATCACTACACAGCACTTGTACACAAGGCATGTAGATATTAGGTGCATGGGATGGGTTGGGGAGACATGATCCCTACTGAGCCGTGGATGCTCACCCCTCCTACCATGTTTTCTTTACAGGAACCTACAGGCGTTAGGTGGATACACCAAGGTGGAAGACCATCTTCATTATATTGTTCTCTTCTGAAATGTAATTTTATGATTTATGTAACCCCAGGGAGGGAAATGTACTGAGGGATTGAATTGTAGTAAGGAACATGGTTGTTTTGTGAACCTTTAATATTTGGAATTAAATAAAGATGTGACTTGTTTGATTTATTGAAATTGTTAGACTTGCTTGTGGCATCCAGTAATCCAACCCCGTTGCCCTCCGTGTGGGTGAACGGGGAGTCACGTACCAGTTTCCTCGGGTTGGAAATCCGGGGCGTGACAATATGGTATCAGAGCATGGTCTAGTTGGCCTAGGGTAGTGGGCGGACTTGGTTATTTTGAGTCCTTTGGAGGAGCCTGGAGGGACATGCCTGATCAACATGGTCCTCTTTGAGCCTCCAAGGTGTACTTAGGGTAGTCCAGTCTTGTGGTAGGATTTGCATGCATTGGCATTAGGGCACTAGTTGCATTTGCTGTGAATGTATGCTAAACTGTGGATAAGATCACATAATTAAGTGAAATGTGCAACTCTGATTTGTTTGGCAATGTGTACTGAACCGTGCAACGTGATTGATGCAATATATGTGTGTAATGTCATGTGTTAGTGAAATTGATCAGTGGGGTAGAGGTAGTGACGCGAGAGATTATAAAATTTGTTTTGACGTTGTGCTTCTTACTTCGTGTAGTAAGAATGCCGCCGAGAAGAGTGACACGTGCGTCCGGGGCAGTGGCTGATGAGTCATCTGCCCATGAGGGTCCGGGTGCGGGGCCATCCATTGGAGGGCATGCGTTGTTACTGGCACAGCTACAAGAAGGTATCCGGCTGGAGGTACGAGAGCTACGGGAGGGACTCCGGCAGGACGTTCGGGAGGAGGTGCGCCGTGAGATGGCAGCCCAGCAGGTGGTGCCACCACCACCACCACCAGTAGGAGAGCTGCCACGTGAGCGTGAGAGTTCGCTGGGTGGTGTACCGACCCGTGCAGAGGATGACGTGGTGACACGGTTCCGAAAGGAACAACCTCCGCGATTTAAGGGGGGAGAAGATCCTGTGGTAGGCGAGCGGTGGTTGAGGCAGATTGAGCATGTGTTCTCCTTTCTCCTGCCCGGGAGGAGGATAAGGTGCGGCCCGGCAATTCGGCACTGGAGGGGGGATGCTTTGGAGTGGTGGACGAGTATTGCGGGGAGCCGTGCAGTGCAACTCATGTTTTGGGAGGAGTTCTTGCAACTCTTCCATGATGAGTTCTTCCCGGAATCAGTGAGATGGCAGAAGAGGGAGGAATTCGGCAGCCTGAAGCAAGGATCAAAGACGGTGCCCGAGTATGAGCGGGAGTTCGGGGCTCGAGTAGGTTTGCCCCCGAGACAGATGGCAAAGGAGGACCTGAAGGCCCACAAGTTCACTCTTGGGTCTTAGGCCAGCCCTTAGGGAGAGGGTGGCGATTCTACGCTTGAGGACCTATGCCGAGGCCGTGGAGACGGCCCGTATAGCGAGAGAGAGCCGGATAGTGGGAGGCAGGCCCATCGGGGTCGCCAGTTGCGAGTGGGCCTGATCGAGATGCAGGGTCCAAGAGGCTCAAGACGGAGGAGAGGGATAGCAGTTCTTTCCGCGGCAGGGGACAGACATTAGTGAACCCGGGGAGGTCTAGCTTTGGCGGTGGCAGACAGGGCGGTCCAAGCAGGGGGTCTCCCCGGCGTGTTATCGGCTTGTGGGGAGCAAGGCCACTTGAGAAAGGAGTGTCCAAAGAGGGACCGGAAATGCCATAGATGTGGACGAGAGGGCCATCTCGAGCCGGGTTTGCCGGAGTGGCAACAGGGGAGTTGGAGGCATGACATCCGGCACAAGGAGTGATGCCGGTTTTCATGCACCAACGAGAGACCAGCTCGTCGGTGGCCGGCTAGTCAGGCAGGATCGAATCAGACCCGACCTCAGGGGAGGCCGGAGCGGCAGCAGACTGAAGCTGGAGGCAGCCTTGGCGGGAAGCGCCCAGCGAGTGAGCCGACCAGTGGCACGGGCCAAGGAAGGGTGTTTGCGCTGGAGGTGACGTACCCGGAGGAGGCTGAGCTACCACCCCCACCAGCTGAGGGTGGAGCAGGACCATCGGTGGTTAGAGGTACCCTCTTGATCTCCCGTACATTAGCTTCTGTACTTTTCGATACGGGTGCATCGTGTTCGTTTGTTGCTAAGCTTGTGATAGATAGCTTGGGGTTAGCTTGTGTGGAGGCAGTGAAGCCCCTAGTTGTTGAGTCTCCAGTGGGGGGTATGATTAAGGTCTGGCGTGTTTGCCGTGACTGTGTGTTAACCATAGGAGAGGTGGAGCTGCGTTTTGATTTGCATGTGATGCCCATGCGTACTTTTGACCTGATCTTGGGTATGGATTGGCTTATGGCTTTCCAGGCCAAGATAGATTGTTATCGGCGGCGTGTGACCTTCGTGACACCTGCAGGGACCTCTTGCACCCTGCAGGGGGAGTGGGATTGTGAGGCGAGTCGGGCCGGGCCAGTGTTGGACCAGTGGGGTGCCATTACCCACAGGTTAGCAGCCCTGAGGAGGGTGAGGTGGAAAAGAGGGTGTGGCCCGCTGTTGTGGACCAATTTCAGGATGTTTTTCCCGAGCATTGAGGAGTTTGCCACCTAAGAGGAGTGTGGAGTTCACCATTGAGTTGGTGCCGGGGACGGGTCCGATTTCCCAAGTAGCGTATCGTATGGGGCCAGCTGAGTTGAGGGAGCTTCATAGGCAAATCGAGGAGTTGGGGGACCAAGGGTATATCAGACCAAGTACCTCACCTTGGGGTGCCCCGGTGCTCTTTGCTAAGAAGGCTGATGGCACGCTTCGTCTCTGCATCGACTACAGGAAGTCGAATTCGGTGGATTGTGAAGAACAAGTACCCGTTGCCTCGGATAGATGACCTGTTTGACCAATTGAGTGGGGCCCAGTGGTTTTCCAAAATAGATTTACGGTCGGGGTATCACCAGCTCAGGGTTAGGGAGGAGGACATCCCTAAGACGGCTTTTCGGTGCAGGTATGGGCATTATGAGTGGGTAGTGATGCCTTTCGGGCTCACTAATGCGCCAGCGGTGTTCATGCATTTGATGAACCAAGTCTTTGCCCCATACTTAGACTCGTTCGTGGTGGTGTTTATCGACGATATCTTGGTGTATTCCAAGACCGAGAAGGAGCATGTGGAGCACTTGGCAACAGTGTTGCAAACCTTGAGGGACCAGCATTGTTTGCTAAGTTTAGCAAGTGTGAGTTTTGGCTGCAGGAGGTTCACTTTCTTGGCCATGTGGTGTCAGCTGAGGGAGTTAGGGTGGACCCAGCCATGATTGAGGCTGTGGCATTGTGGGCGAGGCCAACCAACATTTTTGGGATCCGTAGTTTCCTTGGCTTGGCGGGGTACTATCGTCGTTTTGTCGAGGGGTTCTCCCGTTTGGCAGCTCCTATGACAGCGTTGACTTGGAAGGGCGTGAAGTTTGATTGGACTGACAAGTGCCAGCAGGCGTTTGAGACTCTCAAAACCCGTTTGACCACTGCACCTGTGTTGAGGTTGCCTAGGGAGGATATTCCATATGAGGTATACTGTGATGCGTCTAGGGTTGGTTTGGGGTGTGTGCTTATGCAGGAGCACAGTGTGGTAGCTTATGGGTCGAGGCAGCTGAAGCCTCATGAGCAGAATTATCCTACTCATGACCTTGAGTTAGCAGCTGTCATCTTCGCCCTGAAGAGTTGGCAGCACTACCTCTTGGGCGAAAAGTTTGTAGTGTTCTCAGATCACAAGAGCCTTCAGTACATCTTTACTCAGAAGGACTTGAATTTGAGGCAAAGGAGATGGATGGAGTATTTGCAGACCTTTGACTTTACTCTTGCCTATACCCCGGGCAAGGGTAATGTTGTGGCTGACGCGTTGAGCAGAAAAGGGAAAGCTGAGGTGGCCGTGAGAGAGTGGAAGCTGATGGAGCAGTTGGCAATGTTGCAGCTGCAGCCTGTTGTTCGTGATGGTGGGACAGTCCTGTCACGCCCCGGATTTCCAACCCGAGGAAACCGGCACGTGACTCCCCTTACCCACACGGAGGGCAGAGGGGTTAGGATACAAACCAAGAATTTTACATTTCAAACATCCACAACACATTCAAGAAAGTAATGTTCATACAAATAATCCAAACCAGTTTATTACAAAAGAATTATTTCCAATCCCATCCCCACTGGGGTTACATCAGTTCCCATAAAAGAAAACAACATAAACAGAAAGTAAATAAGGTCCTCCACCTTGGTGTATCCACTAACCCTGTAAGTTCTGGAAAACAAACAAACACGTAGGAGGGGGTGAGCAACCACAGCTGTAGGGATCATGTCTCCCCAACCCATCCCATGTTCCTAGCATCTACATGCCATGTGTACAAGTGCGGTGTTGTGTTACAACAGTTTCAACAAACATAATAACAACCACATCAACAATTTACAATCCTCCACCGCCACACGGCCAACACTCTAACCACAAGTGATTTAACCGCCTTTCAGGCCAAGTGATTTAACCGCCTCTTCAGGCCAAGTGATTTAACCGCCTCTTCAGGCCAAGTGATTTAACCGCCTCTTCAGGCCAAGTGCCAATCAAGCACACAACACACATGGTCACACAAGCATACAACCAAACACCTGGTGAGCACCCGTTCACAAGCGTACAAACCCAACCATTCAGGCCAAGAGAAACATCCAAGGAATACATACACTAAACCACAAGTCCAGTCACACGGACATATTACCAAACACTTAATGGGCATATACACACGCTAAGTTCACACGGTATTTCATCAAACATGTAGCGGCATGTCGTACGGCATTTTATCAAACACTTTTCATGCATCACACAAACACCGAAACACCAAAATCGCCATTAAGGCCAACATTCATATAGGAGGTCACACCTATATGAATTTACATATAAATAATATAATATTCTGCCCTAGGACCCTAGGACAGGGAGGATGTAGGAAGAACAGAATCCCTACCTCAAGGAAAACGCAACAACGCAGCAACGGTCCGATCCCAAGCCGAACGCCGTCCACCCACGGAGCACCGACCACCCACGCAAGACGCCCGACAAGAACCAGGAGCTCTCCTTCCCTCTCTCTCTCTCTCTGGACGGCTGGTGAAGCAACAAACCCTAAACCTAAAACAGAGGGGCTTCTCCTCCTTATATAGACAACACAACATCAAAACGACGTAGTTTTGATTAAGTGAATCCCAGGATCAAAACGACGTAGTTTTGATCACACAAGTCACCACCTTTCCGCACCCATATAGGCCAAAATACTTAGAATTTCAACATGGTCCTTTGGAGAAAGTTCCTTAGAATGTCAAAACCAAGGGAACCATGCAAAAATATGCCGCACGCCAATTTGCACGCCAATTCCCCAATTGGCGTGCAGCTCCAAATGCACTCAAACTTCACCACAAGTCTCCTTGCATCTTGTAGAGGCCCGAGGAGCAAAAATATGCTTGCACGTGAAATGGGTGAATTCACGTTCAGCTCCAAATGCTCTGAAATTTCTGTGGTAGATAGAGGACCTCATTCTAAGAAACTTTTTGTTCTTGCACGCCAATTGTTTGAGGCCATCTACTAGGTCAAAAGTGAGCTCCAAGATCAGCCAAAACAGCTTAAAACCGCCCTAGAACGCATAGCATCTTCCTAGGGCATAAAGTACGCTATCGCTTGACACATGCACCTCTCAAAAGTCCCTCTTGGGCTCATCTTTACCTTAAACTTGTGTACCAACATCCAAAGTGTTTGTGGTTAACTCCTTACACACGGGTTACACACGGGTCATTACATCCTCTCCCCCTTAAGACTTTTCGTCCTCGAAAAGAAATGATACGAGGAAAACAAACACAAGCTACCCATTTGCCACACGGCGAGCTACAACACCCAAATGGGTCATACACCGCACATTGTACACAATAGCACATAACATAGTGCCACCACACCATAACCACATGCATCACAATCTATGGAAACACATCCACATGTCACAAATATCCATCACAAGCCATTTCATTAACACATTCAATATAAATTAAAGTCAAAAGTCGAAAGGAAATACAAATACACCAGCCAACGCCACCCCTCCACCCTTAAGATTGTTCGTCCTCGAACAACTCGGGTCCCGCTCACGCATCACGGACTCACGTTCCCATGTCTCCTCCTCAATGCCACGGTGCTGCCACAGACGCGAACCAAAGGAATAGACGACCACGCAAAGCTTCGCCGATCGAGGATACGAATAGGGGCCTCAACGACGGACATGTCATCCTCGATGTCCAACGTCCCCCAATCAATCACATGAGTGGGGTCGGGGTGATACTTCCGTGGCGGGACACGTGAAACACGTTGTGCACTCTACTCAGCCTCGGTGGTAACGCTAACCGGTAGGCTAGGCCCTACACGATCCAGAATCTCAAAAGGACCAATAAACCGCGGAGATAGCTTGGAACCCCGCCCAAACCGTCGATGTCCACGACGTGGGAGACACGAAGGAACACATGATCACCAACGAAAACTCCAAAGGTCGCCGTCGCTGATCCGCATAAGATTTTGCCGACTCGAGCCGACAACAAACGCCGACGAATCAACTTGACCTTCTCCGTAGCCTCTTGAACCAACTGCGGTCCCAAGAGAGCCGTCTCCCCACCTCGGTCCAACACAAAGGGGATCGACACGGCCGTCCATACAACGCCTCAAAAGGAGCCATCCCAATGGATGCCCGATAACTGTTGTTGTGGCAAACTCCACCAAAGGAAGGTGAGTTGCCCACAACCCCCAAAATCTAGCACACAAGCCCTCAACATGTCCTCCAAAGTCCGATTCGTCCTCTCGTCTGCCGTCGGTCTCGGGGTGAAAGGCTGTACTCAAGTGAAGCTTGGTCCCCATAGCCTCCCGCAAACCCGCCCAAAACGGAAGTGAACCTCGAATCCCGGTCCGAGACAACCGATGATGGTACGCCATGCGGTCTCACAATCTCGTTCATGTACGGTGACTCAAGGTCCCAATAGAGTCCCGCTCACGAACAGCAAGGAAATGGGCCGACTTTGTGAGTCGATCCACAATCACCCAAATCATATCCTTCCTCCCAGTGGTGGGTGGAAGACCGGTCACAAAATCCATCGCTATATGGTCCCACTTCCACTCCGCTATGGGCAAGGGCGCAACATGCCCGCCGGCCGCGATGCTCAGCCTTCACTCCGTTGACACGTGAGGCACCGCGAAACAAAGGCAGCCACATCGCGTTTCATCCCAGGCCACCAAAAATGTGCTCAAGCGCATGATACATCTTCGTACCCCCTGGATGCACAGCAACTCTGGACCGGTGAAACTCCCTCATCACCTCATCCCTGAGGGAAGAAGCCACGACCAACCGCCCCTGAAATGACAACTCATGCTCGGGACCTGTCCAGTCCGGATAGCTCCCCAGCCTCAATACGGGCACGAGAACCTCACACTCAATGTCACCCAGCTGTTCCTCCCGGACGCGCCGGTACAACTCAGGCACCACCACCAAAGGACTCGGGACTGTCCCACCATCACGAACAACGGTGCAGCGCAACATTGCCAACTCTCCATCGGCTTCCACTCTCTCACGGCCACCTCGCCTTTCCCTTTTCTGCTCAATGCATCACCACAACATTACCCTTGCCCGGGTATAGGCAAGAGTAAAATCAAAGGTCCGCAAATACTCCACCCATCTCCTTTGCCTCAAATTCAAGTCCTTCGAGTAAAGATGTACTGAAGGCTCTTGTGATCTGAGAACACCACAAACTTTTCCCCCAAGAGGTAGTCTGCCAACTCTTCAGGGCGAAGATGACGCCGCTAACTCAAGGTCATGAGTAGGATAATTCTGCTCATGAGGCTTCACCGCCTCGACCCATAAGCTACCACACCGTGCTCCGCATAAGCACACACCCCAAACCAACCCCGGACGCATCACAATACACCTCATATGGAATATCCTCCCTAGGCAACCTAACACGGTGCGTGGTCAAACGGGTTTTGAGAGTCTCAAACGCCGCCGGCACTTGTCGGTCCAATCAAACTTCACGCCCTTTGAGTCAACGCCGTCATAGGAGCGCCAAACGGGAGAACCCCTCTACAAAACGACGATAGTACCCCGCCAAGCCAAGAAAACTACGGATCTCAAAACGTTGTTGGCCTCGCCCACGATGCCACGGCCTCAATCTTGGCCGGGTCCACCCTAACTCCCTCGGTGACACCACATGGCCAAGAAAGTGAACCTCCTGCGCCCAAAACTCACACTTGCTAAACTTAGCAAACAGTGCTGGTCCTCAAGGTTTGCAACATCGTTGCCAAGTGCTCCACGTGCTCCCTCTCGGTCTTGGAATACACCAAGATATCGTCGATAAACACCACCACAACGAGTCTAAGTATGGGGCAAAGACTTGGTTCATCAAATGCATGAACACCGGCTGGCGCATTAGTGAGCCCGAAAGGCATCACTACCCACTCATAATGCCCATACCGCACCGAAAAGCCGTCTTAGGGATGTCCTCCTCCCTAACCCCGAGCGGGTGATACCCCGACCGTAAGTCTATCTTGGAAAACCACTGGGCCCCACTCAACCGGTCAAACGGTCATCTATCCGAGGCAACGGGTACTTGTTCTTCACAGCCACCGAATTCAGCTTCTGTAGTCGATGCAGAGACGAGCGTGCCATCGGCCTTCTTAGCAAAGAGCACCGGAGCACCCCAAGGTGAGGTACTGGTCTAATATACCCCTGGCCCACCAACTCCTCAATTTGTCTCTGAAGCTCCTCGGCTGGCTGGCCCCATACGATATCTACTTGGGAAATCGGACCCGTCCCGGCACCAACTCAATGGTGAACTCCACACTCCTCTTAGGTGGCAAACTCCTCAACTCTTCGGAAAAACATCCTGAAATTGGTCCACAACCGGGCCACACCCTCCTTTCCACCTTACCCCCTTAGCAAAGGTCGGGCCGCTAACCCGTGGGTAATGGCACCCCAGGCCCAACACGGCCCGGCCCGACTCGCCTCACGGTCCCACTCCCCCTGCGGGGTGCAAGAGGTCCCTGCGGGTGTCACGAAGGTCACACGCCGCCGATAACAATCTATCTTGGCCTGGAAAGCCATAAGCCAATCCATACCCAAGATCAGGTCGAACGTCCTCAAAGGCATCACATGCAGTCAAAACTCGGCTCACCTCGCCTATGGTTAACACAGCCACGACACACTCGCCGTACCTCAATCATGCCTCCCACCGGAGACTCCACAACTAGGGCCTCGCGGCCTCCACACAGCTAACCCCAAGCCGTCTATTACAAGCTCAGAACAAACGAACATGATGCACCCGTATCGAAAAGAACAGCTAATGTACGGGAGATCAAGAGGGTACCTCTAACCACCGATGGTCCTGCTCCACCCTGCTGGTGGGGGTGGTAACTCGGCCTCCTCCTGGTATGTCGCCTCAGCGCAAACACCCTTCCTTGGCCCGTGCCTCTGGTTGGCTCACTCACCGGACGCTTCCCGCTAAGGTTGCCTCCAGCCTGGTCTGCTGCCGCTCCGGCCTCCCCCGGGGTCGGGTCCGACCGGATCCTGCCTGGCTGGCCTGCCACCGACAGCTGGTCTCTCACCGGTGCACGAAGCTAGCATCACCCTCACGCCGGGTGCCATGCTCCCCGCTCCCCTGTTGCCACTCCTGCAAACCCGGCGCAGTGACCCTCTCGTCCACGGTTGTTGCATCGCCGGTCCTTCTTGGGGCACTCCCTTGAAGTGACCCCCCTTCCACCGCCCCACAGTGGCATCCGCTCGGTAGACTCCCATGGGACCACCCTGTCTTCCGCCGCCAAGGTGAACCTCCCAGGGTTCACGGATGTCCGACCCCGACTGCGAAAAGAACCGCTATCCCTCCCTCCGTCTTGGCCTCTTGGGCCCCGCATCTCGATCAGGTCCACTGCACCGACGCCCCCGATGGGCCCGCCTCCCATCATCCAGTTCTCTCGCGCTATACGGGCCGTCTCCACCCTCAGGATAGGTCCTCAAGCGTAGAACGCCACCCTCTCCCTAAGGGCTGGCCCGAGACCCAAGGTGAACTTGTGGGCCTTGGGTCCTCCCTTACCACGTCTCGGGAGCAAACCTACTCAATCTCCGGAACCCCGCTCATACTCGTGTACCGTCTTGGATCCCTCGCTTAGCCGCCAAATTCTTCCCTCTTTGCCATCTCACCGATTCCGGAAGAACTCATCTTGGAAGAGTTGCAGAACTCCTCCCAAATCATGAGTTGCACCGCACGGCTCCCCGCAACACTCGTCCACCACTCCAAAGCGTCCCCCTCCAGTGCCCGGTGCCGGCCGCACCTTATCCTCCTCCCGGGGCGGGAGAAAGGAGAACACATGCTCAATCCGCCTCAACCACCGCTCGGCTACCACAGGATCTTCTCCCCCTTAAATCGCGGAGGTTGTTCCTTTCGGAACCGTGTCACCACGTCATCCTCTGCACGGGTCGGTACACCACCCACGAACTCCCACGCTCACGAGGCGGCTCTCGTGCGGGGGTGGTGGTGGTGGCACCACCCTGCTGTGCCGCCATCTCACGGCCCCTCCTCCCGAACGTCCTGCCGGAGTCCCTCCCGTAGCTCTCGTACCTCCGCCGGATGCCTTCTTGTGCCCGTGTCAACGCATGCCCTCCAACGGATGGTCCCGCACCCGGACCCTCATGGGCGATGACTCATCACCGCCACCGGACGCACGTGTCACTCTCTGGTGGCATTCTTACTACATGAAGTAAGATGCACAAACGTCGAAACGCGTTTGACTATTAACAAGTTGACTACCTCTACCCCATTATCAAGTCAAGCCGTACATGGCATTACACATATTTTAACCATTGCATTAACAATATTGCACACAGACAATCCACATTGTAGTCATACCCAAGGCATTCCAAGAATATTCGAGTTGCACGTTCACACATAATCATGTTATGCACATCCTTTTACACATGTCAACAAATGCAACTAGTGCCCTAATGCCAATGCATGCAAATCCTACCACAAGACTGGACTACCCCAAGTACACCTTGGAGGCTCAAAGAGGACCATGTTGATCAGGCATGTCCCTCCAGGCTCCTCCAAAGGACTCAAGATAACCAAGTCCGCCCACTACCCTAGGCCAACTAGACCATGCTCGATACCATATTGTCACGCCCCGGATTTCCAACCCGAGGAAACCGGCACGTGACTCCCCTTACCCACACGGAGGGCGGAGGGGTTAGGATACAAACCAAGAATTTTACATTTCAAACATCCACAACACATTCAAGAAAGTAATGTTCATACAAATAATCCAAACCAGTTTATTACAAAAGAATTATTTCCAACCCCATCCCCATGGGGTTACATCGGTTCCCATAAAAGAAAACAACATAAACAGAAAGTAAATAAGGTCCTCCACCTTGGTGTATCCACCTAACGCCCGTAAGTTCCTGGAAAACAAACAAACACGTAGGAGGGGGTGAGCAACCACCCCGAGGGATCATGTCTCCCCAACCCATCCCATGTTCCTAGCATCTACATGCCATGTGTACAAGTGCGGTGTTGTGTTACAACGTTTCAACAAACATAATAACAACCACATCAACAATTTACAATCCTCCACCGCCACACAGGCCAACACTCTAACCACAAGTGATTTAACCGCCTCTTCAGGCCAAGTGATTTAACCGCCTCTTCAGGCCAAGTGATTTAACCGCCTCTTGAGGCCAAGTGATTTAACCGCCTCTTCAGGCCAAGTGCCACACAAGCCACACAACACACATGGTCACACAAGCATACAACCAAACACCTGGTGAGCACCCGTTCACAAGCGTACAAACCCAACCATTCAGGCCATAGAGCAAACATCCAAGATACATACATACACTAAACCACAAGTCCATCACACGGACATATTACCAAACACTTAATGGGCATATACACACGCCTAAGTTCACACGGTATTTCATCAAACATGTACGGCATGTCGTACGGGCATTTTATCAAACACTTTTCATGCATCACACAAACACCGAAACACCAAAATCGCCATTAAGGCCAACATTCATATAGAGGTCACACCTATATGAATTTACATATAAATAATATAATATTCTGCCCTAGGACCCTAGGACGGAGGAGGACGTAGGAAGAACGGAATCCCTACCTCAAGGAAAACGCAACAACACAAGAACGGTCCGATCCCAAGCCGAACGCCGTCCACCCACGGAGCACCGACCACCCACGCAAGACGCCCGGCGCAACCGGAGCTCTCCTTCCCCTCTCTCTCTCTCTGCGACGGGCGGTGAAGCAACAAACCCTAAACCTAAAACAGAGGGGCTTCTCCTCCTTATATAGACAACACAACATCAAAACGACGTAGTTTTGATTAAGTGAATCCCAGGATCAAAACGACGTAGTTTTGATCACACAAGTCACCACCTTTCCGCACCCATATAGGCCAAAATACTTAGAATTTCAACATGGTCCTTTGAGAAAGTTCCTTAGAATGTCAAAACCAAGGGAACCATGCAAAAATATGCTCGCACGCCAATTTGCACGCCAATTCCCCAATTGGCGTGCAGCTCCAAATGCACTCAAACTTCACCACAAGTCTCCTTGCATCTTGTAAGGCCCGAGGAGCAAAAATATGCTTGCACGTGAAATGGGTGAATTCACGTTCAGCTCCAAATGCTCTGAAATTTCTGTGGTAGATAGAGGACCTCATTCTAAGAAACTTTTTGTTCTTGCACGCCAATTGTTTGAGGCCATCTACTAGGTCAAAAGTGAGCTCCAAGATCAGCCAAAACGCCTTAAACCGCCCCGTAAACGCATAGATCTTCCTAGGGCATAAATGTACGCTATCGCTTGACACATGCACCTCTCAAAAGTCCCCTCTTGGGCTCATCTCTTACCTTAAACTTGTGTACCAACATCCAAAGTGTTTGTGGTTAACTCCTTACACACGGGTTACACACGGGTCATTACAAGTCCTGAGTCCTTTGGTGGTTGTGCCTGAGTTGTACCAGCGCGTCCGGGAGGAACAGCTGGGTGACATTGAGTGTGAGGTTCTCCGTGCCCGTATTGAGGCTGGTGAGCTATCCTGAGGACTGGACAGAGGGTCCTGAGCATGAGTTGTCATTTCAGGGGCGGTTGGTAGTAGCTTCTTCCCTCAGGGATGAGGTGATGAGGGAGTTTCACCAATCTAGAGTTGTTATGCATCCAGGGGGTACGAAAATGTACCATGCGCTTCGGGGACACTTTTGGTGGCCTGGGATGAAACGCGATGTAGCTGCCTTTGTTTCGCGGTGCCTCACGTGTCAGCAGGTGAAGGTTGAGCATCAGCGGCCGGCGGGCATGTTACAGCCCTTGCCCATAGCAGAGTGGAAGTGGGACCATATCGCGATGGATTTTAGGATCGGTCTTCCACCCACCACCTGGGAGGAAGGATACGATTTGGGTGATTGTGGATCGACTCACGAAGTCGGCCCATTTCCTTGGTTGTTCGCGAGCAGGACTCCATTGGGACCTTGAGTCAGGTGTACATGAACGAGATTGTGAGAGCTGCATGGAGTACCATCATCGATTGTCTCTGACCGGGATTCGAGGTTCACTTCCCGTTTCTGGGAGGTTTGCAGGAGGCTATGGGGACCAAGCTTCACTTGAGTACAGCCTTTCATCCTGAGACTGATGGCCAGACAGAGAGGACGAATCAGACTTTGGAGGACATGTTACGGGCCTGTGTGTTAGACTTTGGGGGTTCGTGGGCAACTCACCTTCCTTTGGTGGAGTTTGCCTACAACAACAGTTATCAGGCATCCATTGGGCTGGCTCCTTTTGAGGCGTTGTACGGACGGCCGTGTCGATCACCTTTGTGTTGGACCGAGGTGGGGGAGACAGCTCTCTTGGGACCGCAGTTGGTTCAAGAGGCTACCGAGAAGGTTAAGTTAATTCGTCAGCGTTTGTTAGCAGCTCAGAGTCGACAGAAATCTTATGCGGATCAGCGACGGCGACCTTTGGAGTTTTCTGTTGGTGATCATGTGTTCCTTCGTGTCTCTCCACGTCGTGGACATCGACGGTTTGGGCGAGGTTCCAAGCTATCTCCGCGGTTTATTGGTCCTTTTGAGATTCTGGATCGTGTGGGGCCTGTGGCCTACCGGTTAGCGTTACCACCGCGGCTGAGTCGAGTGCACAACGTGTTTCACGTGTCCCAGTTGCGGAAGTATCACCCTGACCCCACTCATGTGATTGATTGGGGGATGTTGGACATTGAGGATGACATGTCCGTCGTTGAGGCCCCTATCCGTATCCTCGATCGGCGAGAGAAGCTTTTGCGTGGTCGTGCTCTTCCTTTAGTTCGCGTGCTGTGGCAGCACCGTGGCATTGAGGAGGAGACATGGGAACGTGAGTCCGTGATGCGGGAGCAGCACCCAGACTTGTTCGAGGACGAACAATCTTAAGCGTGGGAGGTGGCTGTTGGCCAAGGGATACTGATGTGTTTTCTTGCATGTTGGTGTATTTGTATTGTCTTTTAAAGACATGTTGGTGTATTTGTATTGTCTTTTAAAGACATGTGTTCTTATTTGAGATGTGTATTCGTGACATGCGGACATGTGTTATATGCATTATGGTGGTACTGTTATGTGCTGTTGTGTTGTGTGTGGTGCATGACTCATTTGGGTGTTGTGGCTCGCCGTGTGGCAAATGGGTAGCTTGTGTTTGTTTTCCTCGTATGTCATTTCTTTTCGAGGACGAAAAGTCTTAAGGGGGAGAGGATGTAAGGACCCGTACCTTGAGTTAGTCAGTTTTGCCTCCTGAGTAGAGTTTTTCTAGATTTTGACCTAGTAAATGGACTCCAATGAATTCACGTGCAAAAGGAAAGATGCTTAGAATGATGTCCTCTATCTACCACAGAAGTTTCAGGCCAAATGGACGTGTATGTGAGGTGCACGTGAAATGGGTCCAATTCACGTGCAAGTGTGGTTGTCTTCTAAATGATGCAAGGAGACTAGGGGTGAAGTTTGAGAGCATTTGGAGTGCATATGGAGTTGCACGTGAATTGGGGAATTCACGTGCAAATTGGCGTGCAGGCATATTTTTGCATGGTTCCCTTGGTTTTGACAATCTAAGGAACTTTCTCCAAAGGACCATGTTGAAATTCTGAGTATTTTGGCCTATATGGGTGCGGAAAGGTGCTAACTTGTGTGATCAAAACTACGTCGTTTTGATCCTGGGTTTCACTTAATCAAAACTACGTCGTTTTGATAGTGGGAGGCCTATATAAGGATGAGGAGACTCCTTGTTCTAGGGTTAGGGGTTTTTCAGCCACTGCAGCCGTCGTGGAGAGAGAGAGAGCTAGAGAGAGGGAAAGGGGGAGAACTGCTGGTTGCTTTGCCAGGAGCATCTTGCGTGGGGAGGACGGCATCTAACGCGGGAGCAAGGAGGATCTTCTTTAAGGTAGGGGTTCTGTCTTCTTGTACCTAATCCGAGGTTAGGCCCTGTGGTGAATAAACCGTTGGACATCGTTCTTGTTATTATATTATTTATATGTAAATTCATATAGGTGTGATCTCCTATATGAATATTGGCCTTCAATGGCGTGTTGTTTGGATATATGTATATATGCCTGCCAAGTGTTTGAAATTATGCCTGTGAGGCTGTGCATATTATGTGTTTGAGGTAATGCCTGTGAGGCCACGCACGCCAAGTGTTTGAAATTATGCCTGTGAAGCTGTGCATATTATGTGTGAGATTATACCTATGTGGCTGGGTTTATGAGCTCGTGAATATATGCATGCTAAGTGTTCGATGTTATTCCTGTGTGACTAAGCATACTAAGTGTTTGATGTTATGCCTGTATGGCCATGTGTGCTGCGTGTTTGCTTGAAACCCGGTGGCTGTGGAAGCCCGGGACTGTTTTGTGGGACCCGGTGGCTGTGGAAGCCCGGGACTGTTTTGTGGGACCCGGTGGCTGTGGAAGCCCGAGACTGTTTTGTGGGACCCGGTGGATGTGGAAGCCCGGGACTGTTTTGTGGAACCCGGTGGCTGTGGAAGCCCGGGAGTGTTTATGTACCAGCCCATGTATGATTGTGTTTGCGGTTATAGCCTGTAATATCTGGTGGAATATTGTATCACTACACAGCACTTGTACACAAGGCATGTAGATATTAGGTGCATAGGATGGGTTGGGGAGACATGATCCCTACTGAGCACTGAGCCGTGGATGCTCATCCCTCATACCATGTTTTCTTTACAGGAACCTACAGGCGTTAGGTGGATACACCAAGGTGGAAGACCATCTTCATTATATTGTTCTCTTCTGAAATGTAATTTTATGATTTATGTAACCCTAGGGAGGGAAATGTACTGAGGGATTGAATTGTAGTAAGGAACATGGTTGTTTTGTGAACCTTTAATATTTGGAATTAAATAAAGATGTGACTTGTTTGATTTATTGAAATTGTTAGACTTGCTTGTGGCATCCAGTAATCCAACCCCGTTGCCCTCCGTGTGGGTGAACGGGGAGTCACGTACCGGTTTCCTCGGGTTGGAAATCCGGGGCGTGACATGTGGTACTTCTCTTCTCTTCGACTTATTGACTGCAAAGGAATCTATTTCACTCTCTCGCCGAACTCTGTCTACTACGGACCCGGTCTACTTTCCATCCGGATACTCTTCCTCGACTATTATTTACTCCGGATGATTGTCGGTTCATTCCTCCGGACTCCTGACACAGTTTAATTGCGACAATCCAAGTCTTCCTATATGTCGCGTGCTTTTGAGGAGGCATCATAATGATTCATTAAATTCAAATCTCGGGATGCACACACACTTCTTTGGATGGCAACCAGCTGTTACACTTACTTAGTCATGCGGTCTCCACGACATCATTTCATTCGGAGGCGCATCGATATCCAGACTCATGACATCAGCCTGTCAAGCAGGTCCCAATTTCACTCGCCAATTCCTAGACCCGCTGATATTTGCGGACTCGGTCTTATATGTTCTGATCATTCCTGCGAAGCATGAGTATTGCTCATTTCAAATCCCTAAACCTCTCGTTGCTCCTTCCATCGCCAAGACCTCACCTTTCATCTTGTCCTTCAAATTTAATCTGCAATGGCACCCAGAATCTCTCTTTCCGGCGTTAATCCTGGCCATCTGGCTGATTGGAATGCTGTTTCTAATCCTCCGGATTGGTTTTTCCAGCTTCGCCCTCTCCTTGAAGCCTCGCATATACTCAACCTGATCTCCGATCCCGTCAATCTTCTTATCGACGGCGTTCTTGAGTATTACCAACGGATTCGCTGCACCACTGATTCCATAACCTCTTATATATGTCCGCGGTGAATCCATCATCATCACTCCGGCTGTTCTCCGCGCTGCTCTCCACCTACCTCTTGGTGAACCACAGCGCCCAGATGCCGATCCAATGGCGGCTTCTATGGGTTGCACACAAAAAGGCAAGGAATACAAGGTGAAATCCTTTCAAGGTCGCTATCGATGTATGGCGACCATCTTGAGTCGATGCTTACTGGCTCGCACCTCAGCCCTCGACTCCGTTCCGTACGACCTTCTCCTGGCCATGTACGGCATTTTTGAAGGTCTTCCGATGGATTAGGGGATGTTCTTGTTTCGTTTGCTGCAAAATGGTTCCAAGAACCATTCCTTTGGGCGCATCCTCAGCATTGTCTCCCAGCATCTTAATCCGGACCATTTCGCTCGATATGATGCTGTTCCATTTCCTCCGGACCTTCGTTATCTTATGCCGGATGGGAACATGACCGCCCGCCGACCATCTGCAGCTCTCATCATACTTCCTGCCTCGGAACAACAAGGCAGTTCTGTTGGTGACCCCTCCGACAGCCAAGCCCCTGACGTCAGTTCTGCACCCCGATCCTCCCGGATTCGGTCCGTTCCAGCACCCTCTCATTCTCAGGCCTCCCAGCCCAGCATCCGTGCTGAACCGTCCGAGGTTGCGGGGCCATCTCAGCGCAGTGCTTCTAAAGCTGTTTCCTCAGCCCCCTCTGCTGCTGATGTCCCCACTCCCTCCACCTCCGCTATTGCTGCCGCGGTTGATACCGTTGTTGCTGTCGCCACTGCTGATGTCCCGGCCTCTTCTCCAGAAGCCCCTTTGCCTCCCCTACCTCAACCCCGCGATTATTTTGCCCATCTCACCACCGTCACCTTAACGGACCTTTGGCTCCGTTTCAGCCTAGCCCACACCTCCTCCATTCCTGACACCGATCTCCGGGTGTTTTACACACGCAATACCCAATCCCCGGAGACCATGATCATCCAGAACTTGGACCAAGGCTTTCTTACGCCGGCCGCCATTCCCAATGTACTGTTCCCTACACCCTCCGGCCCAGTCCCTACCGCACGGAGTCCTTCCCCTGCTAAGGCTGGACCCTCTTCCCATGCTGCCGCGATTCCCGTGGTTGACTTATCTGGTCAAAGCGGGTCCATTGCTCCGGACGCCTCCATTGCTCCGGATGCCTCCAATGCTCCGGATGCCTCTGATGCTCCGGATGCTCCTGCTCGCTGCGATACTCCTGCGGACTCCCTGCCCAACGCACTCCTGCTCTTGTTCATGCGGGGGAGTCCTCCAAAGCTCGGAGTTGCTCCTTGGGCGTGCCTCTTTTGGCACGGTCCACTCCGATGCCGTGCTTTCGCCCGCCCGGTGGACCGCCACGTCCAAGCTCAAAGCGCCCAAATTTCTGCCATCGCTGCCAAAGTTGATGCCCTTGGCGCCCAACTCCTCTCCGCTCTCACTGACTCCTCCACTTTAATGGAGCAGAAAATGGATCTTGTCGCCTCGTCCGTCCATTCATTGTCTACCTCCTTCGCGGATCTGGCGCACACGATGGCTCGTCCTCCTGTTGCTTCCCGGCGATCCGCCAAACCCGGGAGAGAGAGTGTTATTCGATCCGTCGTCTGCTCTTGCACCACAACCATCTACCGGACCAGGAGAAGCGGCCCGCCACTTCGGTGCTTCAGGGAGTTCAAATTCCCAAACGAAGCCGCTTCTCTCAACCAAGCTCCTCTACTGCAGCTCCAGCTCCTCCTCCATCCTCCTCATCCCTGCTGATACCTTCCTCCCATCATATGCGGAGTTTGACCCCTTCCGATGCGGATGGAAGCTTGCGCAAGGCAATGAAATCCTATCTTTGTGTCTTGTTGAGAGAAGATGTCTTTTCGAAATGTACCCTTTCTCCCCGGCCGACATTCGGACTCTTTGTTCGGAGAAAGGACTCTTTACTACGAAGACATTGACAACTTCTCGAGGGTCGCTAAAATGGAGATGAGGCGTTTCCATCTCTCTACAAAGATGGGCACTTGTTTGACGTTCCGCCTTGTTGGAATGAAGGCTATCTTCCCGGTGTGGATCTAATTCATTCCTTTATCGACGAATCGCCGAGGATAGCAAGCCATGGAAAACTCTCTCAACTATCCTCATTCCGTACCGGATCATGTCGCCACACTTCATGATGGCTGTCTTCATGATTCAGTCCAAGCAAATGATTCTCATTGATTCTCATCAGATTGTGGAGCACTTCGTTAGAAAGAATCAATGGGAACCTCTGTGTCTCAGGCTGACTAAAGCCGTGAAGAAAGCTGGATTATATGAAGAGTTGGGCATCACACCCTTGCGTCCGATCGAGAAACTCAAGGCGACATTCCGGGGCAAGAAGCAAGTGCCACAACAGCCGGATGGAGATAGCTGCGGAGCCTTTGTCTGTCACTTCATCAAGTCATTCTTAACTGTGGACAAAAATTGGAGACAACACACCACCTTTACGATGAAGCAGACAATGGAGCTTAGAGAGAAAGCAGCAACTATGATCTTCAAGTATAGTAAGCCTTATGTACCTTAGCGAAAATCTTGTATTAAGGCTGAATTGTACTTAGTTGCTATTAAATGAAATTGGTTGTGATGTATATTCGGTATGTTATCTTTTTGCTGCTTACAGGATCGGATTACAAAGGGTTTGGGCATATCCATAATTGGGGGGAGATTGTTGGGTCAAACCCGAATTTGGATAATCTGATAAAGCCTTATGTAATTTGATCTGAGATCTCTTGTGTTTATTTGATCGTTGCAGAAGATATGTTATTAATCCGGAGATACACTCGTGAGAGCAAAGCTAAGGACAGGATACATAATCCTGATCCGGACAAGAGTGGGTGTCGTCAAACACTTGGTAAATAACCAAGTCACCAATACATACGGAACAAGGAACATTCGTGCGGACTAAGTCAAATTGACGCTAAGTAAGAGTCTTGGTTTACAAGGTCGCACGAAGTAAAAGAAGACACGGAGTAAGGCATCCGAGTCTTCCATACATGCGGAGTAAGGAAGTACAAATGCGGAATAAGGACCCAAGTCTTTATTAGACACGGAGTAAGGAAATTAGATGCGGAGTAAGGAATCCGGATAACTTACTCATATGGAGTAAGGAAGCGCTAGTACGGAGTAAGCACTTCGATCCCTTAGACTCGCCCGGAGTAAGGAACTTACATACGGAGTAAGGAATTTACATATGGAGTAAGGAACTTACATGCGGAGTAAGGAAGCACTGATACGGAATAAGTCATCCAACTTTTCAAGACTCGCCCGGAGTAAGGAACTTACATACGGAGTAAGGAATTTACATACGGAGTAAGGAACTTACATGCGGAGTAAGGAAGCGCTAGCACGGACTAAGGATTCCAGTACCAAATAGATACAGAGTAAGAAATCACTGACACGGAGTAAGGTTCCGAGCTTCATTAGCTACGGAGTAAGGAAAATTACACCGGACCAAGAAGATACTGCTTCAACTCAACCACATTTAAAGTTATCAGCTCTTGGCGTCCCGATGTAAGACAAATTTATTGAGAACCTGAAGAATCTTACACGTGGATCATCCGGATATGTAGACAAAACCTTAATTGTATTTGGGAACTCACAAAGACACTTATACTCTTCAAACCCAAGATCTTGAGCTCCACAATCCGCAGCAGTCAAGGCAGAGAGATTACCGAGGGATAGTTAGTGCTGGACGCATTCCAGAACTACAAGTTCCAAGGTTGTCTCTTAGGAATGTTTTGTATAAATATTCATACTTGTACATTTGTGAAGTGTGTGAGCGTATGTGCATTTGTCAAGAATAGACTAATCCTGTGTATGCACAAGCGTTTTCATTTTTGGAGATAGAATTTGGCTAGTGTGTGAGTTCATTTGTAAACAGAGTGTAAGAGAGTCTTGCTTCTATTTTGTTGTATTTGTCTTGTGATAATAAAACAAAATACTTCCACTATCTAGTTATCTTCTGCAATGATTCTATCACTTAACTAGATAAGTGTTTGTGTCTTAAGAGAAAGAAAAGAGTTTCGATAAGAGCCTATTCACCCCCCTCTAGGCTCCAAGGGACCATCATGGTTTGATGGATCCTCCAGTCTCTTAGGTGATGGTGTTGGGGCCATCCTGATATCCCCAAAAGGCGAACATTTCCCCATGGCGGCAAAGCTAACTTTCCCTTGTACAAACAATGTAGTAGAATATGAGGCTTGTGTGATGGGACTTCAAGAGCAATTAACAAAGGAATCAAAAAATTACGAGTGTTCGGCGATTCAGCACTCATCATTTTTCAAGTAAGGGGTGAATGGGAGACTCGAAACCACAAACTAATTCCCTATCGGGAGTATGTTACGGAGTTAGCCGAGCAATTCGAAGACATCACATTCGAGCATATGCCCAGGGAATACAATCAGCTTCCTGATGCACTGGCCACTCTAGCCTCCCTCCTTCGACTAGACACAACGTTGGAAGTCCAGTCTTTTGATATCCGTATACAAGATGCTCCTGTACATTGCATGGCCATTGAAGGAAATACTGAAGAAAAACCTTGGTTTGATGACGTCAAACAGTATTTGCTTAAGCAAGAATACCCAGCTGTCACGCCCCGGATTTCCAACCCGAGGAAACCGGCACGTGACTCCCCTTTTACCCACACGGAGGGCAAAGGGGTTAGGATACAAACCAAGAATATTACATTTCAAACATCCACAACACATTCAAGAAAGTAATGTTCATAAAAATAATCCAAACCAGTTTATTACAACGAAATCCTTTCCAATCCCATCCCCACTGGGGTTACATCAATTCCAATAAAAATAACATAAATGGTAGACAGCAAAGTAAACAAGGTCTTCCACCTTGGTGTTCCCACCTAACGCCTGTAGGTTCCTGTAAAGAAAACATGGTAGGAGGGGTGAGCATCCACAGCTCAGTAGGGATCATGTCTCCCCAACCCATCCCATGCACCTAATATCTACATGCCTTGTGTACAAGTGCTGTGTCGTGATACAATATTCCACCAGATATTACAGTCTATAACCGCAAACACAATCATACATAGGCTGGTACATAAACACTCCCGGGCTTCCACAGCCACCGGGTTTCCAGACAACGATCCCGGGCTTCCACGGTCACCGGGTTCCACAAAACAGTCCCGGGCTTCCACGCCACCGGGTTCCACAAAACAGTCCCAGGCTTCCACGACCACCGGGTTCCACAAAACAGTCCCGGGCTTCCACAGCCACCGGGTTCCACAAAACAGTCCCGGGCTTCCACAGCCACCGGGTTTCAAGCAAACACGCAGCACACATGGCCATACAGGCATAACATCAAACACTTAGTATGCTTAGTCACACAGGAATAACATCGAACACTTAGCATGTATATATTCACAAGCTCATAAACCCAGCCACACAGATATAATCTCACACATAATATGCACAGCTTCACAGGCATAATTTCAAACACTTGGCGTGCGTGGCCTCACAGGCATTACCTCAAACACATAATATGCACAGCCTCACAGGCATAATTTCAAACACTTGCAGGCATATATACATATATCCAAACAACACGCCATTGAAGGCCAACATTCATATAGGAGATCACACCTATATGAATTTACATATAAATAATATAATAACAAGAACGATATCCAACGGTTTATTCACCACAGGGCCTAACCCCGGATTAGGTACAAGAAGACAGAACCCCTACCTTAAAGAAGATCCTCCTTGCTCCCGCGTTAGATGTCGTCCTCCCCACGCAAGATGCTCCGGCAGCTACCAGCAGTTCTCCCCCTTTCCCTCTCTCTAGCTCTCTCTCTCTCCACGACGGCTGCAGTGGCTGAAAAACCCTAACCCTAGAACAAGGAGTCTCCTCATCCTTATATAGGCCTCCCACTATCAAAACGACGTAGTTTTGATTAAGTGAAACCCAGGATCAAAACGACGTAGTTTTGATCACACAAGTTAGCACCTTTCCACACCCATATAGGCCAAAATACTCAGAATTTCAACATGGTCCTTTGGAGAAAGTTCCTTAGAATGTCAAAACCAAGGGAACCATGCAAAAATATGCCTGCACGCCAATTTGCACGTGAATTCCCCAATTCACGTGCAACTCCATATGCACTCCAAATGCTCTCAAACTTCACCCCTAGTCTCCTTGCATCATTTAGAAGACAACCACACTTGCACGTGAATTGGACCCATTTCACGTGCACCTCACATACACGTCCATTTGGCCTGAAACTTCTGTGGTAGATAGAGGACATCATTCTAAGCATCTTTCCTTTTGCACGTGAATTCATTGGAGTCCATTTACTAGGTCAAAAACTCTACTCAGGAGGCAAAACTGACTAACTCAAGGTACAGGTCCTTACATCCTCTCCCCCTTAAGACTTTTCGTCCTCGAAAAGAAATGACATACGAGGAAAACAAACACAAGCTACCCATTTGCCACACGGCGAGCCACAACACCCAAATGGGTCATACACCACACACAACACAACAACACATAACAGTACCACCATAATGCATATAACACATGTCCGCATGTCACGAATACACATCTCAAATAAGAAGACATGTCTTTAAAAGACAATACAAATACACCAACATGTCTTTAAAAGACAATACAAATACACCAACATACAAGAAAACACATCACTATCCCTTGGCCAACAGCCACCTCCCACGCTTAAGATTGTTCGTCCTCGAACAAGTCTGGGTGCTGCTCCCGCATCACGGACTCATGTTCCCATGTCTCCTCCTCAATGCCACGGTGTTGCCACAGCACGCGAACTAAAGGAATAGCACGACCACGCAAAAGCTTCTCTTGCCGATCGAGGATACGGATAGGGGCCTCAACGACGGACATGTCATCCTCAATGTCCAACGTCCCCCAATCAATCACATGAGTGGGGTCAGGGTGATACTTCCGGAATCGGGACACGTGAAACACGTTGTGCACTCGACTCAGCCGCGCTGGTAACGCTAACCGGTAGGCCACAGGCCCTACACGATCCAGAATCTCAAAAGGACCAATAAACCGCGGAGATAGCTTCGAACCTCGCCCAAACCGTCGATGTCCACGACGTGGAGAGACACGAAGGAACACATGATCACCAACAGAAAACTCCAAAGGTCGCTGCCGCTGATCCGCATAAGATTTCTGCCGACTCTGAGCTGACAACAAACGCTGACGAATCAACTTGACCTTCTCAGTAGTCTCTTGAACCAACTGTGGCCCCAAGAGAGCTGTCTCCCCCACCTCGGTCCAACACAAAGGTGATCGACACGGCCGTCCGTACAACGCCTCAAAAGGAGCCATCCCAATGGATGCCTGATAACTGTTATTGTAGGCAAACTCCACCAAAGGAAGGTGAGTTGCCCACGAACCCCCAAAGTCTAACACACAGGCCCGTAACATGTCCTCCAAAGTCTGATTCATCCTCTCTGTCTGGCCATCAGTCTCAGGGTGAAAAGCGGTACTCAAGTGAAGCTTGGTCCCAATAGCCTCCTGCAAACCGGCCCAAAAATGGGAAGTGAACCTCAAATCCCGGTCTGAGACAACCGATGATGGTACGCCATGCAGTCTCACAATCTCGTTCATGTACAGCTGACTCAAGGTCCCAATAGAGTCCCGCTCGCGAACAGCCAGGAAATGGGCCGACTTTGTGAGTCGATCCACAATCACCCAAATCATATCCTTCCTCCCAGTGGTGGGTGGAAGACCAGTCACAAAATCCATCGCGATATGGTCCCACTTACACTCTGCTATGGGCAACGGCTGTAACATGCCCGCCGGCCGCTGATGTTCTGCCTTCACCTGCTGACACGTGAGGCACCGCGAAACAAAGGCAGCCACATTGCGTTTCATCCCAGGCCACCAAAAATGTCCCCGAAGCGCATGGTACATCTTCGTACCCCCTGGATGCACAACAACCCTAGATTGGTGAAACTCCCTCATCACCTCATCCCTGAGGGAAGAAGCTACTACCAAACGCCCCTGAAACGATAACTCATGCTCAGGACCCTCTGTCCAGTCCCCAGATAGCTCCCCAGCCTCAATACGGGCACGGAGAACCTCGCACTCAATGTCACCCAGCTGTTCCTCCCGGACGCGCTGGTACAACTCAGGCACAACCACCAAAGGACTCAGGACTGTCCCACCATCATGAGCAACAGTGCAGCCCGCAACATCGCCAACCGCTCCATCGGCTTCCACTCTCTCACGGCCACCTCGGCTTTCCCTTTTTTGCTCAACGCGTCGCCCACAACATTACCCTTGCCCAGGGTATAGGCAAGAGTAAAGCCAAAGGTCCGCAAATACTCCACCCATCTCCTTTGCCTCAAATTCAAGTCCTTCGAGTAAAGATGTACCGAAGGCTCTTGTGATCTGAGAACACCACAAACTTTTCCCCCAAGAGGTAGTGCTGCCAACTCTTCAGGGCGAAGATGACAGCAGCTAACTCAAGGTCATGAGTAGGATAATTCTGCTCATGAGGCTTCAGCTGCCTCGACCCATAAGCTACCACACTGTGCTCCTGCATAAGCACACACCCCAAACCAACCCTGGACGCACCACAGTATACCTCATATGGAATATCCTCCCTAGGCAACCTCAACATAGGTGCAGTGGTCAAACGGGTCTTGAGAGTCTCAAACGCCTGCTGACACTTGTCAGTCCAATCAAACTTCACGCCCTTCCGAGTCAACGCTGCCATAGGAGCCGCCAAACGGGAGAACCCCTCTACAAAACGACGATAGTACCCCGCCAAACCAAGAAAACTACGGATCTCAAAAACGTTGGTTGGCCTCGCCCACAATGCCACGGCCTCAATCTTGGCCGGGTCCACCCTAACTCCCTCAGTGACACCACATGGCCAAGAAAGTGAACCTCCTGCAGCCCAAAACTCACACTTGCTAAACTTAGCAAACATTGCTGGTCCCTCAAGGTTTGCAACATTGTTGCCAAGTGCTCCACATGCTCCCTCTCGGTCTTGGAATACACCAAGATATCGTCGATAAACACCACCACGAACGAGTCTAAGTATGGGGCAAAGACTTGGTTCATCAAATGCATGAACACCGCTGGCGCATTAGTGAGCCCGAAAGGCATCACGACCCACTCATAATGCCCATACCTGCACCGAAAAGCCGTCTTAGGGATGTCCTCCTCCCTAACCCTGAGCTGGTGATACCCCGACCGTAAATCTATTTTGGAAAACCACCAGGCCCCACTCAATTGGTCAAACAGGTCATCTATCCGAGGCAACGGGTACTTGTTCTTCACAGTCACTGAATTCAGCTTCCTGTAGTCGATGCAGAGACGAAGTGTGCCATCAGCCTTCTTAGCAAAGAGCACCGGAGCACCCCAAGGTGAGGTACTCGGTCTGATATACCCCTGGCCCACCAACTCCTCGATTTGCCTCTGAAGTTCCCTCAACTCAGCTGGCCCCATACGATATGCTACTTGGGAAATCGGACCCGTCCCCGGCACCAACTCAATGGTGAACTCCACACTCCTCTTAGGTGGCAAACTCCTCAACTCTTCAGGAAAAACATCCTGAAATTGGTCCACAACAGCGGGCCACACCCTCTTTTCCACCTTACCCTCCTCAGCAAAGGTCAGGGCTGCCAACCTGTGGGTAATGGCACCCCACTGGTCCGACACTGGCCCAGCCCAACTCGCCTCACAGTCCCACTCCCCCTGCAGGGTGCAAGAGGTCCCTGCAGGTGTCACGAAGGATACCCGCCGCCGATAACAGTCTATCTTGGCCTGGAAAGCCATAAGCCAACCCATACCCAAGATCAGGTCAAAAGTACGCATGGGCATCACATGCAAATCAAAACGCAGCTCCACCTCTCCTATGGTTAACACACAGTCACGACACACTCGCCGTACATCAATCATGCCTCCTACCGGAGACTCCACAACTAGGGGCTTCACTGTCTCCACACAAGCTAACCCCAAGCTATCTATCACAAGCTCAGCAACAAACGAACACGATGCACCCGTATCGAAAAGTACAGAAGCTAATGTACGGGAGATCAAAAGGGTACCTCTAACCACCGATGGTCCTGCTCCACCCTCAGCTGGTGGAGGTGGTAGCTCAGCCTCCTCCGGGTACGTCGCCTCCAGCGCAAACACCCTTCCTTGGCCCGTGCCACCGGTCGGCTCACTCACCGGGCGCTTCCCGCCAAGGCTGCCTCCGCCTTCGACTTGCTGCCGCTCCGGCCTCCCCCGAGGTCGGGTCCGATTCGATCTCTCCGACTAGCCGGCCACCGACGAGCTGGTCTCTCTGGCTGGTGCACGAAACCGGCATCACTCCTTGTGCCGGATGTTATGCCTCCAACTCCCCTGTTGCCACTCCGGCAAACCCGGCTCAGATGGCCCTCTCGTCCACAACTATGGCATTTCCAGTCCCTCTTTGGACACTCCTTCCTCAAGTGGCCTTGCTCCCCACAGCAGTAACAACCGCGGGGGAGACTCCCTTTGGACCGCCCTGCTCGCCACCGCCAAAGCTAGACCTCCCTGGGTTCACCAATGTCTGTCCCCCTGCTGCGGAAAGAACCTGCTATCCCTCTCCTCCGTCTTGAGCCTCTTGGACCCTGCATCTCGATCAGGCCCACTCGCAATCGGCGACCCTGATGGGCCTGCCTCCCACCATCCAGCTCTCTCTCGGCTATACGGGCCGTCTCCACGGCCTCTCGGATAGGTCCTCAAGCGTAGAATCGCCACCCTCTCCCTAAGGGCTGGCCTAAGACCCAGAGTGAACTTGTGGGCCTTCAAGTCCTCCTTTGCCACTGTCTCGGGGGCAAACCTACTCAATCTCCGGAATTCCCGCTCATACTCAGGTACCGTCTTTGATCCTTGCTTCAGGCTGCCAAATTCCTCCCTCTTCTGCCATCTCACTGATTCCGGGAAGAACTCATCATGGAAGAGTTGCAAGAATTCCTCCCAAAACATGAGTTGCACTGCACGGCTCCCCGCAACACTCGTCCACCACTCCAAAGCATCCCCCTCCAGCTGCCGGATTGCCAGTCGCACCTTATCCTCCTCCCGGGGTAGGAGAAAGGAGAACACATGCTCAATCGCCTCAACCACCGCTCGCCTACCACAGGATCTTCTCCCCCCCTTAAATCGCGGAGGTTGTTCCTTTCGGAACCGTGTCACCACGTCATCCTCTGCACGAGTCGGTACACCACCCAGCGAACTCTCACGCTCACGAGGCAGCTCTCCTACTGGTGGTGGTGCTGGTGGTGGCACCACCTGCTGTGCTGCCATCTCGCGGCGCACCTCCTCCCTAACGTCCTGCCGGAGTCCCTCCCATAGCTCTCGTACCTCCAGCCGGATGCCTTCTTGTAGCTGTGCCAGTAACAACGCATGCCCTCCAACGGATGGCCCCGCATCCGGACCCTCATGGGCAGATGACTCATCGCCCATCGCCCGGACGCACGTGTCACTCTTCTCGGCGGCATTCTTACTACACGAAGTAAGAAGCACAACGTCAAAACAAATTTTATAATCTATCGCGTCACTACCTCTACCCCACTGATCAATTTCACTAACACATGACATTACACACATACATTGCATCAATCACATTGCACGGTTCAGTAAACATTGCCAAACAAATCAGAGTTGCACATTTCACGTAATCATATGATTTTACAGTTTAGCATACATTCACAGCAAATGCAACTAGTGCCCTAATGCCAATGCATGCCAATCCTACCACAAGACCGGACTACCCTAAGTACACCTTGGAGGCTCAAAGAGGACCATGTTGATCAGGCATGTCCCTCCAGGCTCCTCCAAAGGACTCAAGATAACCAAGTCCGCCCACTACCCTAGGCCAACTAGACCATGCTTTGATACCATATTGTCACGCCCCGGATTTCCAACCCGAGGAAACCGGCACGTGACTTCCCTTTTACCCACACGGAGGGCAAAGGGGTTAGGATACAAACCAAGAATATTACATTTCAAACATCCACAACACATTCAAGAAAGTAATGTTCATAAAAATAATCCAAACCAGTTTATTACAACGAAATCCTTTCCAATCCCATCCCCACTGGGGTTACATCAATTCCAATAAAAATAACATAAATGGTAGACAGCAAAGTAAACAAGGTCTTCCACCTTGGTGTTCCCACCGAACGCCTGTAGGTTCCTGTAAAGAAAACATGGTAGGAGGGGTGAGCATCCACAGCTCAGTAGGGATCATGTCTCCCCAACCCATCCCATGCACCTAATATCTACATGCCTTGTGTACAAGTGCTGTGTCGTGATACAATATTCCACCAGATATTACAGGCTATAACCGCAAACACAATCATACATAGGCTGGTACATAAACACTCCCGGGCTTCCACAGCCACCGGGTTTCCAAGGACAGCCCCGGGCTTCCACAGTCACCGGGTTCCACAAAACAGTCCCGGGCTTCCACAGCCACCGGGTTCCACAAAACAGTCCCGGGCTTCCACAGCCACCGGGTTCCACAAAACAGTCCCGGGCTTCCACAGCCACCGGGTTTCAAGCAAACACGCAGCACATATGGCCATACAGGCATAACATCAAACACTTAGTATGCTTAGTCACACAGGAATAACATCGAACACTTAGCATGTATATATTCACAAGCTCATAAACCCAGCCACACAGATATAATCTCACACATAATATGCACAGCTTCACAGGCATAATTTCAAACACTTGGCGTGCGTGGCCTCACAGGCATTACCTCAAACACATAATATGCACAGCCTCACAGGCATAATTTCAAACACTTGGCAGGCATATATACATATATCCAAACAACACGCCATTGAAGGCCAACATTCATATAGGAGATCACACCTATATGAATTTACATATAAATAATATAATAACAAGAATGATATCCAACGGTTTATTCACCATAGGGCCTAACCCCGGATTAGGTACAAGAAGACAGAACCCCTACCTTAAAGAAGATCCTCCTTGCTCCCGCGTTAGATGCCGTCCTCCCCACGCAAGATGCTCCTAGACTACCGCCGCTTCTCCCCCCTTTCCCTCTCTCTAGCTCTCTCTCTCTCCACGACGGCCGCAGTAGTGAAAAACCCCTAACCCTAGAACAAGGAGTCTCCTCATCCTTATATAGGCCACCCACTATCAAAACGACGTAGTTTTGATTAAGTGAAACCCAGGATCAAAACGACGTAGTTTTGATCACACAAGTTAGCACCTTTCCGCACCCATATAGGCCAAAATACTCAGAATTTCAACATGGTCCTTTGGAGAAAGTTCCTTAGAATGTCAAAACCAAGGGAACCATGTAAAAATATGCCTGCACGCCAATTTGCACGTGAATTCCCCAATTCACGTGCAACTCCATATGCACTCCAAATGCTCTCAAACTTCACCCCTAGTCTCCTTGCATCATTTAGAAGACAACCACACTTGCACGTGAATTGGACCCATTTCATGTGCACCTCACATACACGTCCATTTGGCCTGAAACTTCTGTGGTAGATAGAGGACATCATTCTAAGCATCTTTCCTTTTGCACGTGAATTCATTGGAGTCCATTTACTAGGTCAAAATCTAGAAAAACTCTACTCAGGAGGCAAAACTGACTAACTCAAGGTACGGGTCCTTACACCAGCAGAGGCCTCTGAGTCTGATAAAAGGAATATCCGAAGGTCTACGTCCAACTACTACCTTGATGGTCCCGTTCTACATAAGAGAAACCATGACATGGTGTTATTGCGGTTCACACGCAATAACACGAAGGAGAATGCGATTCACACGCAAATGGATATGCATTAACAAGGCAAATCATGCGAATGGGCTATTATTGGGTAACCATGGAGAAAGATTGTATTGAATATGTGCGCAAATGCCTCAAGTGTCAAATTTACAGTGATAAAATCCAAGTACCGCCATCCAAACTACATGTGATGGTTTCCCCGTGGCCGTTTTCACTTTGGGGCATCGACGTTATCGGACCAATCTCGCCAAAAGCTTCCAATGGTCACCGCTACATCTTAGTAGCCATCGATTACTTTACCAAGTGGGTAGAAGCAGCGTCATATGCCAACGTCACACAAGCTGTGGTCCTTCGCTTTATGCAGAACAACATCATATGTCGATATGGGCTCCATGAGTAGATCATAACAGACAATGCCGCCAATCTAAACAGTCGGATGATGGGTAAATTGTGCGAAACGTACAAAATTCAACACTGCAACTAGACTCCCTATCGTCCAAAGATGAATGGAGCCATTGAAGCAGCCAATAAGAACATCAAGAACATTATCAGAAAAATGACTGAGACATACGAAGATTGGCATGAGAAGCTAACATATGCTTTGCACGCTTACTGCACCTCAGTACGAACATCAACTGGGGCAACTCCATTTTCTTTGGTTTATGGTATGGAGGCAATCTTACCTGTCAAAGTGGAGATACCTTCCCTCTGAATTCTCAAAGATACTAAGCTCGAAAAAGCAGAATGGGCCCAAAGTCGTTATGAGCAGTTGAATTTAATTGAGGGCAAACACTTGGCAGCTGTTTGTAGAGGACAGCTATATCAACAGAGAATGATGAACAACTACAATAAAAAGGTGAAGCCCAGAAGCTTTCAAGCGGGTGACCTCGTCCTCAAGAAGATTTTACCAATTCAACATGACCATAGAGGCAAGTGGACTCCTAATTATGAAGGCCCATATGTGGTGAAAAAAGCATTCTCAGGAGGTGCCTTAATCCTTTCCAGAATGGATGGGGATGAGCTCCCTAACCCGGTGAGTAGCAATGCGGTGAAAAAGTTCTATGCTTAACTCTCATACCTCTCAAACAAGATTCTCATCCCTGCAATGAGCGGACTTGATGAAAACCCAAAAGGGCACCAAGGGTAAAATACAAAGCTCCAACAAAAGACAAAGAAGCAAGCAAAGGCAGACTTGGTGAAAACCCAAAAGGGCACCAAGGGTAAAATACAAAGCCAACGACAAATCCTGAAGGGTGAAAGTAGTTAGAATCCAAGGATCAAGACCACCTAAAACAGGGTCCTTTGCAAAACAGTGGAAACAACGTCACTTAAAGACAACAGCTGTAAACGGTGGAAGACCTGGTCAAACCTAAGGTACGCTCGAATCAAATTTGTATATTATGCTTTTTAAAGACTTGTAATTCTATTTATCAGATTATAACAATAGGGCACTTTTTATGATATAAATATATTTTGTGGAATCAAACCAGCAAAATCCTATTTTATATCCCTAATCATATTTTATCATCTTCATTTCCCATTTAAGTACAATATCTTAAATCCCCAGTAGGCTCTTTTGGCATTACCTTATGAGTAGGGTCAAGCTCAAAAACCTTAAACAAATTAAGTCCCCAACTTAGAGTACCCATATCTCCACAGAATATCACTATCCCCAGAGAAGTCGTCAAGTCAAGCTCCTCAATGCGGCGAAGCTAAATTAAACAGACCCTTCATCCACAAAAAGGGAGTTCCCCAGCAAAGATAGAGCGGACTCCCCAGCCCGAGAGAAAATTGTTCCCAACAAGTGGAATGTTAGCCAACCTCTCTAACAGCATTGAGATAAATCTCCAACCCTTGCCAAAACATCACATTGCATTCGATGCATACATCGCATTGCATCACATTGCATCATATTTCACCACAAGTTGAGGTTTATGTATCCCTGCATACAACACATTGCATTCCATGGCTCATTTGTATACATTTAGCATATTCTGCAATTTCAGGAATGTTATCACCTTTGAAGATCCTAAAAGCTCATCCTCAGCAAGCTTCTCATCAAGCCTTCCTAGCTTTCTTTGTTCAACTATACAAATCTTCCTTTACAATTTCCCCAAGCTCAAAAAGCACCCTTTTGACACTCAAATAAACTTCTTCCCTTTCCAGGTAACCTCGTAAAGCGATCTCATTGAGTGAACTCGTAGAGGGAGCCCATATGTCCTCTTCAACAATCATGTACTCTTGGAAGCTGTACATACAACCCGCGTCGGTGTCTATCAAATAGCTCAATGGATAGAGGTTTGGTGAGGATATCAACAGTTTGTTCCTGAGTGGGAACATACACCAGTTGCACATTTCCCTCTTCCACTTGTTCTTTGATGTAGTGGTAGTGATAATCAATATGCTTGGTCTTCGAATGTTGAACATGATTACTGCTTATATTGATAACACTCTAGTTGTCACAACAGATATTGACAGGTAACTCCACATTGACTCCCAAGTCTGAAAGTTGAGTATTCGTCCATACCGCCTGAGTACATGTAGCATGTGCAGTCACATATTCAGCTTTTGCTGTGCTGCAGGCCACACTATTCTATTTACAGCTCAACCATGCAACACATTTGGAGCTCAGATAAAAACTGCAGCCACTGGTAGAACGTCTGTCATCAATATTTCCAGCCCAGTCTGCATTAGTGTATGCCTGTAATTCAATGGAGTCCTTATAAGGGTACTGTTGCACACCATTTTGTCCGGGTTGGACATACTAACCCCATTTGGTGTATATATCTTTTTGCCCACGCCATATACCATGTTGAACAGGTCCTTAGAGATTCCCTACGATTTGCAGAAGATGGATGCATTGACATGAACTGCGAATCCCAAAATGGATAACCATTGCTACAAGTCCCTGAAGTACCCCAAGACCAATACCAGGGGATACAGAAGGAAATTTGGAGAATAACGCACTTGACTGAGCTCAATTCCAATGAAAAACGAAGAAGTTATGGCCAAAACAATTTTCATTGAAAAAAGTCAAACTTGTCAAAAGACGGTCAATGCCCCTGGTCAAACTGCCTGGAAAAGTGACTATGTGAAATTCTCAAAAACATATATTTAGGCAAATACAGGTCTTCCCGAACAATCCCCCAAAGTTTACCCATTTTGGCATTTTTGGTGGGGGTAAAAAGGTAATTAAAAGTTAAACAAAAAACAAAAAAACTTGACTCGTAGCCTCGAAGTCTCGGCAGGTCGAAGCTTCGAAGACTCGAAGCCTCGAAGCCTCGAAGCCTCGAAGACTCGAAGCCTTGAAGCCTCGAAGACTCGAAGCCTCGAAGCCTGTAAGCCTGCTAACACTCCGACCTGTCGACACTTCGACCCGTTGACCATTGACCTTCAACCCTACCGACACTTCGACCCGTTGACCGTTGACTTTCGACCCATCGACCTTCGACCCATTGACCATTGACCTTCGACCCTGCCGACACTTCGACCCTTTGACCCGTTGACCTTCGCTGTTTGGCTTCTTTCACTAGCTCTCTCGCTGGCATTCTCGCTGGCTAGTCACGAGACATGTTTTAATGAGCTGGTCATCTGACAGAATCGTTTCTCAATGCCTGTCGGTCACATGTGTTAAATGAAAACTTAAAAAAGGAGAATCACGAGCTGCACAGGTCGCCAGACCACCCGACCACGCACAGAATCTGGAAATAAAAATACTGCATCAATAATACAGCATTAAATGTTGCAATCAATGCAATCCAGCTAAATCCTTTAAAATGCAGTCTTCTGTTCAGGCGAAAAGAAGGTTCGACCAAGGAAAAGAGGGGAGTTCGGCAGGAGAGAAAAAAAAGAAGAGTTCATCCAAAAAAAAAAGAGAGTTCAGCAGGGAGAACGCTCAGATTACTCCCAGAGAGAGAGAGAGAACGATTCTCCCAAAAAAAACGTTAAGGCTCTGCTATTCTGTCATCTGCCCAATCTTCACATCCAATTCCCCGATCGCAAAAGAGGAACACCCAGATTTTCACCCAACTCTCTCCCTTTCCCAAAACCAAAATCGCCCATCCTTTCCAACTCCACTTTCCCTCTTATCTCGTTCCAGCCCTCTTTTTCCCAGAAAACAAAAAACCTAAAAAAAAAACAACTCCAGTCCTGCCTTTTCCTTACGTTTCCCTCACAAAAACAAAAAAAAACAAAAACCAAAAAATAGGAAAAACCAGTCTCCAGTTCTTTTTCATGCCCTTGCTTCTCACGCCCACTTTGCTTATTGCCAGCTACCAGAAAACCTTAACCTCAAAAAATATCACTCCAGTCTCCAAATACCAAGAAATCTCTTCACTAGTCCCGCTGCCAGATCTGTTGGTTCTAATTTGAGCAAGTGACTATCAGCGCAGACAGGAGCTCAAACAGAAGACTAGTGTTGCAAGCCCCAAAGTCGGTTCAGTCTTTATTTATTCATTACTTTTCAGCTTATTTACATTGATATTTGATGTAATTCTTAATATTTCCTTGTCTTTCTTTTTCTTTTATTGGTATGCGTTGTGTTTTCCTTGTATTTCCCTTTCCTTTGTATATGTGTATGTTGTAATATGTAAAGTATAGCAAAAAAAAAACAAACAAGGAAAAAGAGAGAGAGCAAAGGGAGGCATGAAGAAAAAGAAAAGAAAGAAAAAGAGTGAGTCGTTTTGATTTATGGATGTCACAATCACACACATCACTTTGTATGTTATTGTGTTAGTTCATGGTTTTATCCTTGCAAAAAGAAAAAAAGGAGAAAACGTTTTCAAAACCAAAAGGCATTGCAAAGCCAAAAGACAAAAAGCAAAAACAAAAACAAAAAAAAAACAAAAAAATATTTTCAAGTTAAAACGTATTTCCACTTTTGGGAGTTCCAATTCCAAACAAAAACAAAAAGAATTTTTTTTAACAAAATACAGAAACCAAAAAATGTTTTCTAACCCAAAAAACCAAAAAAGGAAAGTAAAAAGAAACCAAAAAAAACAAAAAAAAAATGTTTCCATTTTTTAGGACTTCAATTTCCAAAATAAAACAAAAAAAAACCCAGAACAAACCCCTAGGATCTCATTCTCCACTTTAAACAAAAACCCAAAACTTTTAGGATTCCCTTTAGAAATTTAGGGTAAATCCATTTTTTTAATAAAAAACTTAACTAAATAAGAATTATAGACTTTTTAGGAAACCTAACCCAGTTGTGGCAGTACAAATAAAATAGAAAACCTCCTCCTCCGAAAATAGATATCCATTTGATTGCCAGCAAGTGAGACTCCTTGGGGTCTACTTGATATCTACTTGCCTGATACACAGCTTGCATCAGATCAAGTCTAGAGGTTATAATGTATAAGAGGCTTTCAATTATCCTTCTTCTAGTTCTCATTAACCTTAACTTTACTTGAAGTTATTACTTTTCGAAGTCTTGGAAGAAATACTCTATAGCCCTTTATCTGAACTAAGTACCCAACAAATGTTCCTTCCTCAAATCTAACATGAAATTTTCCTCTTCTTTGCTCCTTTATCTTTACAAAGCAAGGACTCCCAAATATTCTGAAGTACTTGGCTGTTGACTTCTTTCCACTCCATAATTCATAAGGTATGTAGTCTATCCTTAGTCTCAATGTTACTCTGTTCAGTAAATGTACTGCTGTTCTGGTTGCCTCTATCCAAAACCTTGCATGTAGATTAGCTTCGAGCAGTAAGGTTTTGCCCATTCAATGATAGCACTGTTCTTCCTTTTAATAACCCCATTTTGTTGTGGAGTTCTTGCCGGTGATAATTGATGTTGTCCCATGTTTATTCAAATAGCTTTCAAAGGCTTCATTAGTAAACTCAGTACACTGATCAGATCTTAAGATTTTGATTCCTCGGCCACAGTCATTTTCAGCCATTCTTCTATACTTCTTAGGGCTATAAATGAACCAAACGTTCATGAACAAACTCACATTCGGCTCGATAAAAGATCATTTACGTTCGTTCATTAAGGAATAGTACCGTTCGTGAAAAGTTTGCGAACACCATTGTTATATTCGTGAACATTCATGAACAAGTGTTCACGAACAGTTCGTAAATATCGTTCGTGTTCGTGAAAATTATATTTGAACAGGAGATTAACAAATCAATTAGTATGTATAAAAGTTATTTTAATAAATATAAATATATTTTTATTGAATATAATTTAATAAACATATACTTTATATTATTATTAAATAAAAAATAATTTTTTTAAATTTATTTGTTTACTATTAATATTATCATAAAATTTTAGTAAACTATATATAGCAATTATTTGAATATATTAAGCAAAGATAACACAATCTAAAAATTAATTAATTGTACTTTTTCTGGATAAGTTTACGGTATGAATTCTTTTCACATATTTTTATGATTTTATAATTGTGTTCGTAAGCATTCGTGAACAAGTTTGTGAACAGACGTTCGTGAACGTTCGTGAACCATTCATGAACAATAGAGTAACGTTCGTGAATAGTTCATGAACATCATAATTTAAGGCTCGTGTTCGGTTCGGTTCGTTAAGGAATAGTAACGAACATGTTCAAACACGTTACTACTCGGCTCGGCTCGGTTCGTTTGCAGCCCTACTACTTCTTGAAGCACTCCAGAGCTTCTATCTTGTGCTTTAAGTACATTATACAAGTTCTTATGGTAAAATACCTCTCACCATTGAGTCTCTTGTTTTTCATTGGTCCACACAAGTTAGTATGCACAATATCTAGAGTTGGTTCTGAGTTATACTCTTTTATCGTGTAATGAAATCTGGTTTGTTTTCCATATAAGCATGTTGAGCAGACATGCTCTCTTTCTCTTTTAATGTTAGGGATGTCTCTAATGGCCTTGCAGTTAACAAGCCTTCTCATGTTCTTCTAATTAAGGTGTTCTAGTCTTCTATGTCAGAGTTCATTCTCTTCTGCCTTCGGTATATGACAGCTATGGGTCTTGTTTTCATCGATTACATACAAGTCCCCATTTGTCCTTCCTCCAGCTGCTATTGTGTTTTCCGTTTTCTCTCTTCACTTGACAACCAATTTTTGTGAAGGTCACTTCGTGACCTGCATCACATAGCTGACTAACGGATGCCAGATTGTACTTCAATCCTTCATTATATAGAATATCCTTCAGTTTATTCTTTCCCCATTTGGTAGATCCTAGCCCCTTAATTTTAAGAGAGCTATCGTTACCAAATCTTAACTTTCCAGATTTGTCCTCATTCACATCTAATAATTTATTTAGGTCACCAGTCATGTGACTTGAGCAGCCACTATTAAGGATCCACTCTCTTTCCTTTTTGTCTGCTTTCAATGCAATCTCAGCAATATGAGCCACTTCTTACCCCTTAGCCATGTAGACTTGTTTTACTTTAGACTTGAAGCGCTCTTCCGGCTTTACTTTAGACTTGAAGCACTCCCCTTGAAGCGTAGGCTTCATAGTCTTCTGAGATGCTTTCTCTTTTCTTTTCTATTGAACCTTCATAGTGTTCTTCTTTTTATTCTGCTCAGAAATAAATACTTTCCTTGCACTGTGACGTTCACTGCCATACTTATCACAAACCTCTAAATCTGCAAGTATAGCAAACTTATGGTTTGTGGTAATGGGCTTTGGCTTCCACTAACAAGAAGTATTATCATGTCCTCGTTTCTGACAATAAGTGTCGAAACTTCTTACTAGTTTCCTTCTTTCCGTGGAATATAAGCTCTTTATGGATGTCTTCATCTTTGTTCTAGAAGCTTGTACCGGATACCTCCACCAACAGAATCTGGTCATTTGACCCCATATAGTACAATAGTAGAAGTGACCCTGAAACCTGGTGTTGCTAAACTTCTGAACATCTGGGATCTTTTTCAAAATAGGCTTGGCCTTGATGGTTGGCTTCACATGTTTATCTTCCTTCCTGAGGGGCACTTGCACACTCGTAGAAATGACATTTACATTAGATTTCTTCACATTCTTGGAATGCTCTAATTTCTGAATGTATTTGTTCACTCCAGTAGCCTTGGACTCCTTCAGATGTCTCTCTATCATCTCATCATTTACACCACCCTTTCCTTTCTTGTGGCTCTGGGTCACGACGATGGTCTTCTTAGGATTGTAATAGAAATTTGGATTGATGACCTTCCTCACCGTCTGCGGTGTTGTGATCTCCTTCCTAGCCTCCTATAGTGTTGCCCTAGTTTTTTGAGCAATCTGTGGTGTTGTGAGAGATGTGATCTAGATACATTCAGAGGTTAAGGCTTGAGTGGCCATGTCTTTTGAGATCTTCTTTCGATGGCCTACCAGTTCTTCTTTAAGTCTCTGGATGGTTGTGTCTCCGGGGGTGAGTTCTGTGGAAATGTCATTGCATATTTTGATTTGCTCCTCTAACTTGAGCTTTAGATTGATAATTTCCTCACAGAATTTCTTAGAGTCCTCCAACACCTTGTCTTTCTCTCCTCTGATATGAATATTGATTGAGAAGAAGACAATATGGTATAGGAGTGATTATTGACTATCTAACAAATCTTAGATGAGAGTTAATGATGTAGATGGGACAAACCTCAGATAGTTAGTGAATATTTCTACGGATGTCAATATGAAGAGATTGACTCCGTTTGGAATGTTCTAAGATAGATTTTGATTATGGATAAACAACACATAAAGTAGACTAGATGATAAATGCTCCATCCGTTTTAACAGCAATGATGATGAGTTATTCAAGGGTGTTCTTGTTCTTTGATAAATGTGGCACACAACATTTGGAAGAAGTTTCTCCGAGTCTCTCTCTCTAATGTTGGAACTTACTTAGATTCTGTAAGTGTTATTTCTATAATGCCTGTCAGAATACTATATCTTATGTTCTGTGTTCCTCACTTTTTGTGAGAGTTTGACTCATATCATCGTTAAGTGTGTAAGAGATATTTTAGGGTTATAGTACACGTGCGCCTTGTCGTCGATCCCAACATTCTGACTTCCCGCAACATTAATGACTGCTCTGAGTTGGTAGATCTGCTGCCTATGCTACGTATTTGCATGCCCATACTGGTACAGTCGATCTTGGCCGTTCATATGTTGATGGTGGTTGGCAGTCATTAATGCAATAATAAATGCGCTCAACTACTCTGGACGGTGCAGGCTTACTGTACAAATCCTAGCTAAAAATATCGCTAAGTAAGATGCTTAGGGTTGTGAGTTTGCCTCGAAGATGTATACGTCAAAGGTTTGGTGACCCGAAGATTTACCTCAATGATTTGGGTTGAGCCTCTTTTTAGTGTACAATGATTTTTAGGCTACGACAGCGTTACCTCCTCCGAGTCTTCGACTCTGGTTTTCTTTGGGTTTTCGAGCACAGTAGTTCTTAGGCTAAGATTCACTCTAAGATGGTCTTTGACTCTACAAGTCTGCTATTCTTCGCTGAGGTGCTTAGAGTGGTTTCTCAACGAGCGTACTAAGTTACTACTAGCTGTAAGTCTTCGACTCTATAGCTTCGAGTCATTGTTGGCGGCAGATTTCAGGTTGGCTTAAGTCTAATGGTTCACTCTGTGTTAAGTGAGTCTTCGACTCTTTGAGTCTTCAACCCTTGTTGCGACTCTTCGAGTAACTCTTATATTAAGCATACCTAGCCTATCCCTATTGTCTTAGCTGCAAGTCTTTTGACTCTGTTCCTTCGAGTCACTCCGTTTGCATTGAAAGGCTAAAAAGTTCTGCGACCTTTCTATTTCTTTGATCTATGAACTAATGTTGGATCTTTGACCCTGTGAGTCTTCGACTCCGCAGGTCTCTGACCCTCAATATCTAATGCTTAGCCTACTGTCGTTGGGTGGTTGCAAATTGAGTCTCTGTTTCTTCGAGTCTTTGACTCTATGGCTCTGACTCTTCAGCTACAACTCTGCCTTTGAGGTTTATGGGTCTTAGTCTTATTTATGAGTTGACAATTTCATTTGTTTAACTGTCTACGAATCTTCGAGTCTTAGTTACAATTTCACTTGTTAGTCTGTAGTTTTGATACTTAGGTTCTTTGACCTTCGACCTTCGAGTCTGTGAGTCTCCACTTGTTTTATAGTTAACAGATTCTACTTGAGTCTTCAACTTTTTGACCCTTTGAGTCTACGAGTCTACTTATCATTTTATGTTCTGTCAATTGTTATTATAGAATCTTTGGGGACTCTTCAGTTTTGCACTCTTCGGGTCTTCGAGTCAACTTATGTTCTGTTACTTTTAAGTTACGACTCTTCGAATCAACGAGTCTTTTATTATTCAAACTAGTGACAGTTACTCTTCTACGAGCTTTGACTCTATGAACCTGATACCTTTGGATCTTCACATCACTAGACTTAAAAATATTATTGGCAGTTTCACCAAATCCTATGATACCTGTTATCACCGGATTTCGTTCGGGAGGGAAACTACTTTTGGGGTGCGATTCCACCAACCGTCATCCGAATGGTAATGAAAAATTCAGAGTCACCACTAGCCGTTTTTGGGGTACAGTTGGTCACCTAAAAGGAAATTATCTATGCCGCTTAGGGATGGGCTCGGGAGTTGGTTACGCGTGGGGAAGGACTAGCACCCCCATGACGCCATTTCAGTACCTATCTTAAGATTGGGAGGTTTCTAACTTATTTTAACTGTTTGATTTAACATTCACTAGTCTTAGGTGATGTTTGAGTTTGCAAAGCCTAAAAGTCTACCCTTTTTATTTTCCTAAGTTATTTGTTGAAGTGGAGTTAAGTTCAATTTTCCCTAAACATCTAAAGGCAGTCTTAACATTTTTAAACCCAATTCCTAAATCTCTAAAGGGATTTGATGATTTATTATTGTCTAAGTTATCTAAAAAAAGTTTAGAGGAAGGGAAACAATTTTATGTCTAAGTTATATGCTAGTGTTAATCTAAGTATGCAATGAAGTTGGGAGTGAAAAATCAATGAGTAATGAAAAAAATTAAAAGGAAAAACTTAATGCTAAAAGCCCACATGTTTAAAAAAACTCAAGTTAAAATAGTTTTGTTTTTTTAACACTTTAATTTTTAGGATCTCCCTTAGACTTTTTAGGGTAATTTAACTTAATTCAATTTTAACAAATAATTTAGAAAAAAAAAAGAGTAGAAACTTTAAGCCCTTAAGAAAACAAATTTAGCCTTAGACAAGTGAGGATTAAAATAGGCAAATAAAATAAATTAGAAACCTCCCAACTCCTAAGATAGGTACCAAAAGGGCATTGCGGGGGTGTTAATTCTTCCTCGCACGTAACAAACTCCCGAACCCAACTCTAGCGACGTAGATCATCTTTTTAGGTGACCAACTGCACCCCAAAAATAGTTGGTGGCGACTCTATTTCTTTTTCATCACCATTTGGGTGAAGGATAGGAGAACCGCATCCCCGAAAGCAGGTTTCCCCTGAACGAAATCCGATGATGATAGTAACCCCATGGGGGAAAGAACATGTATGTATGTGTTTGTACTGTGGATTCTTGTATTCATGTGTTATATGTGTGATATGGATTAGGGACAACACCCGTATTAACGTCCCTTTCTCGGTGTTATCACTAATCCCTTGTCCCTTCGGGTGCGGGCATGGGGATTCACTAATCGATTTCTGCGGGTTGAAAATCCAAGGCGTGACAGATGGTATCAAAGCCTAGTCTTGTTGGCCTAGGGTAGTGGGGTGATTGATTACTCTTGCGTCCTTTTGAGGGGCATGGAGGGACGTGCCTGATCAACATGGTCCTTTATGAGCCTCTGAGGTGTACTGGGATAATCAGTTGTGGTGTAAGTGTGCAAGCATGGATTGACACTAGTTTGTATTATGAATGTGAAACTGACTTGATATGTTATATGTTATATTATGATCTGATGAACTGTGTGACAGTAGATATATGTGTGCATGTGTGATAGTTTATATATGTGCATGGTGTGACTTGTGTGTGTTTGTGTGAGCCTTATGTGTGTTTGACCCTTTTGATGGGGATGGGAATAAAGATTGAACCTCAGTTTCTCTATGTAGTGAACTTGCCTCTGAGGAGAGTGTCGTGTGGGTCTGGCGCAGTTAGTGAGGAGTCTTCCACCCATTTGGGGCTGGATGCGGGACAATTTGCTAGGAGAAATGAGCTGTTGGCACAGCTTGTGGCCCAAGTGGTGGCACTGAGGGAAAGTATAGGGGACAAGGTCCGGGAAGCAGTGCACCGTGAGCTAGCGACACAGCAGGTGGTTCTACCACCACCCCAAGAGGAGGAGTCCCAACATGAGAATAGGGTTCCGCACGAGGCAATGATGACCTGACATGTTGATGAGGACGTGGTTATGAGGTTTCGAAAGGAACAACCGAGTAAGTTCCTGTGAGGAGGTGGTCCAATGGTAGCGGAGCACTGGTTGAGGCATATTAAGCACCTATTTTTCTTTCTTAACCATGGGAGGAGGATAAGGTGACACTGGCAGTCAGACAGTTAGAGGGTGAGGCCCTAGAATGGTGGTTTAGTGTTGCTGGGAGTCGTGATGTGCGGATGATGTTATGGGATGAGTTCCTTCAGTTATTTCATGATCAGTTTTTCCCAGAGTTTGTGAGATGGTAGAAGAGGGAAGAGTTTGCTAGTCTGAGGCAAGGGTCGAGGACAGTTGCAAAGTATGAGCGGGAGTTTAGGAACTTGACTAGGTTTGCTCCAGAGACCGTGGTAAGGGATGACCTGAAGGCTCACAAGTTTACCTTGGGTCTGAGGCCTGCACTCAAACATAGTGTTGAGGCGTTCCATCTGAGAACATATTCAAAGAAAATGGAGATGGCCTGTATTGTTGAGAGGGGTCTCGACGAGGGGAGACATGCCCATCAGGGGCGGCAGCTCCTGAGTGGATATGATTCCAAGAGGCCTAAGATAGAGTTTGGGGTACTAGTTTTGTGAGTGATAGGGGTCAGGCCCCAGTGGTGCTAGCAAGGCCCCACCTTAGTGGGAGACAAGGGGGCTCCACCTAGACGTTGTCTATGTTGTGGCGATCCAGGACACTAGAAATGGGAGTGTCCATGGAAACATTTGACATGCCGCACTTTTGGCCAAGAGGGACATCTAAGCAGGGTGTGCCGTAGCAGAGGCAGTACAAGCAGTGCTGGAGGGGCAACATAAAGTGTACGAGGTGACAGCTAGTTTAGAGCTCCAAGGGAGAGACCATCCTGTCAGTGGCAGGGTGGCCAGGCAAGTTCTAGTCAGTATAGACCTCAGGGGAGGCCAAAGAGGTAGCCACAGGGGGGTGAAGGGGCCTAAAGTGGGACCCATACAAAGGACAGAGGACAAAGGAGTGAGCTTACTGGTAGTGCAGCTCAGGCCAGAGTGTTTGCCTTGACCGCGACACCATAGGAGGAGGCAAAGGTTACATACTCGACCACTGAGGGCGGGGCAGGACCTTTAGTTGTACGAGGTACGATTTTAATTTCTCGCACACTTGTATCTATTTTATTTGATAGAGGCGCATCATGTTCCTTTGTTGCTAAGTCTGTAGTGGATAGCCTTGGCTTAGAGAGTGGTGCGGTCAAGAGGGTGTTCTCTATTAAATCACTAGTGGGTGGTGTCTACAAGGTGTTACGGGCGTTTTGCGAGTGTATTCTCACCATGGGTGATGTGGAGTTGTCCTTTGATTTTTATGTGATGCCTTTGAGGGCATTTGATTTGATTTTAGGCATGGATTGGTTGAGAGTCTTCCAGGCTAATATTGACTGTTATAGATGGCAGGTGTCTTTTGTGTCACCGACAAGGATTCCTTGCACCTTATTGGGTGAGTGGAATCGCGAGGCGACTCGAATTGGACCGTTGGTGGAGTAGTGGGGCGCCATTACCCACAGATTGGCAGCGCTCACATTCATTGAGGGGAATGTAGGGCAAAGAGTATGGCTAGTGGTCGTGGACTAGTTCCAGGATGTGTTTCCAAAGGAGTTGTGGAGTCTACCACCTGAGAGGGGTATAAAGTTCTGCATTGAGCTGCTACCGGGGGTACAGCCTATCTCGCAGGTGGCCTATAAGATGGGGCCTATAAAGTTAATAGAGCTACAGAAACAGCTAGAGGAGCTGGAGGGCAAGAGCTTTATTCGGCCGAGTACTTCGCCATGGGGAGCACGAGTTCTTTTTGCGAAGAAGGCAGATGGGACATTGCGGTTATGTATTGATTACCAAAAACTAAACCAAGTAACGGTAAAGAACAAGTATCCATTGCCTCAGATAAATGATTTGTTTGATCAGTTGAGTGGGGCTCAATGGTTTTCAAAGATAGATTTGAGATTGGGGTATTATTAGTTAAGAGTCAGGAAGGAGGATATCCCCAAGACCGCTTTTTGGTGTGGATATGGGCATTATGAGTGGTTGTGTTGGATCAAGCCCAGAATTTGGATAATATTGATAAAGCCCTATGTAATTTGATTTGAGATCTTTTGTGTTTCTTTGATCATTGTAGAAGATATGTTATTAATCCGGTGATACACTCGTGAGAGCAAAGCTAAGGACAGGATACATAATCCTGATCCGGACAAGAGTGAGTGTCGTCAAACACTTGGTAAATAACCAAGTCACCAATACATACGGAATAAGGAACATTCGTGCGGACTAAGAACTTAAAAGCTATGGATTACGGAATCTGCTCTTAATGCCTCAAACGGACTAAGTCAAACTAATGCGGAGTAAGAAGCTTGGTCTACAAGGTGGCACGAAGTAAAAGAGTCAACACGGAGCTAAAAAGTTAAGTCTTCCACTCAAGTGAACTAAAGTAAGAAGACACGGAGTAAGGCATCCAAGTCTTCCATACATACGGAGTAAGGAAATACTGATGCGGAATAAGGACCCGAGTCTTTATTCGCATGGAGTAAGGAAGCCAGATGTGGAGTAAGGAATCCGGACCACTCACTCATGCGGAGTAAGGATGTGCTAGTACGGAGTAAGCCATCCGATCCTTTAAACTCGCACGGAGTAAGGAACTTACATACGGAGTAAGGAACTTACATACGGAGTAAGGAACTTACATACGGAGTAAGGAACTTACATGCGGAGTAAGGAAGCGCTGATACGGAATAAGCACTCTGACCTTCTCATTCATACGGAGTAAGGAAGCGCTGACACGGACTAAGGATTCCAGTATCAAATAGATACGGAGTAAGCAACCACTGACACGGAGTAAGGTTCCGAGCTTCATTAGCTACGGAGTAAGGAAAATTACACCGGACCAAGAAGATGCTGCTTCAACTTAACCGCATTTAAGGTTATCAACTCATGGTGTCCCGATGTAAGACAAACTTGTTGAGAACCTGAAGAATCTTACACGTGGATCACCCGGATATGTGGATACAACTTTAATTATACTTGGGAACTCACAAAGGCACTTATACTCTTCAAACCCAAGATCTTGAGCTCCACAAACCGCAGCAGTCAAGGCAGAGAGACTACCGAGGAATAGTTAGTGCTGAACGCATTCCGGAACTACAAGTTCCAAGGTTGTCTTTTAGGAATGTTTTTGTATAAATATTCATACTTGTATATTTGAAAGAGCGTGCGTGAGCGAGCCTGAATTAATCCTGTGTATGCACAAGAGTTCAAAGAGATAATATAGGCTAGAGTGTGAATCCTTTTGTAAACAGAGTGTAAGAGAGTCTTGCTTCTATTTTGTTGTATTTATCATTTGATAATAAAACAAAATACTTCCACTATCTGGTTATCTTCCACAGTGATTCTATCACTTAACTGGATAAGTGTTTGTGTCATAAGAGATTAGAAAGAGTTTCGATAAGAGCCTATTCACCGCCCCTCTAGGCTCCAAGGGACCATCAAGTGGTATCAGAGCAAGTCTATTTGTTCAAAAGTAGAGATCCCACTCTTTTACTCTAAGCAATGGCCGAAGAAAGCAGTATGCTATTCAACACTCGCCTTAACTCCGGAGGTGCACAAGAGCCCATCCTGAATCGAAGCAGCAGTCAAAACATCGACCCACCTCAACCTGCTGCTGCCTCCACTACTCAACCACGGAGTTCTGGTTTTACTCTGACAAAACCGCCCAAATTCACACCTGAGCTTTTCTCCCAATGGAAAGCTCGCATGAAGATGTTCATCGTATGCCATGACCATCTCATGTGGCCCTGTCTTCATCAGGAGATTCCAATTCCGATGACTATCGGAGAACATGGAGTTAGAAGGTCAAAGACGGATGCCGAACTTACCAATGATGAAAGAGCCTGGCAGTGCGCTAGCGAAAAGGCTCTGGCTTACGTTACATCGTCTTTGGATTCCGAGGCTTTCACAGACGTCCAGGGCTGCACGTCAGCAAAAGCTGTCTGGGATAAACTGACAATCCTCTATGAGGGAAGTCAGTCCCAGATGCAAAACCTGATATGTGCTCTCAGACAAAACTTTGAGAGTTTCAATCACAAACCTGGCGAGTCCCTTGAGAGTATCTATCGGAGATTCGGCAAGCTCATTCTAGAGCTAAAAACTGTCAATGAACATTACACTCAGTCTCAAATCAATGACAAGTTCTTTCGATCCTTGCCGGATCGCTACTACTCCAAGCAGCTCCAGATGCAAGCTGACAAAAACTAGACGTTTACTGCCCTTGAAGAAATATACAGAGAGCTTCGGACTCATGAGGTCAGATTCAGATACACTGACCGTGATGAGAAAATAGCTCGGAAAGAAAAAGGGGTAGCCCTCAAAGCTACGGAATGCTCCAGTAATCATTAAGAGGATGATACGGATGAGTCAGAGAATTCTAACTCAGACGCAGAAGAGGAAATAGCTCTTCTTATTAAATCCTTTGAACGATTCCTTCGAAAAAGTAGAAAAGGATTCAGAAGAGGCTCCTCATCATCCAGAAGGAAGGAACGATCGGAGTTGAGCTCCTAAGAATGCTTTAATTGTGGGAAACCCGGTCACTGGGCCAAGGAATGCAGATCCAAATCTAAGACGGCAGAGAAAAGTGACAAGGTTACTCCTCGACGTACCACCTCAGATAACAGCAAGAACAAGAGGAAGGCGCTCGTGACAAAGTACATCAGTGGCTCGGAAGAAGAGGAGGAATCCTCGGATGATGAGCCAACTCTTAAGCCGAACGTCTGCCTCATGACAAATACTAAGGTACCTTCTATCTCTGAGCTCATGAGTAAAATAGAATCTCTTATTACTGAACGTGATCATGAAAATAATGAGAGACTAATAATTACTCAAATGTACAAAGATATGGAAAGTCAGAATAAACGTCTTCAATTTACTATTACTAGACTTGAAAAGGACATAGCTGACTTCAAAGGAAAAGAAGCTTGGTATCACGATCTAAGGGCTGAAAATCATCTGCTAAATACCAATCTCTCAGGCCTAAAAGTTATTGTAAAAAGACTCGAGAATGAACTTGAACAAGAAAAGGAAATAAATCGTAAGTGGCTTAAATTCGGGGAAATAGCCTCTTCATTTAGGATTGATCCGGATAATGTTCGAGTCAAACCTGGCCTAGGCTCAGAATCATCAACCTCCAATGCTCAAGCTACTGAGTGTCCTCCGGATTTCACTCCAAAACTAACCAACTTATATCCTGTTAGTACGTGTAAACCGTTGGATGGTTTCATTTCAGGTGGCACCACAGTTTATGACTGTGGAGTCGAGGCTGTTACTGCACTTCCCGAAGCAGTAGCACCCGTAACTAATGATGAAGGGAAGGCTGCTACAGTTAAAGCCAAAACTGTAGCACCCAAAAAGAAAGGAAAGGCAAAGGCTGACGCATCTAGGGTCAAGAGCGCGTCACCCAAACGCAATGGATTAGGCCACAGGGAACAAAGTAGAAAGTCTATAAAATCTAAGAGATCTGTATCCCCTGTTTGTACTCCGCATTATAGTGTCTGTTCCATCTGTAGGGAAATAGATCATTATCACTATGAATGTTAGAGTTTATCTGATAACTGCTTTGTAATCAAATTTGTACCAATAAAGATCAGTTCAATAAAAAGGGTTCTTCAAGCAAAACAAAAGCTAAACCTCAAAGGAGTGTCTCTCCCAAGATAACCCAAATAAAAGAAGCAGCTGAAACTAACAAGTTAAAGTCAACTTGGAGAGCTAAAACTCCTAGCAAAGTCAAATCTGGAACTGTTGACATTACTGCTGTTCTTTCTAACCACCCGAAACAAGTTTGGGCACCAAAAGTGTAAACTGTTGTCTTTCAGGAGCATGTCTGGAATGCACTTCCGGATCACTTGAGGTTAAAGATCAATCAAAGCAAGTGGATCCTCGATAGTGGATGCTCCGGACATATAACGGGTGATCAGACTCTGCTTATAGAAGTTAATGAAAAACGAGGTCCATCCATTTCATATGGTGACAACAGCAAAGGTAAGACTGTCAGGTATGACACTTTAACCAACGGCTGTGTATCAATCACTAGAGTTGCACTAGTCGAATGTTTGAAGCATAATTTGCTAAGTGTCAGTAATTTATGTGACAAAGGATTTACTATTTCCTTTATGTCTAACACCTGTACAGTAAGGGAAAACTTATCCGGAGATGTAAAGTTATCCGGATCAAGAGATGGGGACATATATTCAGTGGTCTTAAGAAATAATTCTTTTAACCCTGTATGCTTCCTCACTAAAGCTTCAGATGAAGATAGTTGGTTATGGCACAAGCGATGCACACATTTAAACTTTAAGACACTGTCTAAGTTAGCATCACTTGATCTTGTCACTGGTCTACCTAAACTCAAATACTCCAGAGACACTCTCTGTCGAGAATGCCAACTCGACAAATAGACCAAACATAGCTTTAAGAGCAAATCAGTTAATTCAATAACTGCTCCCCTATAACTTCTTCATATGGTCCTCTGTGGTCCTATTTCTGTTCCTTCACTGGCTGGTGCGAGATATACCCTTGTGGTTATCGATGATTTCACCAGATACACATGGGTGATGTTCCTGAATCAAAGGATCAAACTTTTGAGCATCTTGTAGATCTTTTCAACTAGATAAGCAACTCACAAGGACTGAGCATAAAGTGCATCAGGAGTGATCATGGTACAAAATTTGATTTTTCAGATATGAGATCATATTGTTCTGAACAGGGCATTCAGCACGACTTCTCTGCGCCCAGAACTCCACAACAAAATGGGTAGCTGAGCGCAAGAATCATACTTTAGTCGAGGCTGGCAGATCTATGTTAGCAGGGGCAACGCTTCCTCTCAGTTTATGGGTCAAGCCGTGTCCATCGCTCGCTATGTTCGAAACGGAACTCTAATAAATAAATCTACCATGAAAACACCCTATGAGATGTGGAGAGGACGAAAGTCTTCAATTTCACATTTCAGAGCTTTTGAGTGTACTTGCTATATATTGATAAATGGCAAAGAAACCCGAAATAAATTTGAACCAAAATCTGATGATGGGATTTTTGTCGGGTACTCATTACATAGCAAGGCTTATCGGGTCTTTAATAGAAAACTTTTTAAAGTTGAAGAATCTATCCATGTGACCTTTGATGAAACTAATCTTGCTTGGTCAAAAGTTGCTTCCTCAAGTTCTAATGTACAGGTCCCGGACAGCAACATCGACTATTTGAAGTTTATGAATGTTCCTGTTACACATTCTGACCAACCACGTGGCATCAGCGAGGCACAAAGAAGTTATATGGATGATACTACAGATGATTCGGACTCAGGACTACCATTAAGCTCCGGATATACTCCTTCGGATACCCAAAATTCCGAAGCACCTTCAAGCCCGTCCGGACCAGTTAACACTAAAAGAAACAGTGTTGAAGAACCACCTAGTTCTACCGTACCTTCTAATACGGAAACATCTGGTCCTGAGGAAGCTCAACCAGCAGATATACCTGAACCACCTAATCTGGCAGAGCTTCAAATTATTCAAAATCAACCATCACATGCACAGAACTACAGATGGACCCGAAACCATCCCTCAGATCAAGTGATTGGTGATCCTACTGCTGGTGTAAGAACAAGAGCAGCCACCTTCGACATGTGTCTTTACTCGTGTTTTCTATCTCAAATAGAACCAAAGGTGGTAGATGAAGCTCTTCAGGATTCGAATTGGATAGAAGCCATGCAAGAAGAGCTGAATCAATTTAAGAGAAATAATGTGTGGACTCTAGTACCAAGGCCTAAGTCTCAGCAAGTCATTGGAGTTAAATGGGTGTTCCGGAACAAGCTTGATATGGATGGAATTGTAATCCGGAACAAAGCCAGACTGGTAGCCAAAGGATATCATCAAGAAGAAGGAATAGACTATGATGAGACCTTTGCTCCGGTGGCAAGACTTGAGGCAATCCGAATGTTTCTGGCGTATGCTTCATATGAAAACTTCATAGTTTATCAAATGGACGTCAAGAGTGCATTGCTGAATGGAGATCTTCAAGAGGAGGTGTACGTTGAACAACCTCCAGGTTTCATTGAACCCAAGGTTGGACATCTGGTTTACAAACTAAGGAAAGCCTTGTATGCATTGAAGCAAGCTCCAAGAGCCTGGTACGACACACTTTTGGAATTCTTACTTGCTCACAACTTTCAAAAAGGAAAGATTGACACCACGCTAATCTTACAGAAAGAGAAAGGACATACTCTGATCGTACAGATATACGTGGATGATATCATTTTCGGATCAACTAATCCGAAACTTTGTGATGAATTCGCCAAGTTGATGACTGGCAAGTTTGAGATGAGTATGATGGGAGAATTGTCCTACTTCCTTGGGATCGAAGTCAAACAACTGAAGGAAGGGACCTTCATAAACCAAGCTAAGTATACTCGTGACTTAATCAAGAAGTTTGGTATGGAAGGTTCGTCTCCCGTCAAAACTCTAATGCCAGTCAATGCCAAGTTAGACCCAGATGTTGATGGCAAATTAGTGAATGTGACTGAGTACAGAGGGATGATTGGATCCTTGCTGTATCTTACAGCAAGTCGCCCGGACATAATGTTTGCAACTTGCATCTGCGTAAGATATCAGGCGAATCCCAAAGAGTCACATATGCTTCATGTAAAACGGATATTAAGATATCTTAAAGGGACAATTAATTTGGGACTCTGGTACCCAAAAGAGTCCAATTTCTCCTTATCCGTATATTCTGATGCTGATTTTGCCGGGTGTCGCATAGACAGGAAAAGCACCAGTGGTACATGCCTGTCACGCCCCAATTTCCTTACACCTGGAAATGGTTAGTGACTGCCCATGCCCGCACCCAAAGGGTCAAGGGGTTGGTGCAAGCACCTAGGCTGGACTTATACAACGGGTGCTGTCCCAATACTACACATCCGGGCTAACATGTCAAAGGACATGCCCCTAATTTCAAACCATACACACAATCATCATCCAGTCAAAATAACATATCACAGTTTACTTCACTTCAACGAGGACTCAAGTCCATTACAACTCAAATGGGAAAAAGCTCCCAATAAACCCACAATACCAAATTCAGTTTACAAAATAGCTCAAACCAAAACAGAAAGCCATAGATACATTAACAATCAAATAAGGAGGGTGCCATAGCCTCTATGGCCAATCACCTCAGCTCTGTCACCTATCGCCGGCTAGACCCTGCAAAGTGAACAATTCAAAGGAGGGGTGAGCAAACCACAGCTCTATAGGGATCAAGTCTCCCCGGGCCCATCCTACACTACTGGAATGCATGTTTAGTGGATGCTTGTGCTAGTGTAGTGAACTAGTTGAAACCACACACAAAAACCATCAAACACATCCCATATTTAGAGAGAGAGGTTCTAGTGATATAACAGTCCCATACTCAAGGCTCCAATCTAGTGACTGTCCCGTATCCAAGGCTCCAATCCAATGACTGTCCCGTAACTAAAAGGGTTCCAGCTTGGCAGCTGTCCCGTGGATCAAAGGCTCCAGCTCAACAACTGTCCCGTAGCATACAACATTTAGCACTCAAACAAAACTCAGTGAAATACAATCACATAACTCAGCACAAGGTGCCCAGGAGCATAATTTATTTCAATACAAGATGCTCAACAGGCATAATACAACTCAACACGTATTAATATGATTTACAATGCACTCAGTTCTTGTAGTGCAACCACAATCTCAGTAACATTCACAGTATACAGTTTCTTTTCCTATATCAGTGTTCATTAACCGTTCTGGTAAGTTTTTAGGTAAATTAACTCCGGGACTTCATGCCAATTACATTATTTTCCACTCAAGAACCTTCTGGCTAAATGGGGAAGCCAGTGGAGGCAAAATAAGGGGGTGCACGTCATATGGGTCATATGACGTGCAGGGGGATGTTTGGCTCCCTGCCCTCTACACAACTCCAGGAACGTTGGGGTAAAATTTCAAACCAATTGGGCTTGCACGTGAAATGGGCTTTTCACGTGCACAAGGGTTTTTGGCTCCCTGCTTTCTACACCTTTCAGGGAAGCCTGGGGTAAAATTTCAGACCAAATGGGCTTGCACGTGAAATGGGCTTTTCACGTGCAATATGGCGTGCAGCCATATTTTGCACAGAGACCTTTGTTTTATTGTTTTAATCACTTTTCTCTAAAGGACCTCTCTCAAATTATGTTTAGATTGTGAGTTATTAGACTCGAAAGTTAGGGTACATAGCTTGGTTTCAACTCCAGCTATGTCCCTCATATCAACCTACCCATCCAGACCATCCCAGATTATTTTATTCACTTTTAACTATCCAGATATACTGGAAACCTCACAATAAATCATCATATTAGTTTATGTGGGGGCATAAACTCAACATCAACATGAATAGGACCATAGCAGATCCGTACCTAGCAAACTCAGTAATCGCAACAAAAGGGTATAAACCCAAAATTTCCAGATGGCATGAATATGAACACGAATTCCCTACCTCAAAATCAGAGAATACAACTGGTCGTTGTATTCTAGCAATCACCTCTCTGGGCTCTCGTCCACTGCAGGAATCCTTGGATCGCCGGCCTTGGATCGTCCTCGCCGTCTTAGGCCGTCTCCCTCTTTCCGGCAGTCTCCCTCTTTGGCCATGTCTCTCTTTCTCTCTCTCTCTCAAGGGGTGACGGCTGCTAGGGTTTTGGAATGAGATCCTCAAATTTTGAACCCTTTTTCCTTTATATATTTTCCCTCATAATCAAAACGACGTAGTTTTGATTAATTTTAAAGCCCAGCATCTATAAACCCAAAGGCCAAGGTTTTCTAATCCACTTCATTAAGCTCTACAGCCCAACAATTAAGCCCAAATCATATTTTAAATAAAACTCTCAAATATATTAATTTGGGATATTTTAATTTATGTGAAATTCCCAAAATACCCCTCAGGGCCTCGAACTCCGAATCGAGCCCAAGCATAGTCAAAATTCTCCATTTGACGAGCAAATCACTGTGCTAATGTTCATTCTCTAAAACAAGGCCTCTTACCCAAGGCTAACTCCAAGAACCCCTCAAATACGGGTCCTTACAATGCCAATTCCTTGGAAACAGATTGATCTCTTGGTTTAGTAAGAAGCAGAATTCCGTATCAACATCTACTGCTGAAGCGGAATATATAGCTGCTGGGAGCTGCTGCGCACAGCTTCTCTAGATGCAAAGTCAACTTACTGACTACGGCTTCAACACGACATCTATTCCACTTTACTGTGACAATACCAGTGCTATTGCTATCAGCAATAATCCCATTATGCATCCAAAGACAAAACTTATTGAGGTCAGGCATCATTTCATTCGCGATCATGTTCTTAAAAAGCACATATCCCTGGAACATGTTACTACTGAAGATCAACTGGCGGATATACTTACAAAGCCCCTACCTGATGTAAGATTTTCTGAAATTCTTCTCAAATTACGTATACTTGACTTTTCTGCATAGCTTCTCACCTAATATCCATCAGTAGTTGTTTTCAGAACATGCATTGTGCTTTTATTGATAGTAGTAGATACATACTGATCTTAATGATGATCATACTTACTGTCTAATGTGCTTCATGCTTCTAATATTGATAGCAACTTCATAAATGGGAGGATGCTTGCGTTTCCCGACTGAAGTCGTTTAAGCAAACATGATTAAAGTTTATATGATTAACCTCATTCTGGTTTCATGATTTTAATTTCCACTGATCACCACATGACAAATGCCTGTTCATTTAGATTACTCTATTAACATGTATAGTTGAAGAAATGAAATGGGTTAGCTTGGAATGCCTGGTCGATGAATACACAATTGCAGTCTGATCAGCTTCTGAAGTATAGTTTCCTAAAAAGATAGACCGTGCTGAATTTCTTTAAGCCGGAAAGGTCTACCGAGAGAATTGCACAATATACGGGGGAGAAAATGCTTTATAAATTTTTCAAGTAATATCCCCCGTATATGTCTCATGACTTCTTTCCTGGCTGTCTATTCGAGGGGGAGCCCTTCATTGAGAGGATCGAATGATCTACGGGGGAGCCTAAGCTTCATCTATTACCTCAGTAATAACCCCTTAATATGTCTCAGATACTCCTGATAACGTGCATTTTATGCCGTTATTCTAGTGTTTATTTAGGATATTTAAGAGCATGATTAGAGCCTTGTTGCTTCATATATCATATATATCTGCTCTAACCCCTAGGAAGATGCTATTGGCAAATACATGTGCTTTTAAGCTGTTTTGGCATATTTTGGAGCTCACTTTTGACATAGTAGATGGCCTCAAACAATTGGCGTGCAAGAACAAACGTTGCTTAGAATGATGTCCTCTACCTACCACAGAAATTTCAGAGCATTTGGAGCTGCAGGTGAATTCACCCATTTCACGTGCAAGCCTATTTTTGCCTCTCAGGCCTCTACAGGATGCAAGGAAGCTTGGGGAGAAGTTTGAGCTGATTTGGAGGTGCACGTGAATTCACCATATCACGTGCAAATTGACGTGTAGATATATTTTTGGGCCGATCCTATCGTTTTTCCATGCTGATCAATTGTTTCTGAAGGCCCATGTCCAAATTGTGGATGGAAGATAGAGATTTTAATGTTTGGAGTGTCACTTATCAAAACTACGTCGTTTTGATAGATGGGCTAGGGTACACACCTCAAGGCCCATCTAACCTCTATAAATACAAGCCTCCACGCCCCATGCAACCCATCCTAGACCCCCTACACGTTTTTAGAGAGAGAGAGAGGCTCCATGACTTGGAGGTTGCTCCTTGACCTAGGAGAGCAGCCGTCGCAGCCGTCGTAGCAGCCGTTGCGGATTTTGGAGCTTGGAATTGAAAACTTGTCGCGCGCGTGGATTAGAAGAAGATGTTTAGCTTTTCTGCTATGGTTTTGCTTGTAATCATGCGTGAGTAGTTCTTATAATCTAGGGGAGCAATATAGCCCCCTTGTTGCTTTGCTGTGTTTATGATTATTGGGTTTGGATGATTGAGTTTTGCATGTTTTATGAATCTGTTCTTAAGTTCTATCTTTGAATGTACACCTTGGTATTCTTAGCCCTAGTCTGGGGCGGATTGAGATTCATAACTTATTTGTAATTGGTGTGATCATTATCCTTTTGCAAATATGATTTATTGGCTTTGCATGTTTGTGTGTTTAGATGACCATTCTGGCATACAACTCTTAAAAGGACCTCAATGACCATTTGTTGTCCTTGGCTTATGTTTAGCATGTTTTCAATCAGACAACCCTAATACCATGAACCAGTAGAGATAACATAGGGAGGTGAAATTGTGACCCTAGATGCCTTTAATCCTTGTATCTTAATCCTAAAAGTCAATTTGCTTTCTTTGTTTATTCAGAAAACCAAATAAAAATTAGATCTTTAGTTTAAAAAAGAATTCGTTTTTGCCAAGACATTGTTTTAAGCAAAATTAATTTGGTGATTTGAGTTAAAGCTAGATAACTTGGTAATCTCTGTGGGATCGACTCCTTTTTTGTCGCTATTCTAATTAGCATTAGTTAAGGGAATTAATATTTTGAGAAGGGATTTAAACGACAGTAGCTTAACCCTCACTTGGGTTTCGCTCACAAAATACCCGTTCGTCAACTCCCTCCTCTGAACCTTTACTTCCGGATCTGACTGGACATGCGTTGTTGAAACTGAATTGCGGCATGCTTGGATGTATTTTTCTTTCTTCAACCATGCATTTTAATCGGATAATCAACTGCTTGCTTTTAACATGTGTCCACTTCCTCATTTTTCACTCATGAATCCTAGTTTGATCAAATCATATGATTTTTAATTAATCTTAGCTACGTCGTTCAGCAGGACGGTTTCGCTATGTTGACCTATATGAACTTGTGTATTTATTATCTGACATATGCCCTGATTCAGTCACATTGATCATTCTCTAGTATGTATATGTCTATTTTATTCTTTGTAATGCATAAGTTCTGCTACTCATTAGTTCGGATTATATAACTCTTTATTGCCTATTTTCTCCTCTCCGTACTAATCCTTGCTCGTTAAGCTTTTGTACTTTCAGTTTATTTGTGAAACTACAGGTTCACATTTTCTTTGCAACCTTATCGATAAATCTAGTCCATAGTCTTGGATTTGAAGTGTTATGGTACTTCTCTTCTCTTCGACTTATTGACAACAAAGGAATCTACTTTTCTCTCACCGCACTCTATTACTACGGACACGGTCTACTTTTCATCCGAATACTCGTCACTCGACTATCGCTGATTCCGGATGATTGTCGGTTCATTCCTCCGGACTCCTAACACTGTCAAATTGCGATAATCCATGTCTTATTTTATATCGCGTGCTTTTGAGGAGGAATAATGATGATTCATTAAATGCATGTCTCAGGATACATACACTTCCCCTAGAAGGCAAACAGCTGTTAACCTTACTTGGTCATGCCGTCTCCACGTCATCTTTTAATTCGGAGGCGCACCGATATCAAGTCTAATGACATCAGCTCGTCAAGCGGTTTACTATTTCACTCGCCAAATTCCTAGACCCGCTGACATTCACGGACTCAGTCTTATATATTCTGATCATTTCTGCGAAGCACGAGTGTTACCCATTTCAAATCCTTAAAACTCTCGTTGCTCCTTCAATCCCTAAGACCTCACCTTCCCTCTCGCCCTTCAACTTTCATCTACAATGGCACCCAGAACTTCTCTTTTCGGTGTCAATCCCGGCCATCTGGTCGATTGGAGCGCTATCTCCAACCCTCCGGACTGGTTTTTCCATATTCGCCCTCTTCTAGAAGCCTCTCACATACTTGACTTGATCTCTAATCCTGTTGATCTTCTTGTAGACGACATTCTCGAGTACTACCAACGGATCCGCTGTACCACCGACTCCATCATCTCCTATGTTCGTGGTGAATCCATCCTCATTACCCCCGACGTTCTCCGCGCTGCTCTCAGTCTACCCCCCAGTGAACCACAATGCCCCAATGCCGATCCCATGGCGGCTTCTATGGGTTGCACTTATAAAGGCAAGGAATACAAGGTGAAGTCCTTCCAAGGTCGCTATCGCTGTATGGCGGTCATACTGAGTCGTTGTTTACTGGCTCGCACTTCCGCTTTGGGCTCTGTTTCGTACGATCTTCTTCTGGCCATGTATGGCGTTTTTGAAGGTCTTCCGATGGACTAGCGGACGTTTTTGTTCTGACTGCTGCAGACTGGACCCAAGAACCATTCCTTCGGGCGCATCCTAAGCATTGTCTTCCGGCATCTTCATCCGGACCATTTCGCCCGCTCTGACACTGTTCCCTTTCCTCCGGCTTATTATCTTCGCTATATTACGCCTGATGGGAACATGATGGCCCGCCGTCCCTCTGTAGCTCTCCGCCTTCTCCCTGCCACGGAACAACAAGGCAGTTCTGTTGGTGACCCCTCCGATAGCCATGCCCCTGACGTCAGCTCAGCTCACCGATCCTCCCGGATTCAGTCCGTTGCTGCACCCTCCATTTCTCGGGCCTCCCAGCACAGCGTCCGTGCCGAACCCTCCGAGGTTGCGGGGCCATCTCGGCCAAGATACCCCTAGAGCCGTTTCTTCACCCCTTCGCCGTGGATGTCCCCACCCCCTCCACTTCCGCTGTTGCTGCCGCGGTTGATACCGCCGTTGCTACCGCAATTGCTGATGTCCCGGAATCTATTCCGGAAGCTCCTTTGCCTCCCCTACCTCAACCCCGAGATTACTTTGACCATCTCTCCGCCGACACCTTAACGGACCTTTGGCTCCGTTTCAGCCTTGCCCACACCGCCTCCATTCCTGACACCGATCTCCGGGTGTTTTACACTCGCCATACTCAATCCTCGGAGACCATGATCATCTGGAATTTGGACCAAGGCTTTCTTACGCCGGCCTCCATTCCAGATGTGCCGTTCCCTAACCCCTCTAGCCCGGTCCATGCCGCACAAAGTCCTTCCCCTGCTAAGGCTGGACCTTCTTCTCCTGCTGTTGACATTCCCGTTGTTGACCTATCTGGTCAAAGCGGGTCCGCTACACGGGATGCCTCTGCTGCTTTGGATGCCCCTTCTGCTGCTGCTGCTGATACTCCTGCAGACTCTTCTGCCCAGCGCACTCCTGCTCCTGTTCATGCGGGGGAGTCCTCCAAAGCTCCAGAGTTGGCCCTTGGGCATGCTTCTTTTGGCACGGTCCACTCCGACGCTGTGCTCTCCGCGCAGCTGGACCGCCACGCTCAAGCTCAAAGCACCTAAATATCCGCCATCGCCGCCAAGGTTGATACTCTTGGCGCCCAACTCCTCTCTGCCCTCACTGACTCCTCCACCTCCATGGAACAGAAGATGGACCTAGTCGCCTCGTCCGTCCACTCCTTGTATACCTCCTTCGTGGACCTGGCACACACGATGGCTCACCCTCCCGTTGCTCCCCGGCGATCTGCCAAACCGGGGGAGAGAGTGTCATCTGATCCTTCTGCTCCTCCTGCATCACATACCTCCACTCGTGTTGAGAAGCGGCCTGCCTCTTCATTGCTTCAGGGAGTTCAAATTCCCAAACGTAGCCGCTTCTCTCAGCCAAGCTCCTCAAGTGCAGCTCTTCCTCCATCCTCTCCATCCGCAGCTGACACCTTCCTCCCATCATACGCGGTGTGTGACCCTCTTGATGTGGACGGAAGCGTGCGTAAGGCAATGCTTTCCTATGTTGCGTCTTCTGCCGAGAGAAGATGTCTCTCTGACTTGTACCCCTTCTCCCCGGATAACATTCGGACCCTCTGTTCGGAGAAAGACCTCTTTACAACAGACGACATTGATAACTTCTCTAGGGCTGCTAAAATGGAGATGAGGCTGTTTCCATCTCTGTACAAGGATGGCCACTTGTTTGAAGTTCTGCCGTGCTGGAATGAGGGCTATCTTCCCAGTATAGATATCATTCAGTCCTTTATCGATGGAACTGCTGAGGATAGCAAGCCATGGAGTACTCTCTCAACTATCCTCATTCCGTACCGGATCATGTCGCCACATTTCATGATGGCTATCTTCATGATTCAGTCCAAAGAGATGATTCTGATTGATTCTCATCAGATTGTAAAGCAGTATGTAAGAAAGAATCAGTGGGAACCACTGTGTCTCAGGTTGACTGAAGCAATGAAGAAAGCCGGATTATATGAAAAGTTGGGCATCACTCCTTTGAGACCAACTGAGAAGCTGAAGGCGACATTCCGAGGCAAGAAGCAAGTGCCACAACAGCCAGATGGAGATAGCTGTGGAGCCTTTGTCTGTTACTTCATCAAGTCATTCTTAAGTGTGGACAAATCTTGGAGCCAACACACCACTTATACGATGAAGCAGACAATGGAGCTTAGAGAGAAAGCAGCACCAATGATCTTCAAGTATAGTAAGCCTTATGTACCTTAATGAAAATCTTGTATAAAGGCTGAATTATATTCTGTTGCTGATAAATGAAAATGGTTGTGATATGTATTCTGTATGTTATCTTTTTGCACTGCTTACCAGATCAGATTACAAAGGGTTTGGGCATATCCATAATTGGGGGAGATTGTTGGATCAAGCCCAGAATTTGGATAATGCTGATAAAGCCCTACGTAATTTGATTTGAGATCTTTTGTGTTTTTCTTTGATCATTGTAGAGGATATGTTATTAATCCGGAGATACACTCGTGAGAGCAAAGCTAAGGACAGGATACATAATCCTGATCCGGACAAGAGTGAGTGTCGTCAAACACTTGGTAAATAACCAAGTCACTAATACATACGGAATAAGGAACAATCGTGCAGACTAAAAACTTAAAAGCTACGGATTATGGAATCTGCTCTTAATGCCTCAAACGGACTAAGTCAAACTGATGCGGAGTAAGAAGCTTGGTCTACAAGGTCGCACGAAGTAAAAGAGTCAACACGGAGCTAAAAAGTTAAGTCTTCCACTCAAGTGAACTAAAGTAAAGAAGACACGGAGTAAGGCATCCAAGTCTTCCATACATACGGAGTAAGGAAGTACTGATGCGGAATAAGGACCCGAGTCTTTATTCGCACGGAGTAAGGAAGCCAGATGCGGAGTAAGGAATCCGGACCACTCACTCATGCGGAGTAAGGATGTGCTAGTACGGAGTAAGCCATCCGATCCTTTAGACTCGCACGGAGTAAGGAACTTACATACGGAGTAAGGAACTTACATACGGAGTAAGGAACTTACATGCGGAGTAAGGAAGCGCTGATATGGAATAAGCACTCCGACCTTCTCATTCATACGGAATAAGGAAGCGCTGACACGGACTAAGGATTCCAGTATCAAATAGATACGGAGTAAGCAACCACTGACACGAAGTAAGGTTCCGAGCTTCATTGGCTACGGAGTAAGGAAAATTACACCGGACCAAGAAGATGCTGCTTCAACTTAACCGCATTTAAGGTTATCAGCTCGTGGTGTCCCAATGTAAGACAAACTTGTTGAGAACCTGAAGAATCTTACACATGGATCATCCGAATATGTGGACACAACTTTAATTATACTTGGGAACTCACAAAGGCACTTATACTCTTCAAACCCAAGATCTTGAGCTCCACAAACTGCAGCAGTCAAGGCAGAGAGACTACCGATGAATAGTTAGTGCTGAATGCATTCCGGAACTACAAGTTCTAAAGTTGTCTTTTAGGAATGTTTTTGTATAAATATTCATACTTGTATATTTGAAAGAGCGTGCGTGAGCGAGCCTGAATCAATCCTGTGTATGCACAAGAGTTCAAAGAGATAATATAGGCTAGAGTGTGAATCCTTTTGTAAACAGAGTGTAAGAGAGTCTTGCTTCTATTTTGTTGTATTTATCTTTTGATAATAAAACAAAATACTTCAACTATCTGGTTATCTTCCGCAGTGATTCTATCACTTAACTAGATAAGTGTTTGTGTCATAAGAGAATAAAAAGAGTTTCGATAAGAGCCTATTCCCCCCCCCCCCTCTAGGCTCCAAGGGACCATCAGGTTGGTGGTGCCTTTTTGGGTTCACTTATGCAATTAATGAACCAGGTGTTTGCCCCTTACTTGGATTCATTTGTGGTGGTGTTCATTGACAACATCCTTGTGTACTCCAAGACCAGATTGGAGCATGAGGAACATTTAGTTGTGGTCTTACAGACCTTGAGGGAGCATCAGTTATATGCCAACTTTAGTAAATGTGATTTTTGGATGCAGGAGGTGCATTTCCTTGGCTAGGTGGTATTAGATGGAAGAGTCATGGTGGACCCAACTAAGATTGAGGTAGTGTCATCGTGGAGGAGGCCAGTAAATGTGTTTTAGATTAGGAGCTTTTTGGGCTTGGTAGGGTATTATCGGCGCTTTGTCGAGGGGTTCTCACATTTGTTGGCGCCTTTAACAGCATTGACCCGGAAGGGAGTCAAATTTGAGTGGACTGACAAGTGTTAGCAGCCTTTTGAGACTTTGAAGGCCCGGTTGACCACCACGTCAGTGTTAAGGCTACCACAAGAGGGAGTGCCTTATGAGGTGTATTGTGATGCGTCCAGAGTAGGCCTGGGATGTGTGCTAATATAGGAGCGCAATGTTATTGCATATGGGTTGAGGCAGTTGAAACTGCATGAGTTGAACTATCCCACACATGATTTAGAGTTAGCGGCAGTGATCTTTGCCCTAAAGAGTTGGCAGCATTATCTTTTGGGGGATAAGTTCATGGTGTATATAGACTGTTGGACCCCATTTTGTCCGGGTTGGACATACTAACCCCATTTGATATACCTTTCTGCCCATGCCATATACCTTATTGAACAGGTCCACAATGATCCCATACTTCCAAGGAATGGTCTACCCCAATCGGCACGAGATGGATACAATTGACACAGATGGGGGAGTTCAAAATTAATGACTTTTGCTACAAGTCCTTGAAGCGCCCCAAGACCAACACCAGGTGATGGAGGATGAAAATTCGAGACCAACGCACTTGACCGAGCTCAAATCGGACTTAAAATGAAGAAGTTATGGCCAAAACAACTTTCGTTGGAAAAAGTCAAACTTGCCAAAGGACGATCAATGCCCCTAGTCAAACTGCCCGCAAAACAATTCACTATGGTTAACTCAGATATGGTTAAAATTCACTATGATCACTATGGTTAAAATGGATTGATCCTAAATGTCTAAAAAGGGAATCCTAAAAATTTTGGGTTTTTGTTTTGAAGTGGAGAATGAGATCCTATGGGTTTGTTTTTGGTTTTTCTTTGAAGTCCTAAAAAAACTGTTTTTTTATTTTCCTTTTTTTGTTTTTTTTGTTTTTTTTTTGTTTTTTTTTGTTTTTTTTTCTTTTTTTGTTTGTTTGTTTTTTTTTGTTTTTTGAGTTTTTGAGTTAGAAGACACATTTTTTTATGTTTTGTGAAAAACATTTTGTTTTGGTTTTGCTTTCTTTTATTTTTTTGTTTTTGTTGTTTTTTTTTTTTGTTTTTTGGAAAGGTGAAACATGTTTTTTATGTGTTTTAAATGGAATTGGAACTCCTAAATATGGAAACGTGCATTTTTTTTAGATGCTTTCTTTTCCCCCTTTTTTTTTGACTTGAAATACATTTTTTTGGTTTTGAAAACGTTTTCTTTTGTTTTTTTGTTTTTTGTTTTTTTGTTTTTTGTTTTTTTTTTGTTTTTGCAAGGATAAAACTTTGAAATTAACACAATAACATATAAAGTGATGTGTGTGGTTGTGACATCCATAAATTGAAACGACCCACTTTTTTCTTTCTTTTCTTTTTCTTCATGTCTCCCTTTGCTTTGCCCTCCTCCCTTCTTTTTTTAGCTTTTCTTTTTTTTTTTTAGCTTTTCTTTACATATTACAACATACACGATATATACAACATATATCTATGACTTCAAGGGGGAAAAAAAACAAATAAATAATACAAGAAACACACGCCCTATACCCAACAGCCAAACAAAAAAAAAAACATCACATTAGATATGAATATGCATGAGTAAAAGAAGTAAAATATGGAACTGACTTTGGGGCTTCCACCGGATTTCTGTTTGGGATCCTTATCTGCACCGACAGCTACCGAGCTCCAATCCCATGAGATAGCAAAGAGTAGTTGGGAGATTGTAACGATGTGTGGAGATGAGAGAAGATGAGAAAAGTAAATTTCTGGGTTCTGAGTAAATCGTGAGAAAGGAAGGTGATGTGTATTTTTGGGATTAAGATTTTTTGGCTGGAATTGAGGGGAAGGGGTATAAGGTGTAAGGAATAGGAAATGAAGAAACGGTTGTTTTTGTTTTGATGAAAACGTAGGAAGAGAAAAGAAAAAGAAGAGCGGAACTGGAATTGTGTTTTTTGCTGTTCTCTCTCTGTTTGTGCTGGAATAAGGAATGGTAGCAGGGGTCTCTTCTGTGTTTTTTACTCTCTGTTTTTTTTCTCTCTTTGTCTGCACTGGGATGAAGGAAGGATGTGAATGGTAGCAGGGTTTCAATGATAAAGGGGCTCTCTGTTTTTTTCTTTCTTTTTCTGTACTGGACTGATGGAGGGTGACAGCAGGTTTTCCCTTTTTTTTCTCAACGAGCTTTTTCCTCCTTCTCTCAAAGAACTCCCTCTCTCTCTTTTTTTTTTTTTGCAGGGACGGGCAACTGCTTTTTCTTATGACAGATCTCTTTTTCTCTTTTTTTTTTCAGAACTCTCTCTCCAATGGAAACCCACACTCTTCTTTTTTCCACCAATTTTTTTCTCTCTCCAGAATCTCTCCCTTGCGCTGGGACGATGAGGGCTCTTTTTAAAGTGCTGCAGAAGAGTTTTTTGGCTGGACTGTCATAATTGCTGCATTATTTGATGCAGTATTTTAATTTGCAGGTTTTAATGCCTTGTCGGGTGGACAGCCTATGCGGAAGAAAGGGGAGCTCGTGATTGCCTTTTTGCATTTGTACTTTAGCAGCACATGTGACCGACAGGTTGGTGAGAAATAATTCCCTGTCTGATGGTCAGCGCAGAAGATGAGTCCCATGAACGACCAGCGAGAGGAAAAAAGGAAGTCCGTGAAAAAAAAGTCGGCGCGAGAAACCAGCGAGAAAAATCAGCGAAGGCAGAAAGGGTCGGAGGTTCGAAGTGTCGGCAGGTCGGAGCGTCGGCAGGGTCGAAGCTTCGGTGGGGCAAAAGTCAACGGTCAACGGGTTGAAGTGTCGGCAGGTCGAAGGTCAACGGTCAACGGGCTTCGAGGCTTCGAGGCTTCGAGCTTCGAGGCTTCGGGGCTTCGAGCTTCGGGGCTTCGAGGCTTCGGGGCTTCGGGCTTCGGGGCTTCGAGGCTTCGAAGGTCAACGGGTCGCAGTGTCGGCAGGTCAACGGTCAACGATCAACCCCGAAGTTTTTTTTTTTAACTTTTAATTAGCTTCTTACCCCCACCAAAAATGTAAAAATGGATAACCATCCAGGAATTGTTTGGGGAGATCCGTATTCACCTACATAGGCATTTTGAAGAGTTTCGCATGATCACTTTTGCGGGCAGTTTGACCAGGGGCATTGACCGTCCTTTGGCAAGTTTGACTTTTTCCAACGAAAGTTGTTTTGGCCATAACTTCTTCATTTTAAGTCCGATTTGAGCTCGGTCATGTAAGGACCCGTACCTTGAGTTAGTCGGTTTGCCTCCTGAGTAGAGTTTTTCTAGATTTTGACCTAGTAGTTGGACTCCAATGAATTCACGTGCAAAGGAAAGATGCTTAGAATGATGTCCTCTATCTACCACGAAGTTTCAGACCAAATGGACAGTATGTGAGGTGCACGTGATAGGGTCCAATTCACGTGCAAGTGTATTGTCTTCCAAATGATGCAAGGAGGCTAGGGTGAAGTTTGAAAGCATTTGGAGTTCATATGGAGTTGCACGTGAATTGGGATTCACGGCAAATTGGCGCAGCATATTTTGCATGGGTCCCTTGGTTTTGGCATTCTAAGGAACTTTCTCCAAAGGACCATGTTGAAATTCTGAATATTTTGGTGTGTAGGATGCGGAAAGGTTGTAGCTTGTGTAATCAAAACTACGTCGTTTTGATCCTGGGTTTACTTAATCAAAACTACGCGTTTTGATGTGAATGGTGTTATATAAGGAGGGCTTGAGTTTGAGTTAGGGTTCTTGTGTTCCTTGCACTAGAGAGAGAGAGAGAGCTAGAGAGAGGGGAAGGGGAGTTGGTTCCGGAGCATCTTGCGTGGGGAGGACGGCGTTTGGCGCGGGAGCAAGGAAGACCGCTTTAGGAGGGGTTCGTTCTTCCAAACCCTCCTCTGTCCTAGGGTCCTAGGGCGGTCCGGGGTATACTGTATATATATTTATATGTAAATTCATATAGGTGTGATCTCCTATATGAATGTTGGCCTTAATGGCGTGTTGTTTGGAATATGTATAATGCCCGCCAAGTGTTTGACTAATGCCCGTGAGGGGGCATGTTATGTGTTTGAGGTAATGCCTGGAGTGTGCATGTTATGTGTTTGAGGTAATGCCGTGAGGCCACGCCGTCCGAGGTGTTAGATTATGTCTGTGTGGTGGGTTTATGAGCTTGTGGATAATGCATGCTAAGTGTTCATGTTATTCTGTGTGTCGAGCATACTAAGTGTTTGATGTTATGCCTGTATGGCCATGTGTTGCTGCGTGTTTGCTTGTACACCGGTTGTGGGCCCGGGACTGTTTGGTGGAACCCGGTGGGTGTGGAAGCCGGGACCATTTGTGGAACCCGGGGTGGAAGAAGCCCGGTGTTTTGTGGAACCCTGGTGGAAGCCCGGGACTGTTCTTGTAACCCGGTGGTGTGGAAGCCCGGGACTGTTATTGGAAACCGGTGGTTGGAAGCCCGGGGTGTTTTGTACCAGCCCGTGTATGATTGCATTTGCTATTATAGCCTGTAATTACATCGGTGGAATATTGTAACACGACACGACTTGTACACAAGGCATGTAGATATTAGGTGCATGGGATGGGTTGGGAGACGATCCCTAAAGGCGTGGTTGCTCACCCCTCCTACCATGTTGTTTTCTTTAGGAACCTACGGGCGTTAGGTGGGAATACCAAGGTGGAAGACCTCTCCATTTTATTGTTTATTTCAGAATGTAATTTTATGATTTATGTAACCCGGGTGGGAAATGTACTAAGGGATTGAATTGTAATAAGGAACATGGTTGTTTTGTGAACCTTTGATATAGGAATTCAATAAAGATGTGGCTTGTTTGATTTATTGTAATTGTTAGACTTGTTTGTGCATCCAACCACCCCTTTGCCCTCCGTGTGGGTGAATGGGGGGCACCGGTTTCCTCGGGTTGGAAACCGCTGGTCAAGTGCGTTGGTCTCGAATTTTCATCCTCCATCACCTGGTGTTGGTCTTGGGGTGCTTCAAGGACTTGTAGCAAAAGTCATTAATTTTGAACTACCCCATCTGTGTCAATTGTATCCATCTCGTGCCGATTGGGGTAGACCATTCCTTGGAAGTAATTGTGGACCTGTTCAATAAGGTATATGGCATGGGCAGAAAGGTATATCAAATGGGGTTAGTATGTCCAACCCGGACAAAATGGGGTCCAACAGCTGCCCCTCTTTGTGCACTGTTTGTATACAAACAGCGTACAAAGATAAAAGGGAGTCATTTTGGACGGGTTGGAGCACTTACCTGACTTACCTAGAGGAAGAAGTGCGACGGTTGGGTTCGTCCCCGAGAGGGAAAAGGGGCTTCACAGGCCGGTGTACTTGGATAATACCTTGATGAGGCATCTAAGGCCGCTTGATACCAGAGATTGAAAGCCTACAACAATGACAGGCTTGAACTGAAAAAGGATAAGGCCCACAGCAATGATGGGCGTGAACTAAAAGTTGAAAGGCCCTGACAACGATAGGCTCGAATTGAAAAATGGAAAAAGGCCCACAACAATGATGGGCTTGAATTGAAAACTGAAAGGCCCACAGCAACGATAGGCTCGAATTGAAAAATGGAAAAAGGCCCACAACAACGATGGGCTTGAATTGAAAACGGATAGCCCACAGCAACGATAGGCTTGAATTGAAAATGAATAGCCCACAGCAACGATAGGCTTAAAGTGAAAATGGAAAAGCCCACAGCAATGATAGGCTTAAACGGAAAAATGAAAGGCCCACTGCAACGATAGGCTTGAATTGAAAATGGAAAGCCCACAGTAACGATAGGCTTAAATTAAAAATGGAAAAGCCCACAGCAACGATAGGCTTGAATTGAAAAACGGGAAAGCCCACAGCAACGATAGGCTTAAAGTGAAAAAGGGAAAGCCCACAGCAACGATAGGCTTAAATTAAAAAATGGAAAGCCCTACAGCAACGATAGGCTTAAACTTGAAAGACTTGTTGGAGACATCAAATGGTATTTGGGGGAATGCTTGAAGGAATTGGTGAGTTTGGGAAGTAACCCAATTTAAGCTCCCTCTACGAGTTCACTCAAGGAGATCGCTCTACGAGGTGACCCAAAAAGGGAAAAGTTTGTCAATTGCCAAAAGGGATGTGCTTAGAGCTTGGGGAAATTGCAAGGAAAGAGTTGCACAATTGAACGAAGAAAAGCTAGGATAGCTTGAAGAGAAGTTGGCTGAATGTGAGCTCATAGGATCTCCAGGGGCAGTAAAATTCCTGCAATTACAGAGCATGTTGAATGTATGCCAATGATGCATGGACTGCAATGTGTTGTATGCGGGGATGCATAAACCTCAACTTGTGGTGAAATATGATGCAATGTGATGCTATGCGATGTATGCATTGAATGCCACGTGATGTATTACTGAGGGTTTGGCCGTTTGGCTACCATTCAACTTGTTGGGGAACAATGTTCTTTTTGGGATGGAGAGTCCGCCCTGTCTTTGCTGGGGAACTCCCTGTTGTGCATGAAGGGTCTGTTAAATTTTGCTTCGCCATATTGAGGAGCTTGATTTGACGGCTTCTCTGGGGATAGTGATATCTCGTGGAGATATGAGTACTCCGAATTGGGGGCTTTAAGTTATTTGAGGATTTTGAGCTTGGCCCTACTCATAAGGCAATGCTAGAAGAGTTTACTGGGGGTTTAAGATGTTCTACTTAAATGTGAAATGAAGAAGATGTAACATGATTAAAGAGATAAAAAGATTTTTGCTGGTTTAATTCCACAAAACATATTTATATCATAAAAAGTGTTCTATTGTCATAATCTGATAAATAGAATCACAAGTCTTCAAAAGCATAGTGTACAAATTTGATTCGAGTGTGCCGCAGGTTTGACCAAGTCTTCCACTGTTTGCAGTCGCTGTTTTTTTTTTGGATGATGTTGTCTCTACTGCTTGCAACGGACCCTATTTGTTGTGGTCCTGATCCCTTTAGTTTCTGACTGAACTGATTTCACCCTTCAAGATTTATTGCTGGCTTTGTATTTTACCCTTGGTGCCCTTTCGGGTTTTCACCAAGTCCGCCCTTTGTTTTCTTTTTTTGTCTTTTGTTGGAGCTTTGTATTTTACCCTTGGTGCCCTTTCGGGTTTTCACCAAGTCCGCTCATTGCAAGAAAGAGAATCTGGTTGGGAGGCATGAGAGTTAAGCATAAAACTTTTTGACGGCATCACTATTCACTGGATTAGGAAGCTCGTCTCCGTCCACTTTGGCAAGGATCAATGCGCCTCCTGAGAATGCTTTTTTCACAACATATGGGCCTTCATAATTGGGAGTCCACTTGCCTCTATGGTCATGTTGGATTGGCAAGATCTTCTTGAGAACAAGATCACCCTCTTGAAAGCTTCTGGGCTTCACTTTTTTATTGTAATTGTTCATCATTCTCTGTTGATACAGCTGTCCTCTGTAAACTGCTGCCAAGCGCTTGCCTTCAATTAAATTCAACTGCTCATAACGACTTTGAACCCATTCTGCTTCTTCGAGCTGAGTGTCCTTAAGTATTCGGAGGGAAGGTATCTCCACTTCGACCGGTAGAACTACTTCCATGCCATAGACCAAAGAAAATGGAGTTGCCCCAGTTGATGTACGCACTGAGGTACGATAAGCATGCAAAGCGTAAGGTAGCTTCTCATGCCAATCTTTGTACGTTTCGGTCATCTTTCTGATAATGTTCTTGATGTTCTTGTTGGCTGCCTCGACTGCTCCATTCATCTTTGGGCGATAGGGGGTCGAGTTGCGGTGTTGAATTTTGTATGTTTCGCACAACCTCCCTATCATCCGGCTGTTCAAATTGGCAGCATTGTCCGTTATGATCTGCTCGGGAAGACCATATCGGCATATGATGTTGTTCCGTATAAATCGAAGTACCACAGCTTGTGTGACATTAGCGTATGATGCTGCTTCCACCCACTTGGTGAAGTAATCAATGGCTACTAAAATGAAACGATGACCATTAGAAGCTTTTGGAGATATTGGTCCGATAACGTCAATGCCCCAAAGTGAGAACGGCCACGGGGAGACCATCACATGCAGTTTGGATGGTGGTACTTGGATCTTATCGCCATAAATTTGACACTTGAGGCATTTGCGCACATATTCAATGCAATCTTTTTCCATGGTGACCCAATAGTAGCCCATTCGCATGATTTGTCTTGTTAATGCGTGTCCGTTTGCATGTGAACCACATTCCCCTTCGTGCACTTCTTTCATGATTTGCGTTGATTCTTCTTTTGCCACACACCGCAATAGCACCATGTCGTGGTTTCTCTTATACAGAGTTGAGCCATCAATATAATAGTTGGATGCTGACCTTCGGATATTTCTCTTTATCAGTTCGGTGGCCTCTCTCTGGGTATTCTTGCTTAAGCAAATATTGTTTGACGTCCTCAAACCAAGGTTTTTCTTCGATATGTCCTTCAATGGCCATGCAATGTGCAGGAGCATCTTGTATACGGATATCGAAAGACTGAACTTCCAACTTTGTGTCTAGTCGAAGGAGGGAGGCTAGAGTTGCCAGCGCGTCAGGGAGCTGGTTGCATTCCCTGGGCATATGTTCAAATGTGATGTCTTCGAATTGCTCGGCTAACTCTGCAACGTGCTTCCGATATGGGATTAATTTGTGGTTTCGAGTCTCCCATTCACCCCTTACTTGAAAAATGATGAGTGCCGAATCGCCGAACACTTGTAATTTTTTGATTCCTTTGTTAATGGCCTCTTGAAGTCCCATCACACAAGCCTCATACTCTGCTACATTGTTTGTACAAGGGAAGGTTAGCTTTGCCGCCATGGGGAAATGTTCGCCTTTTGGGGATATGAGGATGGCCCCAACACCGTGACCTAAGAGACTAGAGGCTCCATCGAACCACATCGTCCATATATCTGATACTCCGGCCAAAATGATGTTAATGTGCTCATCTGGGAAGCCAATAATCATGGGCTCAAAGTCTTCCAGGGCTCTATCTGCCAGATATTCGGCTATTGCACTTCCTTTTATGGCTTTTTGAGGTACGTAGATGATATCGTACTCCGATAGGATCAACTGCCATTTGGCGATTCTTCCAGAAATGGATGGTTTTTCCAAGAGATATTTGAGCGGATCATGCCTTGAGATCAGCCAAGTAGTATGATAAAGGGTGTATTGCCTCAGTCTTCTCGTTATCCAGACAAGAGCACAACACGTCTTCTCCAAGGGCGTGTAGTTTTCTTCATTGATGGTGAACTTCTTGCTGAGGTAATAAATAGCCTGCTCCTTCTTGCCTGTAGAATCATGTTGCCCCAAGACACAACCCATCGCTGACTCCTGAACGGTCAAGTATAAGATCAGAGGTCTATCCGGTACTGGTGGGATCAAAATGGGTGGATTGGATAGATATTGCTTGATCTTGTCAAAAGCTTCTTGACACTTGTCATTCCAAATTTCTGGATTGTTCTTTCGCAAAGTCTTGAAAATGGGTTCACAGGTGGTTGTCAATTGGGAAATAAATCGGGCAATGTAATTCAGTCGCCCTAGGAATCCTCTAACCTCCTTGATGGTCCGTGGTGGCGGCATTTCTTGGATAGCTCGAACTTTATCTGGATCGATTTCCACTCCTTTTTGGCTCACAATGAAACCCAACAGTTTTCCCGACATGGCTCCGAAAGTGCACTTTTCGGGGTTCAATTTTAGTTGATATTTCCGTAGCCTGTTAAAGAGCTTGCGGAGTACTTCGATATGATCTTCAGTGCTTCGAGATTTGGCTATCATGTCGTCCACATATACCTCGACTTCTTTGTGCATCATGTCGTGGAATAGGGTCACCATGGCTCGCTGATAGGTTGCCCCTGCATTCCTCAGGCCAAAAGGCATCACGTTATAGCAAAAGGTGCCCCAAAGTGTCGTGAATGTGGTCCTCTCTTTGTGTTCGGGGGCCATACGAATTTGATTATAGCCTGAGAAACCATCCATGAAGGAGAATAGGGCATGTTTTCTTTGTATTATCCACTAAGGTATCAATATGAGGAAGCGGGAAGTTGTCTTTTGGACCGGCCCAATTCAGATCTCTATAGTCGACACACATGCGTACTTTGCCTCCTTTCTTTGGTACTGGTACAACATTAGCGACCCATTCTGGATAGTGGGAGACACTTAGGAAACCTGCATCCCATTGCTTTTTGACCTCTTCTTTAATCTTCAGTATCATCTCTGGCCTCATTCTTCGCAATTTCTGCTGTACTGGCTTGCACTCTGGCTTCACGGGTATGTGATGTTGCACTATATCTGTGTTTAACCCGGGCATGTCTTGGTATGACCATGCAAAAATGTCGATGTAGCTTCTTAACAGCTCGATTAACTTCCTCTTGATGTCGGTAGCTATCAAAGACCCCACCCTCAATTCTTTTGGTTCGGCTGTCGTCCCCAAATTCACTGTTTCTACTGGGTCTTCACTTGGAACGGATAAACGGTCTTCCCTTTCCAACAGGCGTATAATCTCCCCTGGTAGCTCAGGTGTCTCTTTTATCTCATTCTCATCAGCTTCAAACACGGGCTGCTCCCAGTTTGGACTTTAGTTAAACCTTTGGCATCTCGTTTCGCTTTCGCATACTATGTTTTCATTGACATTGTGATACCTGTTTATAAGAGAATGACAAGTTGGTATCCAAATATGATATGCATATGTGATGAATGGAATGCACCATGAAAGATTTGAAAAACACATTTTATTGGAAGGTTTAAGGAAAAACAAATGTTCCTGACTTCAAAGTACATTAAAATAGAATACATTAAATCCCAGTGACCCGTAAGCATTACATTATGGGGAGGTCCAGGCTGGTCCAATTGTTCAAAGGCTGGTTAGGATCCTCTCGCACTAGCTGAACCATCTCGCTTGGTGCATGCTCATTTATGTCCAGTACGGCTACAGTCCCCGTCTTGGGCTCAGGTTGGCTCTTGTGGATAAACCCTCCACTTAGGAATGTAACATTCAAAGGGGGAAAGCTTCTCCTTTCTTCTTGTACTGGCCTTTTCTGCAATCTTGCCATTCTGACTTCCCTCTTCTTGATAGCTTCTCTCTGTCGTCGGCTTTTGTAGGGACGTAGCCTAGCCCAAACTTTTCGGTATTTTCTCGGATGGTCAGGGGTTTCTGAATCCCTTAAGCTGTCAGGCCTAATCCTTGCCCCGGTTTGTACCCTTGTTTGATCATAGTGGCTGCAACCATTTTTGCTGCCTTCGAGAGACGATGGTCTGGGGCGGAGGCGACATTTACCATCTCAAAAGCCCGATAGGAGCATTCTGGCACATCTTCGTTGCTTTCAACATAAGGGACCGATGCCGGTTTGGTGACGAGGAAGCTTGTCTCTCCAGGAGATGCAGATGAGCTGGTCCCCCATTACAAACTTTATCTTTTGGTGGAGACCGGACGGCCGGCCCCCTGCCATGTGGATCCAGGGTCTTCCCAAGAACATTGTAATATGGAGTGATGTCCATTACCCGAAATTCCACCGTAAAAGTAGTTGGCCCAATCATGAGTGGAACATCCAGGAGTTCCCACCACGTCACGCTTTCCTCCATCGAATGCCCGTACCTTCATCGTACAAGGACGCATATAGGACGTGTCAATTGGAAGCTCCTGCGGTATATGCAAGGGCATAATGTTCAAGGCCGAGCCGTTGTCAATAAGTACACGGGCTATGGTGTGCTCCTTGCTCCGTATGTGCGAGCTTTTATGTGCCCCTTTCCTTCTTGGGGGAGCTCGTCATCTCCAAAGCTAATTACGTTATTCAGGATGAGGTTACTGGTGAGTCCATCCACATTCGCGACTGAGATGGTTGGAGGAACGTATGCCTGACTTAGAACCTTCAGCAGTGCTTCCCGGTGAGGTTGGGAATCCATCATTAATGAGAGCAAGGAGATGCGAGCCGGTTGCCGACTTAATTGATCCACAATATTATACTCGCTCGCTTCATGAGTTTCGAAATTCTGTGGTTTCTTCTTCGGTGATCGGTGTTCCCTTCTTTGTTGCTTCCAGTGTAGGCTCAATGTCTTGTTCTACAGCTTTTTCTTTCCTTGTTTTGTCAACTATCTCAGGGGCGTAAGCCCGACCACTCCTGGTCTTCTTTTCTGCTATAGTGGTGGCTCCCTGGACTACTTCACAACTGTAATTCCATGGGACTGCTTTATCAGTTTTATAGGGGAAAGGAGCAGGAACACCTATGGTGAGGGGTGCAATTCCATGCGGTAGTTGTGGGATTTCGGTCCTTTCCACCTTGTCTGGCACGAGACTTGAGGCATGGATAGTGAGAGGCTTGATTCCATGTGGCGAGAACGGGTTCTCCGGAGCCTTAACAATTAAGACAAGGGGTGCTAGCACCCATGGCGATTTGTGTGAATGATCTTCTTGGATCATGTGGCTTTGGTTGTCCATTCCTCCTCTTGAGAATTCTATCATCCTTTGGTCCATGAGTTTTTGCACCACCTCAGAAAACTCAGTACATTCTGTGATATCATGTCCCCGTGACATCTTGTGATAAGGGCATTGCTTTTCCCTATCTGTTCCATTCCCTGCTTTTGGCGCATCTTTAATCAGTATATAGCCATGTTCCTGTAGTGAGTAAACAAATACATTTTCTCCATTTGTACCTGAGAGAACCTTTCCAGCCGCCCTTCCTTCTCGATACTAGCAACATTGTTGGAGTGTTCTGGGAGAGGATTGCTGTTCACATTTGGTGTCCCAGCCAGTGTGGAAAAATCCAGCCACTTTGCATCCTTTAATGCCTGAACCTTCCTTTTGAACGTTATACAGTTTTCGATATCATGTCCAACTCCACTTGCATGATATTCGCACCTGGCATCCGGCTTGTACCAGGCCGGGGGAGGAGTCTTTATTTCTCCCAAGGGTATAGGGGTTACCATCCTTGCCTCTAAAAGCTTGGGATATAGTTCGGCATATGTCATTGGGATCGGGTCAAACTCTTGTCGCGATCGACGAGAAGCCTGATTCGCTCCTGCTTGCTGGGTCGGGGCCCTTGGTTGCCCCTGTCCTTGAAATGCGGCTCCTGGTCCTTCCTGAGCTGCTGGCCTTGATTGCTCTGGGTATGGTGCTCTCGGTTGAAATGAGTTAGGTACCATTGAGTATGGAAATGGGACGCCTCCTTGCGGCAGGTATGGCATGAATTGGGGAGATGGAGCAGGAAAAGATAAGCAGTCTACCGGTGACCCTCGCAAGCATCCTGGCGCTTGGTAGAACGTTGGTTGTATTGACTGGTGTGATGGGTATACCAGATTGGTTTCATTTTCCTTCTTTTTCGTTGGTGGTTGAAACCGTTTTGATGCCTCAGCTGCATCACCCTTTAGCTTTCCTCCTTTAATTCCACTTTCTACGCGTTCACCGGATGCAACCAAGTCTACAAAGTTGTTGGAGACGTTACCTATCAATTTCTCGTAGTATACGCCTTTTAGTGTGTTGATAAAAAGAGTAGTGAGCTCTCTTTCTGTAAGAGGAGGTTGAACCTCCACAGCGGCCTCTCTCCATCTTCGTGCATAATCCTTGAAATTCTCCTCGGATACCTTTTCCATGGACTGCAGGGTTAATCGATCCAACGCCAGTTCGGTGACATGTTTGTACTGTGCCAAGAAGGAAGTAGCTAATTCTTTCCATGTCTTGACGCGGTTTCCATTTAACTAAAAGTACCAGCGAAGGGATGCCCCAGTTAGGCTTTCCTAGAAACAATGCATGAGGAGCTTGTCTTCACCAGCATAAGCAGCCATCTTTTGACAATACATGGCCAAATGTGTCTTTGGACATTGGGTCCCATTGAATTTTTCAAACTCTGGCATTTTGAATTTTGGTGGCAGCACCACTCCAGGGACTAGGCATAAGTCTTGTGGGCTGGTCATGCCATAGTTGTCGGTGCCTTCTACGGCTTTCAACCTTTCCTCGAGTCGGCGTAGAGCGAAAGACTCAACATTTTCCCGAGGAGCCGGGGAACCCATCGCTTCCATTACATTTCCTGGTGCAGGCATAGTGAAATGAGTTTGATTTGGGGTTGGAGGTTGTGCCATAGCAGGATGGTATGTGGGTGCCTGGCTTGGAGCCAGGTTGGGTGGACCGAACGACCTCCCTGTCCCTGCTCTTGATGGTGATTGGTAGTTCCCCCGGTCGGAATTCTTCCTCTTTCTCAGTCAATTTTGTGAGCATTTCCATTATTGCAGACATTTGCCCCTGTAGGGTTTGTTGTGACTGTTCCAACCCCATGAGTCTATTCTCTGTTTCTTCTGCCATTGGCTGCGGTTGAGGTATTTGATTGCGCCGGGATCTGAGATTGTAAGAGTGCGCAATCCTGGAGGGAGGCTGCTACCCACCTGGGTACAAGGGAACTTTTATTTGAGTTTTTTGGTATGCATGTATGCATGAATGTCTATGCAGAGGGTTAAAGAAACAAACAACTTTATTGCAAACAAAACATACAATATAAACACTCAATACAAACATACAATGCTGAAATGCCATGTAAAATGAAAGCTATCACTACATGATCTTAAGGCATTCTTCCAGTCATCTCCTAAGGAGCACGGCGCCTCTTTCTCTGGGGTGGTTGTTCACCTGCATCCTCCCGCTGTTTCATTATGGTCGCGATTAGTTTTTCCCTCAGCTGCAGCCTTTGAAGAGTTCCCTCTAGAGATGCTTCTAGCCTCTGGATCTGCTGCCTTAAAGTCTGATTCTCCTGGAGGATAGCCTTTATGTCTGAAGTTAGTTGTGGCTTGTGTTGTGCCTCCAAGATATGTATGCTGGGAAAACACCAGGTTTTGAACTGTTGGGTTGGATCTTGTGTGGTGTAGACCATGCTTGATGCATCTTCTTGCCTTCTTCTATGAGCGTGGCTCTGTTGTAAGTGAAGTCACACTCTTCCATGCCAAAGAGCACGGGAATAATCTGATGGCGCCCCACTTGTCTTCCCACCTGCAGTGGTGCATATGCAGTTCCTCCCCAGGGACCTAAAAGTGGAACCCAATTGTAGTCCCCCTGAGCTATATGTCATGGAGACCACCGGCATCCAAGGAGCAGTCCAAGTAATGTCAGCTTCTGTGAGGTTCCCCAACTTCTTTTTCCAGCTCTCAAAGTCCTTTGGTAGGCTCCACTTGCTGAGCAGAATATCTAGTAGTGTTGTGGCTGATACTTGATAAACGGCAGGGAAACGATGAACACTACAGGGGAAATGACCTTGCAACCAAGTACATAGGAGAGGTAAGCACCCCATGAACTGTCCCGAGCCTCTACTCCTTAGGTAAGTAAGGGATCGGATGGTTTCAGCCAAGATAGCAGGAGTAGGGTCACATCCTTTGAGCACCCTCTGGACCAAATCTACAATTGCCCCATCAATGTGGGCCGGTATCCTCGGGAAAATGACTAGCCCATATATAGCTAGTGTAAGCAATTTGTGTGCCTCCGCTTCCGTTGCAGTTTGTATTACTTCTTTGATTGTTGCCCATGGAAGATATTCGCGCCCACCGTAAGTTGCGACCGCCGGTGAGTCCCATACTGCTTTCCCATAATCTCGGCAAAGGCCCTTCGGCATGACCTTCCTGGGCTCGGCGATAGACTTTCATTTTGTTTTCCACGGGGATATCTAGTAATCTTTCGTACTCTTCTATTGTGGGAACAAGATCTAGGCCGTTGAAGTTGAAGCACCGCCGTCGAGGTTCCCGAAATAAATGGCTGGCCCAAGCATATCCGTATCGGCCAGGAGCTCGGTTACATGGAGCAAATCCCCAAAACTGTTGTATGTATATGCTTTTCCTTTCGTCGACCACCTGCTTCCATATTGTCCGTACCTCCTTAGTGTAGTCCATCCGATCTTCTATGACAACATGTTCGCCTTGTAGGCCTCTCCGGCGGGAAATCTCCAAGGCGAAGTTGAATGTCTCCCGATGCTTGGGCCACCATCGTGACAGTCTCCTTGTCCTGAAGGCCTTTTAGGAGATAGTGAAAGTTGCCATGCTTATATGAATGATGAATGTCATGTTATGCATGATGATAGGTTAGGATGACAAGTCGGGAAAAAGAATAAACCAATAGTAAAAAAAAATGTGCAAGAGGATGACTTAAGGACTACCCTACAAAACAAAGGTTAGCATGGCACGGAATGAGCAAGCAAAATGTGGGTCATTACCCCTGATGGGCTTTTATTGCTACCCCTATCTTATTCGTTGGTTCCCAAACTTCCTCAATAGAGGGCTCCGTACACCATGGGATTTACCGGAGGGGGATCTAAAAAAGACGTGCCTTAAAAGAACCTCAAGCTTGAGTGAGGAGTCCGAGGCCCCATTGCGGATAATGATCAACGCGCTGGGGACCGTCTTGAACCTCGCTAACCTAAATTGTGTTAAACCCGGGTATAGGGTTATGCATGAATGCAACAAGTATGGAAAGCAATAAATCACAACTATCATGGTAATGAAAGCGTATAAATAAATCACAGTTTAAATGACAATTGTATCAAAACAACTTGGCATGACAGTTACATATATACAACAGCACAATTAAATATAACCTCCTAAATCCTAGTTCTAGACCTAACTCTCTAAAGTGTTTATTCTTAATTCCCCAGCAGAGTCGCCAGCTGTCATCACTGGTTTTCGTCCGGGCCCTTTTTGGGTGAGCTCAAACTAAACCAATGGTGAGAAAGTTTAGAGTCGCCACCAACTGTTTTTGGGGTACAGTTGGATACCCTCTACTTTGAGTAGTCTTAAGTGTGTGGTCCGCGTTATCAGAGATGGGTTCGGGAGTTGGTTACGTGTAGGGAAGGATTAGCATCCCTACAGCGCCCTTTCGGTATCTAATTTAGGACGAGGAGGTTTTTCTTTTGTTTGTACTGTCATAACTGGGTTAAGTTTCCTAAAAAGTCTATGATTTTTATTTAGCTAAGTTATTTATTAAAGTTATGGTTAAAATGGATTTATCCTAAATGTCTAAAAAGGGAATCCTAAAAATTTTGGGTTTTTATTTTGAAGTGGAGAATGAGATCCTATGGGTTTGTTTTTGGTTTTTCTTTTAAGTCCTAAAAAAACGGTTTTTTTTATTTTCCTTTTTTTGTTTTGTTTTGTTTTGTTTTTTTTTTTGTTTTGTTTTTTTTTTGTTTTTTTGTTTTTTTTTGTTTTCTGTTTTTTGAGTTTTTGAGTTAGAAGACACATTTTTTTTTATGTTTTGTGAAAAACGTTTTGTTTTGGTTTTGCTTTCTTTTATTTTTTTGTTTTTGTTGTTTTTTTTTTGTTTTTTGGAAAGGTAAAACATGTTTTTATGTGTTTTAAATGGAATTGGAACTCCTAAATATGGAAACGTGCATTTTTTTTAGATGCTTTCTTTTCCCCTTTTTTTTGACTTGAAATACATTTTTTTGGTTTTGAAAACGTTTTCTTTTGTTTTTTTGTTTTTTTGTTTTTTTGTTTTTTGTTTTTTTGTTTTTTTGTTTTTGTTTTTGCAAGGATAAAACTTTGAAATTAACACAATAACATATAAAGTGATGTGTGTGGTTGTGACATCCATAAATTGAAACGACCCACTTTTTTCTTTCTTTTCTTTTTCTTCATGTCTCCCTTTGCTCTGCCCTCCTCCTTTTTTTTTAAGCTTTTCTTTTTTTTTTTAGCTTTTCTTTACATATTACAACATACACGATATATACAACATATATCTATGACTTCAAGGGGGAAAAAAAACAAATAAATAATACAAGAAACACACGCCCTATACCCAACAGCCAAACAAAATAAAAAAAAAACATCACATTAGATATGAATATGCATGAGTAAAAGAAGTAAAATATGGAACTGACTTTGGGGCTTCCACCGGATTTCTGTTTGGGATCCTTATCTGCACCGATAGCTACTGAGCTCCAATCCCGCAGATAACAAAGAGTAGTTGGGAGATTGTAACGATGTGTGGAGATGAGAGAAGATGAGAAAAGTAAATTTCTGGGTTCTGAGTAAATCGTGAGAAAGGAAGGTGATGTGTATTTTTGGGATTAAGATTTTTTGGCTGGAATTGAGGGGAAGGGGTATAAGGTGTAAGGAATAGGAAATGAAGAAACGGTTGTTTTTGTTTTGATGAAAACATAGGAAGAGAAAAGAAAAAGAAGAGCGGAACTGGAATTGTGTTTTTTGCTGTTCTCTCTCTGTTTGTGCTGGAATGAGGAATGGTAGCAGGGGTCTCTTCTGTGTTTTTTACTCTCTGTTTTTTTTTCTCACTTTGTCTGCACTGGGATGAAGGAAGGATGTGAATGGTAGCAGGGTTTTAATGATAAAGGGGCTCTCTGTTTTTTTCTTTCTTTTTCTGTACTGGACTGATGGAGGGTGACAGCAGGTTTTCCCTTTTTTTTCTCAACGAGCTTTTTCCTCCTTCTCTCAAAGAACTCCCTCTCTCTTTTTTTTTTTTTTTTTGCAGGGACGGGCAACTGTTTTTTCTTATGACATTTCTCTTTTTCTCTTTTTTTTTTTTTCAGAACTCTCTCTCCAACGGAAACCCACACTCTTCTTTTTTCCACCAATTTTTTTCTCTCTCCAGAATCTCTCCCCTTACTTGGGACGATGAGGGCTCTTTTTAAAGTGCGTTGAAGAGTTTTTTGGCCTGGATTGTCATAATTCTTTGCATTATTTGATGCAGTATTTTAATTTGCAGGTTTTAATGCCTTGTCGGGTGGACAGCCTATGCGGAAGAAAGGGGAGCTCGTGATTGCCTTTTTGTATTTGTACTTTAGCAGCACATGTGACCGACAGGTTGGTGAGAAATAATTCCCTGTCTGATGGTCAGCGCAGAAGATGAGTCCCGTGAACGACCAGCGAGAGGAAAAAAGGAAGTCCGTGAAAAAAAAGTTGGCGCGAGAAACCAGCGAGAAAAATCAGCGAAGGCAGAAAGGGTCGGAGGTTCGAAGTGTCGGCAGGTCGGAGCATCGGCAGGGTCGGAGTGTCGGCAGGGTCGAAGCTTCGGTGGGTCGAATTTCAGTGGGGCAAAAGTCAACGGTCAACGGGTCGAAGTGTCGGCAGGTCGAAGGTCAATGGTCAACGGGCTTCGAGGCTTCGAGGCTTCGGGGCTTCGGGGCTTCGAGGCTTCGAGCTTCGAGGCTTCGAGCTTCGAGGCTTCGGGGCTTCGAGCTTCGGGGCTTCGAGGCTTCGGGGCTTCGAGGCTTCGAAGGTTAACGGGTCGCAGTGTCGGCAGGTCAACGGTCAACGGTCAATCCCGAAGTTTTTTTTTTTTAACTTTTAATTACCTTCTTACCCCCACCAAAAATGCAAAAATGGATAACCATCCAGGAATTGTTTGGGGGGATCCGTATTCGCCTACATAGGCATTTTTGAAGAGTTTCGCATGATAACTTAGCTAAATAAAAATCATAGACTTTTTAGGAAACTTAACCTAGTTATGACAGTACAAACAAAAGAAAAACCTCCTCGTCCTAAATTAGATACTGAAAGGGCGCTGTAGGGGTGCTAATCCTTCCCTACACGTAACCAACTCCCGAACCCATCTCTGATAACGCGGACCACACACTTAAGACTACTCAAAGTAGAGGGTATCCAACTGTACCCCAAAAACAGTTGGTGGCGACTCTAAACTTTCTCACCATTGGTTTAGTTTGAGCTCACCCAAAAAGGGCCCGGACGAAAACCAGTGATGACACAGACCATCAGAGTCTTCAGTATATCTTTAACCAGAAGGATTTGAACCTGAGACAGCATTGGTGGATAGAGTATCTACAGACATTTGATTTTACCCTTGCATATACCCTTGGCAAGGGGAATGTGGTGGCAGATGCCCTGAGTAGGAAGGGCAAGGCCAAAGTGGCCATAACGGAGTGAAAACTGATGGAGTAATTGGCTATGTTGCATCTCCAACCTAGTACCTCTGAGAGGGGAATGGTTTTGAGTCCTATTGTTATGGTGCTTAAGTTGAATCAGCGAGTCCGAGATGGACAACTGGTAGATAATGACTGTGAGGAACTCTGTGCTCGGATTATAGCTAGGGAGCTAGCGGGAGATTGGGCCAACGGTCCTAAGCATGAGTTGATCTTTCAGGGGCGTCTGATTATGGTGTCTCCACTTCGTAGGGATGTGATGAGAAAGTTCCATCAGTCGAGAGTTGTTGTTCAACAAGTAAAAACGGAGCACCAACGTCCAGCAAGTATGTTACGGCCATTAGCAGTGGTAGAGTGGAAATAGGATCACATTACGATGGATTTTGTGATAGGACTTCCGCCTACCTCGGGGAGGAAGGACATGATTTGGGTTATTGTGGATCGGCTGACGAAATCTACCCATTTCCTAGCTATAAGGGAATGGGATCCCATTAGGGCTTTAAGCCAATTATATATCAGCGAGATTGTGAGGTTGCATGGGGTGCCCTCATCTATTGTATCAGATAGCGATGCGAGGTTTACATCTCGCTTTTGGGTAGGTTTGTAGGAGGCTTTGGGTACAAAGCTAAACTTGAATACAACTTTTCATCCTGAGATGGATGGTCAGTCTGAAAGGAGGATTCAGACCTTAGAGGATATGCTGCGAGCATGTGTATGGGATTTTGGATGTGTTGGTCCCGGGGAGCCTAGAGGGGGGTGAATAGGCTCTTTCAAAAACTCTTCTCTTCTCACAGGCACAACACTAAGTCCGATCACCAGATATAGTGGAAGTATGTTGTTTTATTATCAGAGAATAACTACAACAAATGAACAGTGTTTTTACAGCTGATTACAACGACACTCAGTTATACAGTTACACACACAATGGCTGTTAAAGTCTCTGTATGCTCTTTCAAGATACACGCACGTTCGTGTTTTTTTTTATACTAGTATGCGCGCACGTATCTATATATTTACATTGCTTCAGGTATATATAGACATCCTAGGAATCTATCTTGGAACTGCATTTTCCGAGCTGAGTAGAGCATTGAAGTTCTCTCGGAAGTTGATACTGCTTTAACTGCTGCGGATGTGGAGCTCCAAGTATTGGAAATATAAGTATATTGAATTCTTTGTTTGATTCCAATTGCATTGAGACTACATCCACATCTTCACGTATTCCACATGTCAGACAATTTAGGTGTTTAATGAGTTTGTCTTACATCGGGACGTAGCGAGCTGCTAACATTAAATGCGGCTTAGAGAGATGAAGCAACGTCTTCTTGGTCCGTCGCAAGGTTCCTTACTCCGCATGAACGAAGCTCGGATCCTTACTCCGTGTCAGTGATTGCTTACTCTGTATGAATGAAGTCCTGGAATCCTTATTCCGTGTCAGCGCTTCCTTACTCTGCATGACTAGTGTTTCGGAGAGCTTACTCCGCATCAGCGCTTCCTTACTCCGCATGAGTAGTGGTTTGGAGAGCTTACTCCGCAGCAGCGCTAGACTCGGAGTTTTTATTCCGTGTCTTCTTCTCCTTAGTCCGGTGGAGTGACAACTTAGATTTTTTCTCTGCAACAAGTCTCTTTTACTCCGTGCAAGTTGTAGACTCGGAATCTTACTCCGCATTAATTGACGCGGGTTCCTTGGTTGTTTTGTTACTCGTTTAGTCCACACGAAGGGTCCTTACTCCGGATGATAACTTGGTTATTTACCAAGTGAATGACAACAATCATGATGATCTGGATCAGGATTATGTATCCTGTCCTTAGCTTCGTCCTCACAAGAGTAGGTCCGAAATAGAGTTTTATCTTCTGCACAGACTGAGTAAACATGAAACAACTCCGGATCAAAATTACATAGGGTTTGATACGCATCATCCAAATTCCGGGTTTGATCCAACAATCTCCCCCAATATGGATGTGCCAAACCCTTTGTAATCTGATCCGGTAAGGCAGCAAGAAAAACACAGCGTAAAGGATAAACAAAAACATTTCCACTATTGTCAGCAAGAATACATTAAGCCTACAGATAGAACTATGGTACATATGACTTACTATATTTAAAGATTAATCTTGCTGCATGTGATAACGTGCATTTTATGCCGTTATTCTAGTGTTTATTTAGGATGTTTAAGAGCATGATTAGAGCCTTATGCTTCATATATCATATATATTTGCTCTAACCCCTAGGAAGATGTTATTTGCAAATACATGCGTTTTTAAGCTGTTTTGGCAGATTTTGGACCTCACTTTTGACATAGTAGATGGCCTCAAACAATTGGCGTGTAAGAACAAAAGTTTCTTAGAATGATGTCATCTACCTACCACAGAAATTTCAGAGCATTTGGAGCTACACGTGAATTTACCCAATTCACGTGCAAGCCTAATTTTGCCTCTCAGGCCTCTACAGGATGCAAGGAAGCTTGGGGAGAAGTTTGAGCTGATTTGGAGGTGCACGTGAATTCACCATATCACGTGCAAATTGGCGTGCAGAGATATTTTTGGACCAATCCAATCGTTTTTCCATGCTGATCATTTGTTCCTGAAGGCCCAAGTCCAAATTGTGGATGGAAGATAGAGTTTTTAATGTTTCGAGTGTTACTTATCAAAACTACGTCGTTTTGATAAGTGGGCTAGGTTACACACCTCAAAGCCCATCCAAACTCTATAAATACAAGCCTCCACGCCTTTGCTAGCCATGCCTAACCCCCCCTACACGTTTTTAGAGAGAGAGAGGCTCCACGACTTGGAGGTGCTCCTTGACCTAGGAGAGCAGCCGTCGCCGCAGCCGTCGCGGATTTTGGAACCTGGATTTGAAGCTTTCTTTGTGCGCGTGATCAAGAAGAAGATGTTGAGCTTTTTCTGCTATGGTTTTGCTTGTAATCATGCGTGAGTAGTCTTTTAATCTAGGGGAGCAATGTAGCCCCCTTGTTGCTTTGCTGTGTTTATGAATATTAGGTTTGGATGATTGAGTTTTGCATGTTTTATGAATCTGTTCTTAAGTTCTATCTTTGGATGTACACCTTGGTATTCTTAGCCCTAGTCCGGGGCGATTGAGATTCATAACTTATTTGTAATTGGTGTGATCATTATCCTTTTGCAAGTATGATTTATTGGCTTTGCATGTTTGTGTGTTTAGATGACCATTCTGGCATACAACTCTTAAAAGGACCTCAATGACCATTTGTTGTCCTTGGCTTATGTTTAGCATGTTTTCAATCAGACAACCCTAATATCATGAACCAGTAGAGATAACATAGGGAGGTGAAATTGTGACCCTAGATGCTTTTAATCCTTGCATCTTAATCCTAAAATCAGTTTACTTTCTTTGTTTATTCGGAAAACCAAATAAAAATTAGATCTTTAGTTTAAAAAAAGAAAACTTTTTGCCAAGACATTTTATAGAACAAGAGTAATTGGGTGATTTGATTTGAGAACTAGAGAACTAGGTTAATCCCTGTGGGTTCGACCCCTTGCTTGTGCTTTATTCTTTTAGTGCAAACTTAGGGAATTTATTATTTTGAAGAGAGATTTAACGACATTAGCTAGCTCTTTTAGAGAGGCTAAAAATCTTGTCGGTCAAATTGGCGCCGTTGCCGGGGATTCAACGGTTAACTAGTTTTTAAAATCAACATTGAGTGAAATTGTTTGAATTCTGATCTTGGTGTTTTATTTTGTCTTTTATTATCTCGTTATTTTGTGTTCTTTATTTGTTTATTTTGCATTGTTCGGAGCTGCTGGGTGTGTTCTTGTTGTTTTACAGAACATACATCAAGGATTCCTAGTTGTGCATGCAAAGAGAGGAGGATATACAATTTACGCGGGAACCTGAAAGGTTGTTTGAGCTCGTCGCAGAAGCGACTAGGGAAGCAAGACGTGAGGTCAAGCAAGACTACAAGGCTTGGAGAATTCCGTAGGCGACTTGATGGCAGATCTCAGACCTGATGGTGGTGCACCGCAAGGAGGGGCCAATTACAATGGCCAATATCCAGAAGAAGAGGGTAATAGGTTTATGCCCAGAACCTTCTTAGATTATGCGAGGCCGATGATGTCGGACCATTATTTCGGGATTCGGCAGACAAGAGTCCAAGCAAATAGCTTTGAGTCGAAGCCGGCGTTGATCAACATGGTGAGCAACAACGCGTTTGGAGGAACATTGTGGATGATCCACACCAGCATTTGATGAGGTTCTACCAGGTGTGCGACACCATCAAGATCAACAATGTGTCGGAGGAGGCAATAAAGCTAAGGCTTTTCCCTTTCTCTTTAAGGGATAGAGCTCTTGGCTGGTTCAACAGTCTGCCAGCAGGTTCAATCAACACTTGGGAGGAGATGCAGACCAAGTTCATGTCAAAGTACTTCCCTCCTTCCAAGGTGATCCAGCTCAAAGGAGAGATTAGCAGGTTCAGGCAAGATAAGATGGAGACTCTTCATGAAGCTTGGGAGCATTTCAAAGACTTAGTGAGAAGATGCCCTGATCATGGAAGACCCCAGTGGATTCAAATTGAATCTTTCTACACAGGTCTTCAGTCCCATTCACAAGACAAGGTGAATGCATTGCCTGGAGGATGCTTGATGAACCTAGAGCCCGACGCACACACAGAGCTCTTAGAGAGGCGGTCATTAGCCGATTGGCGGTGGTCTAATGTGCGTACTTCAAAGCCGAGGGAGAAGATAGCTTCGGTTGAAAATTCTTCCAATGATGTGCAAGCACAGATTCAAGCTTTAGTGAAAGGCATGGAAGTATTGGCTCTTAAAGTTGAAGGATCACAAGCTTTACCAGGTAGTTGAGCGGGGCTGGAGTAGAGTGAAGAAGCAAATTATGTTGGAGGAAAGGGCTTGTACCAAAAACAGCAATTTTATCCTCAACAACAACAACAAGGGTACAACCAGAATCAGCGACAATCTCAACCATTTCGAGAGAACTCGGAACCGAGGGGGAGATACCTCATTTCAGTACAAATATGTGCCCCCCAGGGATGAAGCGAGAATCCGTATGCTACGGATAATTATTTACACCCACCTCCGGATTCGAGCGAAATGGCCTCGGCCTCAACAAGAAAGAGGAAGGGTATATCGGAATGTGGATGAGCCAACCAAAAGAGAGGATAGTTTGGAGGAAAGGGTAGTCACCATGGAATCTTCAATGAAGAATATAGAAAAGCTGCTTGTGAGTTTGGCTCAGAATGTAAATCAAGGGGTGTCAACCAATACTTTTCCAAGTGACACCGAGGTGAACCCCAAGGAGAGTTGCAAGGCTATCACTCTAAGGAGCGGGAAGACATTGAATGAAGGTGAAGAGCCTAAGAAGAAGGCAATTCCAGAAGAACAAAGCAGACCCTTGGAAGCTGAAGACCAAGGAAAAGCAGATAAAGAAGAAGAAAGAGTGCAAGAAAAGAAGGACCAGCAGCTGAGTCAAGACAGAAAAGCTGAAGAACAGAGGCAAGAGTTCAGGCCTACTATGCCATTTCCTCAGAGGCTGAGGAACCAGAGGGTTGAGGAAGAGTATGAGCGCTTTCTGAGTTTGTTCAAGAAGCTTGAAATTAATATTCCATTTGTGGAAATCTTGGAGCGAGATGCCTAGGTACGAAAGTACATTAAAGATTTTGTGACAAAGAAGAGGAAATATGGGGATCATGAGACGGTGGCGATCACTAACGAGGTGAGCAGTGTTGTTCAACGAGTTTGCCCATCAAGCATAAAGATCCGGGTAGCTTTGATCTACCTTGTGTGATTGGCAATGCACCGCACAGCGGAGCCCCTATGTGATTTAGGGGCTAGCATCAATTTGATCTCCTTTGCTTTGTACAAGCAGCTTGGGCTCAAGGGCATGAAGCCCACTTCCATATCATTGCAGTTTCGGACCGGTCCATTGGAAGACCTGAAGGAATCATTGAAGATGTGCTAGTTAAGGTGGGCTCCTTCATATTTCCAGCGGACTTTGTAGTTTTGGAGATGGAAGAAGATAGAGGAGTTCAAGTTACTCCTTGGAAGACCGTTTCTCGAATGGGTTGTGCATTGATTGATGTTGCTCAAGGGCAGCTAACTCGAGAATTAATGAGGAGACCTTAGTCTTCCACATGGGGAAGGCTTTGCAAGGTCAAGAGGAGGAGGATTGCCTTTGGGTTGAAGACCTTGAGGAATTGGTGGAAGATTACTTGGCGGAAGAAATTACCACCACCAATAATGGAGCTCTTCAGCTCATAGAAGCTCAACAAGATGAAGAGATGTACTTGACAGCTGAGGAAGATGAGCAAACTACAAACTCTTTGGAGCAAGCTGAGGAGGAAAAAGAAGATGACATGCCTCCAGCTCCAGAACTGAAGGAGCTGCCTGGACACCTAAGGTATGAATTTCTAGACTCTACAAATCAATTCCCTGTCGTTGTTGCTTCTAATTTGAATGATGTGGAGTGTACTCAATTGTTAGAAGTCCTTAGGAAACACAGAAAGGCCCTAGGATGGAACATTGAAGACATTAGGGGTATTAGTCCAGGGATTTGCATGCATAAGATTTTGATGAATGATGATTTTAAACCCACTCGCCGAAAGACAAAGAAGATTAAACCCTGCCATGAAAGAAGTTGTTAGAAAAGAAATTTTAAAATGGAAAAATGCGGGTATAATTTATGCTATTTCAGATAGTGAGTGGGTAAGTCCATTGCATGTCGTGCCCAAGAAAGGGGGCATGACCGTGATAAAGAATGAGAAAAATGAATTGATTCCATCTCGCACTGTGACGGGGTGGAGAGTGTGTGTTGACTATAGAAAGCTGAACAAGGCTACTAGGAAGGATCATTTTCCTCTTCCTTTCATTGACCAAATGTTGGATAGGTTAGCTGGCTATAGTCACTACTGCTTTTTAGATGGCTATTCCAGGTATAATCAGATCATGGTTAAGCCCGAGGACCAAGAAAAGACCACCTTCACGTGCCCTTTTGGCACATTTGCATTTAGGAGAATGCCATTTGGGCTTTGTAATGCCCCTGCCACCTTTCAAAGGTGTATGATGGCTATTTTTCAGGGTTTGGTTGAGGAGATCATGGAGGTCTTTATGGATGACTTCTCGGTGTTTGGTTCCTCTTACCAACAGTGCTTGAAAAATCTAGATGTGGTCTTAGAGAGATGTGAGGAGAAGGAACTAGTCCTAAATTGGGAGAAATGCCATTTCATGGTAATCGAGGGGATAGTTCTAGGGCACAAGGTGTCTGCACATGGTTTGGAGGTAGACAAGGCAAAAATCTCCACTATTGAGACTCGCCACCTCCAACCAATGAAAAAGGAGTGAGAAGTTTCCTTGGCCATGCTGGCTTTTATAGGAGATTCATTAAGGACTTCTCAAAAATTGCAAAACCCATGAGTAGGTTGTTAGAAAAAGACACAAGCTTTGAGTTTAATGCAGATTGCTTAGAAGCTTTCAACATCCTCAAGGGTAAGTTAGTCACTGCACCTGTTATAGTAACACCTGACTGGGCTCAACCTTTTGAGCTAATGTGTGATGCGAGTGATTATCTTGTGGGGGTAGTCTTAGGGCAAAGGCGAGAAAAGGTGTTTAGGGTCATTTACTATGCTAGTAAGACCTTAGATGATGCTCAACGTAACTATACCACCACCGAGAAAGAGTTGCTAGTTGTGGTTTATGGTCGCAACAAGTTTAGACCCTACCTTTTGGGGTCTAAAGTCATTGTTTATACCGATCATGCTTGCATTGAAATATTTGTTTGCTAAAAAAGAAGCTAAGCCACGCTTGATTAGGTGGGTTCTCCTCTTACAGGAATTTGACCTTGAAATTAGAGACACAAAGGGAGCCCTAAATTTCGTGGCTGATCACCTCTCCCGTGTGGAGAATGCACCTAAGTCTCTACCCATTGTAGATGACTTTCTTGATGAGAAGTTGTTTGAGGTGCATCATCTTCCTTGGTTTGCTGACATAGCAAATTATTTAGCCACTGGGTTCATACCCAAGCAGTTAGACTACCACCAGAGAAAGAAATTGGTAGTGGATGCTAAGAAATTCATTTGGGAAGACCCAATTCTTGATAGGAGGTGTCCAGACCAAATCATTAGAAAGTGTGTCCTTGAGGAAGAAGTAGATGACATAATACATCATTGTCATGTATCACATTATGGGGGCCACTTTGGGGTGCAGAGAACTGTGGCTAAGATCATGCAGTGTGGCTTTTATTGGCCTCACATGGTGAAAGACACCTATGTCTACATCAAAAAGTGTGATAGATGTCAAAGGGTAGGTGGTCTATCTAGGAAAAATGAGATGCCATTAACTGGAATCCTTCCAGTTGAAATTTTTGACATTTGGGGCATTGACTTCATGGGGCCATTCCCCAATTCTGATGGGTTTTCATACATTTTGCTTGCTGTGGATTATGTGTCTAAGTGGGTAGAAGCTATTCCTACTAGAGTGAATGATGCTAGGGTTGTGACTCACTTCCATACTAGGAACATCTTTAGCCATTTTGGGACACCAAGGGCTATAATCAATGATGAGGGTAGTCATTTCTGCAACAAATTGTTTGATAAATTATTGAACAAGTATGGTGTCACTCATAGGAAGTCTTTAGCTTACCACCCACAAGCTAATGGACAAGCAGAAGTGTCCAACAGAGAGATTAAGGCCATTTGAGAGAAAACTGTTGGAGCCAATAGGAAAGATTGGTCTCAAAGGCTTGATGAAGCCTTATGGGCATATAGGACAGCTTACAAAACTCCCATTGGGATGTCACCTTACCGTATTCTATATGGTAAGGCATGTCACTTGCCTGTGGAACTAGAACACAAGGCTCATTGGGCCTTGAAGAAGTTAAATTTCAACCCACAAGAGATCAAGGAGCTTAGGATGACTCAATTAATTGAGTTAGATGAGCTTAGACTGGATGCCTATGATAGTGCTAAATTTTACAAAGAAAGAACTAAGAAATGGCATGATAGGAAACTCAACAATGAACCTTTAACCTTAGGGCAGAAAGTTCTTTTATTTAACACAAGGTTGAGGTTATTTCCTGGAAAATTAAGGTCCAAGTGGATGAGACCTTTTGTGATAGTTGATAAGAAGCCATATGGGAGCTTTGAGCTCCAAGCTGTAGATGGCAAGAAATTTTGGGTGAATGGCAATAGGCTGAAACCATACTTTGATTCAACTCGAGGGAGATAGTTGATTCCCTCTCTTTCACCATTGCATGATCATAACCGAAAGTCTAGCTACGAGACTTTAAATAAAGCCCGGTTGGGAGGCAACCCAATGTTTATTGCTATGTTTTATTTTATGTTATTTTCTTTTATTTATTTTATTCAATAAATTTGTTTGCAAGCTAACCATTGTGCAAGAGACTTTGTTCCTTTCTTAGCTAACCATGTGCAGGTTGAGCAAATTATTGGGTCCTGAACTTGTGGAATTATTTTTAAAGTCAAAGTCAAGGAGCAAGGAGCAAGTGAAGCCCAAAAGTGCTTGAAGATGGGCTCAAACAATTCACGTGCAAGACTTAAAGATGGTCCATAATGCATAAGCAACTCAGTGGAGAAATTTGGGCCAGTTTGGGCCTGAACGTGAATTTGCACGTGAATTTCCCAATTCACGTGCACCTCCGTTTGAGCTGTAACTTTCTGGAATGGTAGATGAAGACCATGTGAATCACGTTTACTCTTGCACGCGAATTGCTAGCTGTCATATGGAGGCCCAAAAATGCAAAATACCGATTTTAGCCCTCCTAGAAGCTTCAACAAATTCACGTGCAGAAGGGACTATTGCTTGCCAGCTTAAGGGGGACCCACCACCAAAGTTTGGGACGATTCTGACCTGCACACCAATTCAGCCAATTCACGTGCAGAGGCTATTTTGGTCAGAACACTCTGAAAAGTTAGGGGCACGTGTATCACGCCAATTGGAGCATCTTTCCTTCTGCACGCTATATAAAGGGAGGCCATCTTCAAAGGCTTCCACACCAAAATCACTCCAGTGGGATCTTTGCTTGCTACTACATGATGGCTATTTTGCAAGGGAGAGAAACTTGGGAAGTGCGCGGCGAGACGTCGATTGACTTTGTGGCTCAGGTACGACGAATGGTGGCCAATGTCATCTACTATTACAGCTTGCCAAACCAGGGGTAAGTGTTTTTCCTACTCCCTATTTTATGCCATGAGGACATAGCATATTTTAAGTGTGGTGTATGGGGAGTGACTTGAGCCACTTGCTTGTCTTTTATGTTGTGATTGCATGTTTTATTTTACAAAAAAAAAACAAAAAAAACTATTTTTAGTTGCATGATTGTTTGAGTTGTTTGCTTGAATGATTTGTTTGTGGAGACATGGATATTAAGTATGCAATTTTGGCTTAAAATTTAATTTTTATGCCACATTAGTATCATGTTGTGATAAGGGTATTAAAGTAGTTAAAATATGCTCTGAATTGGTTTAATCATGTCTTTATCTTATGAATGATATCACCATGTTTTTGGAGCTAAGTTTTGAATATTAGCTGAGCATGAAATGCTATGATAGACCTAAGTAACCCTTAAAGTTGAGTGAAAAAGAAATGCAAAATGAGAACAGCTTCTTTTTAGCCCTTGAGAGACATTTATGGTTTATGGGTAATAGTTTGATTTGATACTCTTCTTGCATTCAACATTGGTTATTTAATGGTAGGAGTCAAGTAAGCATGTGATTACTTATTAGTGCTCAGTGTTTGGTGTTTAGTTAGGATGCAAGACCTCTAAGTCATTGTGACTGTCTTTGCATTCTTTTCTTTATTGTGTGATATTATTGGAAAAGGTTGTGATGCACATTGTGGAAAAAGCCCATCACATTTTGCAAGGAGTTTGCATTAGAAAAATCAGTCTTATTTATGTGTTATGTGAGTAAAAAAAAAAGAGTGAATAATCCATCAAGGGAGAGCATAAAATGCAACCTTGTAAGGTTATTACTTAAAAAAAAAAAAAGATTCAGAATAAAAGCCACAATGGCCTGATGTTTATGTGTGATTATTTATTTGTGAAGCCACATTGGCTGAATTGTGTTTTGTTTTGAGAGTGTTGAGCTCAATTCTTTAGCTCATGGTTTTGTTTATTGAGTTTAGACTAGAGTGTGAGTTTCAAATAAAGTAGAATAGAGAGTGTGTTTCTTTGATGAGCACAATAGGGAACTCTCATGATTGCTTGGCAAGTACTTAATCAATAGCTGATGGCGAGTGTAGAGATAGAGTTTTCCATCTATTGTTCATTGATAGGTATTGGGCTTGAGAATTATTATATTTGAGTGAGGCTGCTTATCCTTGGTAAGAACTTAAAGGGAAACTAGGTGCTATTTTATCATGGATTGCTTGCTCATATCTGAAATTTAAGTGGTGATATTGCATGGTTGTTGGACTTAGGGATATGGACATGAATGAACTAAGCTACGACTCATTTTGATGTTTAAATTCCCATTTCATCATGATAGAGTTGCATGCTTAGGAAACCATGATTCTCTTTGATTGTTATTTTATTTTTCTTCCATTTGACTGCGTGTTTATTTTATTTTTGCATGCTTGTATGTTTTTGCTTGAGGACAAGCAATGGTTCAAGTGTGGTGTATTTGATAACGTGCATTTTATGCCGTTATTCTAGTGTTTATTTAGGATGTTTAAGAGCATGATTAGAGCCTTATGCTTCATATATCATATATATTTGTTCTAACCCCTAGGAAGATGCTATTTGCAAATACATGCGTTTTTAAGCTGTTTTGACAGATTTTGGACCTCACTTTTGACATAGTAGATGGCCTCAAACAATTGGCGTGCAAGAACAAAAGTTTCTTAGAATGATGTCATCTACCTACCACAGAAATTTCAGAGCATTTGGAGCTGCACGTGAATTCACCCAATTCACGTGCAAGCCTAATTTTGCCTCTCAGGCCTCTACAGGATGCAAGGAAGTTTGGGGAGAAGTTTGAGATGATTTGGAGGTGCACGTGAATTCACCATATCACGTGCAAATTGGCGTGCAGAGATATTTTTGGACCAATCCAATCGTTTTTCCATGCTGATCATTTGTTCCTGAAGGCCCAAGTCCAAATTGTGGATGGAAGATAGAGTTTTTAATGTTTCGAGTGTTACTTATCAAAACTATGTCGTTTTGATAAGTGGGCTAGGTTACACACCTCAAAGCCCATCCAAACTCTATAAATACAAGCCTCCACGCCTTTGCTAGCCATGCCTAACCCCCCTACACGTTTTTAGAGAGAGAGAGAGGCTCCACGACTTGGAGGTGCTCCTTGACCTAGGAGAGCAGCCGTCGCAGCAGCCGTCGCGGATTTTGGAGCCTCGATTTGAAGCTTTGCTGTACGTGTGATCAAGAAGAAGATGTTGAGCTTTTCTGCTATGGTTTTGCTTGTAATCATGCGTGAGTAGTCTTTTAATCTAGGGGAGCAATGTAGCCCCCTTGTTGCTTTGCTGTGTTTATGAATATTGGGTTTGGATGATTGAGTTTTGCATGTTTTATGAATCTGTTCTTAAGTTCTATCTTTGGATGTACACCTTGGTATTCTTAGCCCTAGTCTGGGGCGGATTGAGATTCATAACTTATTTGTAATTGGTGTGATCATTATCCTTTTGCAAGTATGATTTATTGGCTTTGCATGTTTGTGTGTTTAGATGACCATTCTGGCATACAACTCTTAAAAGGACCTCAATGACCATTTGTTGTCCTTGGCTTATGTTTAGCATGTTTTCAATCAGACAACCCTAATATCATGAACCAGTAGAGATAACATAGGGAGGTGAAATTGTGACCCTAGATGCTTTTAATCCTTGCATCTTAATCCTAAAATCAGTTTACTTTCTTTGTTTATTCAGAAAACCAAATAAAAATTAGATCTTTAGTTTAAAAAAGAAAACTTTTTGCCAAGACATTTTATAGAACAAGAGTAATTGGGTGATTTGATTTGAGAACTAGAGAACTAGGTTAATCCCTGTGGGTTCGACCCCTTGCTTGCTGCTATTCTTTTAGTGCAAACTTAGGGAATTTATTATTTTGAAGAGAGATTTAACGACATTAGCTAGCTCTTTTAGAGAGGCTAAAAATCTTGTCTGTCAGCATGCTCCCGAAGTGCCATTGCCTGCTCCTTGGTAAGCTCATTGATATTGTTCCAGTTATCATCAAATGTAATAATAGATTTCAAGAAGTAGCAGGCAAAAGCTCCGCAGCTGGTTTCATCGGGCTGTTGAGGTACATTCTTCCTATTCCGGATCGTCCCCTTTAGTACTTCATCTTGATCAACAGGAGGAAGACCCAAATCTTCATAAAGAGTACTCTGTTTGATCGCATCAGACAAAGTTCGAACAAGGCTCAGCATTTGATTCTTTCTGATTTGAAGGTCAACAACCTGATGAGAATCAATAAGCGTGATCTTCTTCTCTTTGATCAGAAGCACGTTCAGCATGAAATGTGGGGCATGGACCCGGTAAGGAATGAAGACGGTAGACAGAGATGTCCAGGGTCTGCTGTTTTCTGCTGTACCGTTGATATAGGAGACTGATCCTTAACCCAGCAAGGAAGAATGTCAAAATTGTGGCCTTCCTCAAATAAAGAGGGGAACATCCTCAATTCCATGTTTATTGCCAGAGCGTAGTTGTCAATGTCATCATTGGAAAATTGTCCCTCCTCAGACAGCAAAGTACGGATGTCATTAGGATCAAAGGGGGACAGGACAGACACACATCTCCGCTCAGCAGTGGAGGAGGCATAGGCCTTGGCAGCAGCAAGTATGCTCCCATCAACATCATCCGGATGCAGTTCCGCATATGATGGGAGGAAGGTGATGGTGCTGGATGGAGCAGCAGAAGGAGCAGCAACGGGAGAGCTGGTCTGGCCAGTAGCAAAACGGCGGCTACGTTTAGGCATCGGGAGACCCGGAGGAAGAATAGGTGCAGACCGTTTATGTGGAGCGTCGCCAGTAGTGGAAGGAGGATCAGATACTCTCTCCCCTGGTTTGGTAGATCGTTGAGAGCGGGAAGGACGAGCCACGACTTACGCTAAATCCGTAATGGAAGTAGACAAGCCCAGAATAGACGTGGCTATCCTATCGAGCTTCTGGTCCACAGAGAGAGAGGAGGAGGAGAAAGGAGAAAGAATCTCAACACCCATTACCTTAGCACGAGCGGCAATGGCCTCGTTTTGAAGACGATTGTCCTCCGCAAGTCGATCGAGTTAGGCAGAGAAAGCAGCTTCGGATAAAATCGTGCCGAAGGAGGCACGCCCAAGGACAAAGGCAGGTGCTTTAGAGGACTCCCCCGCAGGAATAGCAGCAGGGGTACACAAGGCGGAGTCGCCGGCAGCAGGAGAGGACGGTGGTGGTGCAGCAGCAGCAGCAGCAGGAGGTGCGGGAGATCCACTTTGACCAGAGAGGTCAATGGTAGGGATATCCGTAGGATAGGGGGGACCAGCCTCAGTAAGGATAGGTGTCTGTGCGTTATGGGCAAGTCCGGAGGAGGCAGCAACAGGAGGTGCAGCCTGTAGCATGGATGGCGACAAAAAGCTATGGTAAGAGTTCCAAGTAAGCATCTCCTCCGGGGTTTGAGTGTGTTGAGTGTAAAACACCCGGAGGGTAGATTCTGGGACGTCAGTGGTAAGAGCAAGGCTGAAGCACAGCCAGCAGTCTTGCAGGAGGTCGCCAGGGAGATGGTCGAGGTAGTCCTGAAGGTCCGGAGAGTGAGCGGGAGAGGCTTCCGCAGGAGAGGTGGGAAGGTCTGGAAGAACTGCAACAACAGCGGCAGCGACCGGAGAGAGGGATGCGGGAGCATCAGCAGCAGCATTAGAGGCAGCAGCAACAACAACGGGAAGAAAGGCAGGGGCATCAGTAGGAGAGGCGGAGAAGATAGCCTCATGGATGGGCGGCTGAGAGGGCCCTGCAGCAGTAGATGGATCAGTGCGAATGTTGTGCAGTGAACTGTGGGAACGTGCCAGAGCAGCAACAGACCGGATGCGGGAGTGGAAGGACCGGGGAGCAGAGCTAACTTCATGACCCAAGCTCGCGATGGGTTCACCAACAGAACTGTCTTGCTGTTCCGAGACAGCAGCAAGTGCACGGGAGACTGGAGGGCGGCGAACGGTGAGCGTCCCATCGGCGGTAAGATGGTGGAAGTAGAAGTTCGCCGGGAAGGGAATCAACAGTTGGTCCTGGAAGTGCGCGGGGTGAAGGCGCCAAAATATTTGAGAAAGAATTCATCCGAAAGACGAATTCTGTTTCCCGTTCCGCATCACCCGAAAGAGAAAATCGCCCCAGTCAAATGGCAGTGACTCAAAAACCGCATACATCACCAGCAGCAGATCGTACGGGATGGAGTCAAGTGCCGTAGAACGATCCAGAAGACACCGGCCTAGTATGGTGGCCATACAGCGATAAGGGCCCTAGAAGGACTTCATTTTGTACTCCTTCACCTTATTGGGACAGCCCATTGAAGTAGCCATGGCTGCAGTGCTCGGCCTGAAGTCTTTGCTAGCAGGAAAATGGAAGATGTCCCGGATCACCTTAGAGGTAATCTTAATAGGTTGCCCTCGGACCACAGAGATGATAGACTCATCAATGGAGGTGAAGGACTGATAGAATGTGAGGACGTCGGAGACAAGAAGATCAGACGGGGTGGAGACAAGGGCGAGGAGGTTGCTGGACGCAAGTTGCTGGCGAACCTCTTCGAGCCAGGCCGGAGGATTGGAGAATCTGGACCAGTCGACGAGGTGTCCAGGGATAACTCCATAGAGAGCTTAGGCTACCATTGAGATCGGAAGGTGGGAGGAGATGGAGTTGAAGTCTTGTGAGAGGATAGCAAATGACGATTTAGGGTTTTAGAAAATTAGGGGTAATAGCCTCGTGCATTGCTTGAGTGTAGTATACATAGGACTCTTTCCGTGGAAGAAAGCGGGTCTCGAGATTAAGCGAGATGAATAGTGATCCGCCTGACTATCTGATGTCATTAGACTTGACGTATTCACACCGCCGGATGGAAAATGTGACGTGGCAACAGTAATAGCCATGTATTTATGACAGCTGTAGGCAATACTTCCGGATTGTGGAAAAGTAAAATACTGGGCTCGAGGCGTGCATTTAATGAACCATCATTATTCCTCCTTAAAATGACGTGATGTAAGATAACAACATGGGTTATCGCGAAATGAGAATTCCAAGAGTCAGGAGGAATTGAGCCGACGGTCATCCGGAGGAAGGTAATCCGTGTAAAGATCGTCCGGATGACTGACTGACTGTAGCCATAGTAAGAGAGTGCCAAAAAAAAATATGATTCCTTTGCTGTCTTGATGCCGAGAGAATATGAAGTACCACAACACTTCAGAAATCCGAGACAACAGACAAGATAGAACGATGAGTTGCAAAGTGAATCTGAACCTAGAACTTGACAAATAAAAACTTTGAGGACCAAGTCTCGTCAGGTTTGGGTTAGTCCGAATAAACAATATAAGAGAATAAAACACCATCCGAACTAAGAAGAAACAGAACTTTTGCATAGAAAATTAAGTGCTAGACACATACTTAAGAAATGATGTCATCTTACTGAAGTTGATGTATATGTGAGATAATTAACACATAAGTTCAATAGGTCAACATAGTAAATCCTTCATACTGACAATAAGAGCAGAGATGAATTAACTATATATTACTTTATCTGTCTTAAGATGCATGAGTGGAAATGAATAAAGAGCACATGATGTATGACTTGATAATTGACTATCATTTCTAAAATGCTAGGAAGAGGAAGATAACAGCCAAGCCAAGCCACAATTCCGATTCAACAAAGCAAATCCAATGAGCTTCATGAGTGAGAGTTGTAGGGCAGAACATCTGAGACATATCAGAGAGGCATTACTTAATAATAAGCATTCTCCCGCCCTGAATTCATGCCTTTTTGCTGAAACAGGGAGCCTTACTTAAATATTCAATGAAGTATTCTCTCCCCCTGAGATCAGCAGATCATTTTGATGCGATCTGCTCAAGGATGACTCCCCCTCAGATAGACATCCAGGAAAGAGGTCATGTAAAAATGAACCGGGGGGTATTACTTATCTAATTGAGAAAGAATTTTCTCCCCCATAGACTATTAGAGCCTTTAAAAGACATTTCCTATTGAACATGAATCGTGAGAAACTGCTGTCTATCCTTGATTTACTCCACTCAACCGGATGATTGCCAGACAAAGTGAATTTCCACTTTCATTCCGAGCGACCCTAAATCATTCCTCAATTGTGCATCTTAGATATGTCATTCAATCAGGAAATCATAAGACATGTGATGAGAGATGAAAATGGAGTCATGACATCAACAGAGGATGATTTTCATATATCTTTAATTATGTTTGCTTAACTTATTAGCAGTCCGGATAAGCAAGCATCCTCCCAATATGAACTATGTGAGAAATATTAGAACATTTTGCATGACTAAAATAAGATGATTAAACATGAAGTTCAGTGACTATCACTAATCAAGAGGAAAAGCAATGCATGTTCTGAGAAGAACTACTGTGGAAAAACTAAATAAGAAGCTATGCAGAAAAGTCAAGCATACCTAATTTGAGGAGAAGTTCAGAAAATCTTGCATCAGGTAGGGGCTTTGTGAGTATATCTGCCAGTTGATCTTCAGTAGCAACGTGTTCCAAGGATATGTGCTTTTTGAGAACATGATCACGGATGAAGTGGTACCTTACCTCGATGTGTTTGGTCTTAGGGTGCATTACAGGATTGTTGCTGATGGGAATTGCACTAGTATTATCACAATAAAGTGGAACAGACGTCATGTTGAATCCGTAGTCAGTAAGTTGACTTTGCATCCAGAGAAGCTGAGCGCAGCAACTCCCAGCAGGTACATATTCCGCTTCAACAGTAGAGGTTGATACGCAATTCTGCTTCTTACTGAACCCTGAGATTAGTCTGTTTCCAAGGAACTAAGATGTACCACTAGTGCTTTTCCTGTCAATTCGGCACCCAGCAAAATCAGCATCAGAATATCCGGATAAGGCAAAGTTGGACTCCTTTGGATACCAGAGTCCCAAATTTATCGTCCCTTTGAGATATCTCAGTATCCGTTTAACATGAAGCAGATGTGACTCTTTGGGATTCACCTGATATCTTGCACAGATGCAAGTTGCAAACATTATGTCCGGGCGACTTGCTGTAAGATACAGCAAGGATCCTATCATCCCTCTGTACTCAGTCACATTTACTGATTTGCCATCCGCATCAGGGTCTAACTTGGCACTGACTAGCATTAGAGTTTTGACCGGAGATGAACCTTCCATACCAAACTTCTTGATTAAGTCGCGAGTGTACTTAGCTTGGTTGATGAAGACCCCTTCCTTTAATTGTTTGACTTCGATTCCAAGGAAGTAGGACAGTTCTCCCATCATACTCATTTCAAATTTGCCAGTCATCAACGTTGCAAACTCATCACAAAGCTTTGGATTGGTTGATCCGAAAATTATGTCATCCACATAAATCTGTACGATCAGAGTATGTCCTTTCTCTTTTCGTAAGAATAACGTGGTGTCAATCTTCCCTTTTTGAAAGTTGTGAGCAAGTAAAAATTCTGACAGTGTGTCGTACCAGGCTCTTGGAGCTTGCTTCAATCCGTAAAAGGCTTTCTATAACTTGTAGACTAGATGTCCAGCCTTGGGTTCCGTGAAACCTAGAGGTTGTTCAACATACACCTCCTCCTGAAGATCTCCATTTAGGAATGCGCTCTTGACGTCCATTTGATAAAATTTGAAGTTTTTGTATGAAGTGTATGCCAAAAACATCCTAATTGCCTCAAGTCTAGCTACTGGAGTGAAGGTCTCGTCATAATCTATTCCTTCTTCTTGACGATAACCCTTGGCTACCAGTCGGGCTTTGTTCCGGATTATGATTCCATCCGTATGAAGCTTGTTCCGGAACACCCATTTTACTCCAATGACTTGTTAAGACTTTGGTGGTGGTACAAGTGTCCACACATTGTTCCTCTTGAATTGATTAAGCTCTTCTTGCATGGTGTCTATCTAATTTGAATCCTGAAGAGCTTCTTCCACCACTTTTGGCTCTATTTGCGATAAAAAGCATGAATAGAGACACAAGTTGGAGGTGGCTGCTCTTGTTCTTACGCTAATAGTAGGATCACCAATCACTTGTTCAGATGGATGGTTACGAGTCCACCGATAGTTTTGCGCTAGTGGTGGTGAATATTCAATGATTTGAAGCTCTGTCAGATTAGGTGGCTCTTGTTCGTCCACTGATTGAGCTTCTTCCGGACCAGTATTATCTGTATTAACATGTTCTGGAGTACTCTGAGGTTCTCCGGTACTGTTCATTTCAGTATTAACTGGTTCGGATGGACTGGACGGTACTCCGATATTTTGAATATCCATAGAAATATGTCCGGAGATGAATGGAAGTCCAGAGTCCGATTCATCCGTAGCATCATCCGCATTATTGCTTCTTTCTTCACTAGTGCCACGTGGTTGGTCAGTATGAGTGACAGGAATGTTCATAAACTTTGAGTAGTCGATGTTATCGTCTTGATCCTGCACATTTGAACATGAAGAACCGACTTTTGACCAATCCAGGTTAGCTTCATCGAAAGTCACATGGATAGATTCTTCAACTTTTAAAAGTTTTCTATTAAAAATACGATAAGCCTTGTTATGTAATGAGTACCCAACAAATATCTCATCATCAGATTTTGGCTGAAATTTATTCCGGGATTCTTTGCCATTATTCAGTACATTGCAAGTACACCCAAAAGTTCTGAAGTGTGCAATTTCACTTCAGAACTCCACATTACAAAAGGGTGTTTTCATGGTAAGAATTTATTTATAAGGATGGTAGATCATTGTTAGCAAGGGCAAAGCTTCCTCTCGCCCATGGGCGAGGGAAGCTTTGCCCTTGCTAACAATGATCTACCAACTCTTATAAATAAATTTACCATGAAAACACCTCCATTGAAATGTGGAGTAGGTCGAAAGAGAAGTCGTTCTGAATGCCTGTTCAGAACAATATGACCTCATTTCTGAAAAATCAAATTTTGTACCATGATCACTCCTGATGCATTTAATGCTCAGTCCTTGTGAGTTGCTTATCCAGTTGAAGAGATCTACAAGATGTTCAAAGGTTTGATCCTTAGATTTCAGGAACAATACCCAAGTGTATCTGGTGAAGTCATCGATAACCACAAGGGTGTATCTCGCACCAGCTAGTGAAGAAACAGAAATGGGACCACAAAGGTCCATGTGAAGAAGTTGTGAAAGAGCAGTTATTGAATTAACTGATTTGCTCTTAAAGCTATGTTTGGTCTGTTTTCCAAGTTGACATTCTCGACAGAGAGTATCTCTGGAGTATTTGTGTTTAGGCAAACCAGTGACCAGATCAAGCGAAGCTAATTTAGACAAAGTCTTAAAATTTAGATGAGCGCAACGCTTGTGCCATAGCCAACTATCTACAGGTGATGCTGTAGTGAGGAAGCATACAGGGTCAGAAGAATTATTTCTTAAGACCACAGAGTATATGTTCCCATCTTTTGATCCGGATAACTTAATATCTCTAACTGTGCAGGTGTTGGACAAAAAGGAAACTGTGAATCCTTTGTCACATAAATTATAGACACTCAGCAGATTATGCTTCAAACCTTCAACTAGTGCAACCTTTGTAATTGATACACAGCCATTGGTTAAAGTGCCATACCCCACAGTTTTACCTTTACTGTTGTCTCCATATGATACGGATGGGCCACGTTTGTCATTGACTTCTATGAGCAGAGACTGATCACCCGTCATATGTCCGGAGCATCCGCTATCAAGTATCCACTTGCTTTGATTGATCTTTGACTTCAAGTGGGATGGCAGTGAATTCCATAGATGCTCCTGCAAGACAACAATTTACACTTTTGGCGCCCAAACTTGTTTCGGGCGGTTAGGAGAAGCAATAACAGTGTCAACTTTTCTGGATTTCACGTTGTTAGGAACTTTGACTTTCCAAGTTGACTTAGCCTTTTCCGTATTAGTTGCTTCTTTAACTTGGGTTTTCTTTAGTGATACACTCCAAAGAGATTTGGATTTAGATTTACGAGAAGAACCCTTTTTGATAATTTGATTTTTATTAATTGAAATGTTATTACATAACCAGTCATCAGATAGACTCCAACATTCATAGTGATAGTGACCTATTTCATGACAAATCGAACAGACACTATGATGTGGAGTTACAATGGGGGATACAGGTTTCTTAGGTTTTACAGGTTTTCTACTTTGTTCCCTATGGCCTAATCTTTTATGAACGGGTGATGCGCTCTTGGCCCTAGAAGCGTCTGCCTTAGCCTGTCCTTTGTTTCTGGGTGCTGCAGTTTGGGCTGTAACTGCAGCAGCCTTCCCTTCATCTTTTGATACGGGTGCTACTACTTCGGGAATAGCAGTAACAACCTCTCTTCCACAGTCATAAACTATGGTGCCACCTGAAATAAAACCATCCAACAGTTTAGATGTACTAATAGGATATAGGTTGGTTAGTTTCGGTGTGTAGTCCAGAGGGCACTCAGTGACTGGAGCAGTGGAAGTAGATGGTTTGGAGCCTAGGCCAGGTTTGACTCGCACATTGTCAGGATCAGTTCTAAACGTAGAGGCTATTTCCCCGGATTTTAGCCATTTATGGTTTATTTCCTTTTCCTTTTCAAGTTCATTTTCGAGTTATTTAAGGTTTACGTTAAGGCCTGTGAGGTTGGTATTCAGCAAATGATTTTCAGTTCTAAGATCGCGAAACCAAGTCTCCTTGCTCCTGTAATCAACTATGTCTTTTTCGAGTTTAGAAACGGTGAATTCTAGACGTTTAGTGTGACTACTCATATCTTGATACATTTGAGTAATTATTAGTCTCTCATTTTTTTCATGATCAGGTTCCTTAGTTAGAGATTCTAATTTACTCATGAGCTCAGAGATATAAGGTACCTCAGTGTTTGCCATGAGGCAGATGTTTGCCTTTTCTGTTGGCTCGTCATCGGAAGATTCTTCTTCTTCTTCCGAGCCACTCTTGTATTTCGTGACAAGCGCCTTCCTCTTGTTCTTGCTGTTGTCTGAGGTGGAGCGTCGGGGTTTAACCTTGTCATCCTTGTCGGCCGTCTTGGATTTGGATCTACAGTCCTTGGCCCAATGACCAGGTTTCCCACAGTTGTAGCAGTCCTGGGATGTCGACTCCGACTGCTCCTTTCTTCTTGAGGATGAGGAGGAGCCTCTTCTAAATCTTTTTCTGCTTTTCCGCAGGAAACGTGTGAAGGATTTCACCAGAAGAGCAATTTCTTCCTTCATATCCGAGTCAGAGTATTCTGACTCATCCGTATCATCCTCATACAGTATGTTTGGAAGTTCCGTAGCTTTGAAAGCTACCCCCTTTTCTTTCCGAGCTATCTTCTCGTCTCGGTCAATGTATTTAAACCTGACCTCGTGCGTCCATAGCTCTCCATAAAGTTCTTCTAGGGGAACATACTGCCAGTTGTCTTTGGATTGCATCTGGAGCTGTTTGGAGTAGTAGCAATCCGGCAAGGAACGAAAGAACTTGTCATTTATTTGAGACTGCATGTAATGCTCATTGACAGTTTTCAATCCAGAATAAGCTTTCCGAATTACCAATAGATGCTCTCCAGGGATTCACCAAGTTTGTGATTGAAACTCTGAAAATTCTGTCTGAGAGTGTAGATGACGTTCTGCATCTTGGACTGACTTCCTTCATATAGAATTGTCAATTTATCCCATACAGCTTTCGCTGTTGTGCAGCCCTGGACGTCCGTGAAGGCTTATGAGTCCAAAGATGAAGTCACATAAGCTAGAGCCTTTTCACTGGCATATTGCCAGGCTCTTTCGTCGTTTGTGAGCTCAGCATCCGTCTTTGGTCTCCGGACTCCATTTTCTCCGATAGTCATCGGAATGGGAAGCTCCTGATGAAGACATGGCCACATTAGATGATCATGACATGTCATGAACATCTTCATGCGAGCTTTCCACTAGGAGAAAAGCTCCGATGTGAACTTTGGCGGTTTGCTTAGAGTGTAGCCAGAACTCCATGGTTGAGGAGCAGCAGTAGCAGTAGGTTGTGGTGGATCAACATTTTCACTGCTGCTTCGGTGGGGAAAGGGCTCTTGAGCTCCCCCGGAGTTGAGGCGGGTGTTGAATAGCATGCTGCTTTCTTCGGCCATTTCTGAGTTGAGAGAGAGTGAGGGAGATCTCTACTTGAACAGATAGAACTATACTCTGATACCACTTGTTGGGCTAGGGTGTACACAGAATTACTGCACTTGAAAAAGGCTAATTCATGCATTAGAGGTTGGGTATTAAATATTATCACAAGGAAAGAATTAGATTGAACTAAGACATAATCTTGAGAAAAATACATCAAATGAAATCTTAACTCCAATCACCTTTATCAATTGAACTTATCTCTACTCAAAACAACACTTCCATCTCTCATATATTTTCAAAAATTAAATTCAGTTATATTTTTATATTTATTTCACTCAAAAGTCTCTTTGTAAGCTAGTTAAAAATTCCCAATTCTATATCCTTCCCTTGGGTACGATAATCCAGACTTAAACATCCACTTTATTACTTGTCATGATTTGTACACTTGCAAATTGCCGATCAGATAGCCAGTCAACTTTCAGACTAAGGATTTAACCTGAAGGCTGTGCCACTATACTGTGACAACACAAGTGCCATTGCAATTTCCAACAATCTTGTCATGCATCTCAAAACCAAACACATCGAGGTCAGACATTATTTCATACGTGACCATGTGCTGAAGAAGGACATTTCCCTTGAGTATATATCCACTGATGACCAGCTTGCCGACATCTTCACCAAACCACTGCAAGAAGCCAGGTTCAATGAACTTCTGACAAAACTTGGCATGCTGGACTTAACTTCATAATGCTTGTTGCATGTCTTGTGTTTCATTTCAACCTCAATACCTGAGCATGAACATAAATATGACACTATTAACGATTGTTTATTTCTCCATGAATATTAGCAATGCCTAAGTGTGATTCATACATTTCTACAATGGGACATTGAGAAATCACATGGATAAAACCTGCTATCTCTGAACCTGGTATAAGTCTTTTGTACAACCTGTCATGAATCTTCAAGTCTAAAGTGAAGAGAGTGTAATTTCCATTATACTTCAATTATTTGATATTGCCATTATCTATTGGTTTTATTCTGAGTGAATATCACTTGTGTAGTATTATATTCATTAACTAGCAGGAACTGTTGTATCTCATGGTACTGTTGGCTTGCACGGAAAGAATCCTCAATGATTTAATGCTCTAAGGATGACTGAGACAGTAGTTTTGAGAGTCATAAAAAGCCTATTACTCAAAAAGAGCCAACACCTCTTATTGGAAAAAGGCAAGGTGAAAAAGGCTAAATAAGAAAAGAGAATAGAAACTAGATTGTAGATCTTAGGGGGAGTCCTCACTATTCCCCTTTAATACTTTTCTTCTTTTCAAAGTAATAGTTGGAGTCTTTGTAATTGAGCATGTCTTGTAATCACACAGAAACTGTGTTGAGCTCTGTCCGGATGAAAAAGTCATGAATAAGTACTCAAAAATGGTGTTACACAAAAGAGAGGACAACTCACACAAGAAATTCACATGCTCAAGCTCCAAACTCTATGTACATGCTATGTTGGAAATGAGACAATGCTAGAGTGTGTATTCTGATTCCCAATAGGACCATTTTGTTTCTCAAGTCATCTATACTGAACTGAAAATCATTAGTGGATCAAGGTTGTGGTAAGATTTGGTTGATCATGAGCATACCAAACAGTGCATTCCTAGTTCCTGAATCAATCTCACATGCTGATCCGAAAGTGAGAGGGTGAGACCTCCGCTGAGTGAGTTTTGCTAAATATGTGAGGAGATTACTGAATTCATGACTTGGTCGTTGCATTAGACTAACCATGGTTTACTGGATGCTAGGTTAACATTGTGATCAATGTCGTGCATAAAGAAGTATGTGATAATGCACTTAGTCATTTCTAAGCTTTATGGAAATGTAAATGATTGTGCTACAGTAGTTGTACATGTAAACCAGGTATTACGGTTGAAAGAATTCAAGTTCTGAGCTTGTAATCTTAACTCTGCTTACAACACTATTCATCATGCATGGTTTTATGTGAAATATCATATGGGTCACTTTCGTGTTGATAAGTGTTGAAAGAGTCCAGAGAAATCCACCTTTGTCGTTGAATCTGAAGTCGACCACAAAGCCTATAACATCGAAGAACTGCTGCCTTGAAGACTGCTGCTTCGAAGCTCGGAGGGTCGTAGACTCCACCTAAACGTAGCTTCGTAGAGTTACAATTCCAAAGGGTCGAAGCGAAACAGATTCAGTTTCCTCGCTGCTCAAGTGTCGAAGACACGTCAGCACGTCACTGTGCACTTAACATTCAAAATACACCAACATAAGGGGTGACGTGTACCTATCAGTTGAATCTTCCAACGGGTGGATCCGGAAGATAAAGACACGGGTCAGAGAAAAGGACGCGGACCTGAAGACGAACTGACAAAGTGTGTGACTTCTACGGTATGCTTCTCACCTCATATATAAGTCACTGATAGAGACGGAGCCCAGAGGTACGTTCTTCGTTTTCACACTCAAACCCTAACCCTAAGTGCTCCCTCTCTCTCTCTCTCTCTCTCTCTCTCTCTCTCTCTCTCTCTCTTCGATTCTCGTTCTCGCTCTCTCTCTCTTCTGACTACCTTCGAACCTTACAATCTCTCTCTATGAGTGTCTCTTTCTCTCTCTATAACCCTTATGGCAGGACCCAGCTGTTGGATCAAACCCAGAATTTGGATAATGCTGATAAAGCCTTATGTAATTTGATCTAAGATCTTTTGTGTTTATTTGATCATTGCAGAAGATATGTTACTAATCCAGAGATGCACTCGTGAGAGCAAAGCTAAGGACAGGATACATAATCCTGATCCGGACAAGAGTGAGTGTCGTCAAACACTTGGTAAATAACCAAGTCACAAATACATACGAAATAAGGAACATTCGTACGGACTAAGAACTTAAAGGATAAGTGCGGAGTAAGGAAACCAGATGCGGAGTAAGGAATCCGGATATCTTACTCGCCCGGAGTAAGGAACTTACATACGGAGTAAGGAACTTACATATGGAGTAAGGAACTTACATACGGAGTAAGGAACTTACATACGGAGTAAGGAACTTACATGCGGAGTAAGGAACTTACATACGGAGTAAGAAACTTACATGCGGAGTAAGGAAGCGCTGACACGGACTAAGGATTCCAGTACTAAATAGATACGGAGTAAGGAACCACTGACACGGAGTAAGGTTCCGAGCTTCATTAGCTATGGAGTAAGGAAAATTACACCGGACCAAGAAGATACTACTTCAACTCAACCGCATTTAAAGTTATCAGCTCGTGGCGTCCCGATGTAAGACGAATTTATTGAGAACCTGAAGAATCTTACACGTGGATCATCCGGATATGTGGACATAACCTTAATTGTAATTGGGAACTCACAAACGCACTTATACTCTTCGAACCCAAGATCCTGAGCTCCACAAACCGCAGCAGTCAAGGCAGAGAGATTACCGAGGGATAGTTAGTGCTGAACGCATTCCGGAACTACAAGTTCCAAGGTTGTCTCTTAGGAATGTTTTGTATAAATATTCATACTTGTGCATTAAAAAAAAAGAGAAAGCGTAGGTGCGTTAGTAAAAAAAAAGACTAATTCTGTGTATGCACAAGCGTTTTCATCTTTGGAGATAGAAGTTGGCTAGTGTGTGAGTTCATTTGTAAACAGAGTGTAAGAGAGTCTTGCTTCTATTTTGTTGTATTTATCTTGTGATAATAAAACAAAATACTTCCACTATCTGGTTATCTTCCGCAGTGATTCTATCACTTAACTAGATAAGTGTTTGTGTCTTGAGAGAAAGAAAAGAGTTTTAATAAGAGCCTATTCCCCCCCCCCCCTTTAGGCTCCAAGGGACCATCAAGTGGTATCAGAGCTTGTTCTATTTTGTTCTAAGTAGAGATCCCACTCTTTCAATCTCAGAAATGGCCGAAGAAAGCGGTATCTTTGTTCAACACTCGCCTTAACTCCGGAGGTGCACAGGAGCCCATCCCGAATCGAAGCAGCAGTGAAAATGTCGACCCACCTCAACCTGCTGCTGCCGCCGCTTCTCAACCACGGAGTTCTGGCTTTACTTTAACGAAACCGCCCAAATTCACACCTGAGCTTTTCTCCTAGTGGAAAGCTCGCATGAAGATGTTTATGGTTTGCCATGATCATCTTATGTGGCCATGCCTTCATCAGGAGATTCCAATTCCGATGACTATCGGAGAAAATGGAGTTAGGAGGCCAAAGACAGAGATCTTGAACTTACCAACGATGAAAGAGCCTGGCAATGCGCTAGTGAAAAGGCTCGGCTTTTGTTACATCGTCCTTGGATTCGAGGCTTTCACGGACGTCCGGGGCCGCACGACAGCAAAAGCTATTTGGGACAAACTGACAATCCTCTATGAGGGGAGTCAGTCCCAAATGCAGAATGTGATCTGCACTCTCAGACAGAACTTTGAGAGTTTTAATCATAAACCGGGCGAATCACTCGAAAGCATCTATCGAAGATTCGGCAAGCTCATTCCTGAGCTGAAGACTGTCAATGAGCACTATTCTCAATCCCAGATCAATGACAAGTTCTTTCGCTCCTTGCCGGATCGCTACTACTCCAAACAACTCCGAGATGCAATCAAACAAAAAGCTGCGGTATGTTCCCCTTGAAGAACTGTATGGAGAGCTGTGGACTCACGAAGTCAGGTTTAAGTACTCTGACAGGGATGAGAAAATAGCTCGGAAAGAAAAGGGGGTAGCTCTCAAAGCTACAGAATGTCTAAACATACTGGGGAATGATGATACGGACGTGTCCGAGAATTCTGATTCTGACGAGGAGGAGGAGATAGCCCTTCTTGTCAAATCCTTTGAGCGATTCCTACGAAAAAGCAGAAAAGGGTTCAGAAGACGCTCATCATCATCGTTCCAAAGGAAGGAGCGACCGGAGTCCAGTTCCCAGGAATGCTTCAACTGTGGGAAAACCGGTCACTGGGCCAAGGAATGCAGGTCCAAATCTAAAGTGGCCGAGAAAAGTGACAAGGTAACTCCTCACCGCTCCACCTCAGACAACAACAAGAGCAAGAGGAAGGCGCTCGTGACAAAATACATGAGTGGCCCGGAAGAAGAGGAGGAATCCTCGGATGATGAGCCGACCACTAAGCCGAACGTCTGCCTCATGGCAAATACTGAGGTACCTTCTATCTCTGAGCTCCTGAGTAATTTAGAATCTCTTACTACTGCATGTGATCATGAAAAGAATGAGAGACTAATAATTACTCAAATGTACAAAGATATGGAAAGTCAGAATAAACGTCTTGAATTTACTATTAATAGACTCGAAAAAGACATCACTGACTTCAGAGGAAAAGAAGCTTGGTATCACGATCTAAGAGCTGAAAATCATTTGTTAAATACCAATCTCTCAGGCCTAAAAGTTATAGTAAAAAGACTCGAAAATGAACTGGAACAGGAAAAGGAAATAAATCGTAAGTGGCTAAAATCCGGGGAAATAGCTTCTACCTTTAGGATTGATCCTGACGACATTCGAGTCAAACCTGGCCTAGGTTCTAAACCATCAACTTCCATAGCTCAAGCTACTGAGTGTCCTTCGGATTTCACTCCTAAACTAACCAACTTATATCCTGTTAGTACATCTAAACCGTTGGATGGTTTCATTTCAGGTGGCACCATAGTTTATGACTGTGGAGTCGAGGTCACATCGCACTTCCACTTCCAACAGTAGCACCCATAACTAAAGATGAAGGGAAGGCTGCTGTAGTTAAAGCCAAAACTGTAGCACCTAAAAAGAAAGACAAGGCTAAGGCTGACGCATTTAGGGCCAAGAGCGCGTCACCCAAACGCAATGGATTAGGCGACAGGGAACAGAGTAGAAAGTCTGTAAAATCTAAGAGACCTGTATCCCCTATTTGTACTTCACATTATAGTGTCTGTTCCATCCGTAGGGAAATGGGTCATTATCACTATGAATGTTGGAGTCTATCTGATAGCTGGCTTTGTAATCAATTTCAATCCAATAAAGATCAGTTTTATAAAAGGGGTTCTTCGAGAAAAACAAAATCTAAATCTAAAAGGAGTGTCTCTCCCAAGAAAACCCAAATAAAAGAAGCAGTTGATACTAACAAGTTAATGTCAACTTGGAAAGCTAAGAGTCCTAGCAAAATCAAATCCGTAAATGTTGACAATATTGCTGCTCTCTCTAACCGCCCGAAACAAGTTTGGGCACCAAAAGTGTAAACTGTTGTCTTTCAGGAGCATCTCTGGAATGCATTGCCAGATCACTTGAAGTTCAAGATCAATAAAAGCAAGTGGATCCTTGATAGTGGATGCTCCGGACATATGACGGGTGATCAGACTCTGCTTGTAGAAGTTAATGATAAACAAGGTCCATCCGTTTCATATGGTGACAACAGCAAAGGTAAGATTGTCGGGTATGGCACTTTAACTAACGGCTGTGTATCAATCACTAAAGTTGCACTAATCGAAGGTTTAAAGCATAATTTGCTAAGTGTCAGTAATTTATGTGACAAAGGATTCACTGTTTCCTTTTTGTCCAACACCTGTACAGAAGAGAAAACTTATCCCGGAGATGTTAAGTTATCCGGATCAAGAGATGGGGACATATACTCAGTGGTCTTAAGAAATAATTCTTCTGACCCTGTATGCTTCCTCACGAAAGCATCAGATGAAGATAGTTGCTATGGCACAGGCGATGCGCACATTTAAACTTTAAGACTTTGTCTAAATTAGCGTCACTTGATCTTGTCACTGGTCTACCCAAACTCAAGTTCTCCAGAGACTCTCTCTGTCGAGAATGCCAACTTGGCAAACAGACCAAACACAGCTTTAAGAGCAAACCAGTTAACTCAATAACTGCTCCTCTACAACTTCTTCATATGGACCTCTGTGGTCCTATATCAGTTCTATCACTAGCTAGTGCGAGATATACCCTTGTGGTTATCGATGATTTCACCAGATACACATGGGTGATGTTCCTGAAATCAAAGGATCAAACTTTTGAGCATCTAGTAGATCTCTTCAACTGGATAAGCAACTCACAAGGACTGAGGATTAAATGCATCAGGAGTGATCATGGTACAGAATTTGATTTTTCAGAAATGAGATCATATTGTTCGAACAGGGCATACGACATGACTTCTCTACTCCCCGAACCCCACAACAAAATGGGGTAGCCGAGCGCAAGAATCGTACTTTAGTTGAAGCTGGTAGATCCATGTTAGCAGGGGCAACGCTTCCTCTCGGCCCATGGGCTGAAGCCGTGTCCATCCCTGCTATGTTCGAAACGGAACTCTAATAAATAAATCTACCATGAAAACACCCTATGAGATGTGGAGAGGACGAAAACCTTCAATTTCATATTTCAGAGCTTTTGGGTGTATTTGCTATATACCGATAAATGGCAAAGAGACCCGGAATAAATTTGAACCAAAATCTGATGATGGGATTTTTGTCGGGTACTCACTGCATAGCAAGGCTTATCGGGTCTTCAATAGAAAACTTTTTAAAGTTGAAGAATCTATCCATGTGACTTTTGATGAAGCTAATCTTGATTGGTCAAAAGTCGGTTCTTCAAATTCTAATATGCAGGTCATGGACAGCAACGTCGATTATTCGAAGTTTATGAATGTTCCTGTTACACATCCTAACCAACCACGTGGCATCAGCGAAACACAACGAAATTTTATGGATGATGCTATGGATGACTCTGACTCCGGACTACCATTTAGCTCCGGATATACTCCTACGGATACCCAAAATTCCGGAGCACCTTCAAGTCCGTCCGGACTAGTTAACACTGGAAGAAACAGTGTTGAAGAACCATCTAGTTCAACCATACCTCTCAATATGGAAACATCTAGTCCGGACGAAGCTCAACCAGCCGATACAACTGAACCACCCAATCTGGAAAAGCTTCAAATTGTTCAAGGTCATCCAACACATGCACAGAATTATAGATGGACTCGAAACCATCCCTCAGATCAAGTGATTGGTGATCTTACTGTTGGTGTAAGAACAAGAGTAGCCACCTCCAACATGAGTCTTTACTCGTGTTTTCTATCTCAAATAGAACCAAAGGTGGTAGATGAAGCTTTTCAAGATTCGAATTGGATAGAAGCCATGCACGAAGAGCTGAATCAATTTAAGAGAAATAATGTGTGGACCTTAGTACCAAGGCCTAAGTCTCAGCAAGTTATTGGCGTTAAATGGGTGTTCCGGAACAAGCTTGATATGGATGGAATAGTGATCCGGAACAAAGCCAGACTGGTAGCCAAAGGATATCGTCAAGAAGAAGGAATAGATTATGATGAAACCTTTGCTCCGGTAGCAAGACTTGAGGCAATCCGAATGTTTCTGGCGTATGCTTCATATAAAAACTTCATAGTTTATCAAATGGACATCAAGAGCGCATTCCTGAATGGAGACCTTCAAGAGGAGGTGTATGTTGAACAACCTCCCGACTTCATTGAACCTAAGGCAGGACATCTTGTCTACAAACTTCAGAAAGCTCTATATGGTTTGAAGCAAGCTCCAAGAGCCTGGTACGACACCTTCGTCGAATTCCTACTTGCTCATAACTTCCAAAAAGTGAAGATAGACACCACCCTATTTCTACGAAAAGAGAAAGGACACACTCTGATCGTACAAATATACGTGGATGATATCATTTTCGGATCAACGAATCCGAAGCTTTGTGAAGAGTTTGCTAAGTTGATGACAGGCAAGTTTGAAATGAGCATGATGGGAGAACTATCTTACTTCCTTGGAATAGAAGTTAAACAATTAAAGGAAGGAATCTTCATTAATCAGGCTAAGTACACTTGCGATCTTATTAAGAAGTTTGGTATGGAAGGTTCATCTCCCGTCAAAACTCCCATGCCTGTCAGTGCCAAGTTAGATCCGGATGTGGACGGCATATCGATAAATGTGACCGACTACGAGAGGATGATCGGATCCTTCTTCGTATCTTACGACAAGTCGCCCCGGACATTATGTTTGCAACTTGCATCGTGCACGATACCAGGCGAATCCCAAGGAGTCACATATGCTTCATGTAAAACGGATACTAAGGTATCTCAAGGGAAAGATGAATTTGGGACTCTGGTACCTAAAGGAGTCCAACTTCACCTTATCCGGATACTCTGATGCCGACTTCGCTGGATGTCGCATCGATAGGAAAAGCACAAGTGGTAGGTGTCAGTTTCTAGGAAATAGATTGATCTCATGGTTCAAGTAAGAAGAAGAATTCCGTATCAACCTCCGCGCGAGGCGGAATATATAGCTGCCGGAAGTTCTTTGCGCACAACTACTTTGGATGCAAAGTCAACTTATTGACTACGGTTTCAACATGTCATCTATTCCACTTTCTTTGTGACAACACTAGTGCAATTGCCATCAGCAACAATCCTGTCATGCATCCTAAGACGAAGCACATTGAGGTCAGGTATCACTTCATACGCGATCATGTTCTCAAAAAGCATATTTCATTGGAACATGTTCCTACTTGAAGATCAATTACCGACATACTTACAAAGCCCCTACCTGATGCGAGGTTCTCTGAACTACTCTTCCGATTAGGTATGCTTGACTTCTCTGCATAGCTTCACATTCGCATTACCCAATAGTATATTTACTCTCGAACATGCATTGTACGTTTCCTGAAAGTAGTAGAGACTTCCCGATCGTATTGCTGATCATACTTCTTGTTTAACGGCTTCATGCTTCGACATTAATCTCAACCTCATATTGGGAGGATGCTTGCGTTTCCAGTGAAGTCGTTTAAGCTAACATAATTACGGTTTATATGATTTACCTCTTTCGGGTTCATGATCTTAACTTCCATTAATTACCACGTGACAAAAGCATGTTCATTTAGATTACTCTATTAACATGCATAGTTGAAGAAGTGAAATGGGTTAGTTTGGAATGCCTGGTGGATGAATACTCAATCGTGATCTGTGGCACCGATGTATAGTTTCCTAAAAAGATGGCGATCTTGAATTCTACAATCCGGAAATGTCAACCGAGAGGATTGCAAAATCTATGGGGGAGAAAATGCTTTATATATTATTCGATAATACCCCCCATATATGTCTCATGACCTCTTTCCCGATCGTCTATCCGAGGGGGAGCTTTTCATTGAGAGGATTAAATGATCTACGGGGGGAGCAGCAATGAACCCTTAATATGTCTCGGATTCTCCTTCCTCTAAACTTTTACTTCCGGATCGATTGGACATCTTGTTTTGAATCAGAAAAGTGGCATGTTTGGATGTATTTTCCTTCTTCAACCATGCATTTTAATCGGCTAATCATCTGCCTTCTTTTGACATGTGTTCACTCTATCATTTTTCACTCATGAATCCTAATGTGGCCAAATCATATGCTCTCTAATTAATCTTAGCTACGTTGTTCAGCAAGACGGTTTCGCTATGTTGACCTATATGAACCTGTGTATTCTTTGTCGACATATGCCCTGATTCGATAATATTGATCATTTTCACGTATGCATACGTCTACTACATTCTTAGCGATGCATGAGTTCTGTTTCTCATTAGTTCGGATTATGTTGTTTTTCAATTGATTATCTTCTCTAATCCGTACTAATCCTTGCCTTGTTAAGCTTTTGTATTTTTAGTTTATCCTTATTTAGCTACAGGTTCAGATTTTCTTTGCAACCGTATCGATAAATCCAGTCCATAGTCTCAGATTTGAAGTGTTGTGGTACTTCTCTTCTCTTCGACTTTTTGACTGCAAAGGAATCTACTCTACTCTCACACCGAACTCTGTTTACTACGGACAAGGTCTATTATTTATCCGGATACTCTTCCACGAATATTATTTACTCCGGATGATTGTCGGCTCTTTCCTCCGGACTCCTGACACTGTTCAATTGTGACAATCCATGTATACTCATATGTCGCATGCTTTTGAGGAGGAATAATAATGATTCATTAAATACATATCTCGGGTTGCACACACACTTCTCCTGGATGGCAACCAGTTGTTATCTTTACTTGGTCATGCGGTCTCCACGACATCGTTTCATTCGGAGGCGCATCGATATCCAGACTAATGACATCAGCATGTCGCGCGGGTCCCTATCTCACTCGCACATTCCTAGGCCCGCTGACATTTGCGGACTCGGTCTTATATGTTCTGATCATTCCTGCGAAGCACGAGTATTGCTCATTTCAAATCCCTAAACCTCTCATTGCTCCTTCCAATGTCAAGACCTCACCTTTCATCTTGTCCTTCCAATCTAATCTGCAATGGCACCCAGAATCTCTCTTTCCGGCGTTAATCCTGGCCATCTGGTTGATTGGAATCTTGTTTCTAATCCTCCAGGATTGGTTTTTCCAGCTTCGCCCTCTCCTTGAAGCCTCGCATATACTCGCCTGATCTCCAATCCCGTCGATCTTCTTATCGACGACGTTCTTGAGTATTACCAACGGATTCGCTGCACCACCGATTCCATAACCTCTTATGTCCGCGGTGAATCCATCATCATCACTCCGGCTGTTCTCCGCGCTGCTCTCCACCTACCTCTTAGTGAACCACAGCGCCCGGATGCCGATCCAATGGCGGCTTCTATGGGTTGCACGAACAAGGGGAAGGAATACAAGGTGAAATCCTTCCAGGGTCGCTATCGATGTATGGCGACCATTCTAAGGCGATGCCTACTGGCTCGCACATCCACCCTGGACTCAGTTCCGTACGACCTTCTCCTGGCCATGTACGGCGTTTTTGAAGGTCTTCCGATGGATTGGGGGATGTTCTTATTTCGTTTGCTGCAAAATAGTCCCAAAAACCATTCCTTCGGGCGCATCCTCAGCATTGTCTTCCGGCATCTACGTCCGGACCATTTCGCCCGATTTGGTGCTGTCTCGTTTCCCTCACTTATTACCTCCATTACCTTACGCCGGACGGGAACATGACCGCTCGCCGACCCACTGTAGCTCTCCGCATTCTCCCTGCCTCGGAACAACAAGGCAGCTCTGTTGGTGACCCCTCCGACCGCCCAAGCCCACGAGGTCGGTTCGCACCCCGATCCTCCCGGATTCGGTCTGTTCTTTGCGCCCTCCCACTCATGGGCCTCCCCGCCAAGCGTCCGTGCCGAACCGTCCGAGGTTGCGGGGCCCTCTCGGCGTAGTGCGTCTAAAGCTGTTTCCTCGGCCCCCTCTCGCCGCGATGTCCCCACTCCCTCCACATCCGCTATTCTTGCCGCGGTTGATACCCCTATTCTTCGTCGCCACCGCCGATGTCCCGGCCACTTCTCCAGGAAGCCCCTTTGCCTCCCCTACCTCAACCCCGAGATTACCTTGACCATCTCTCCGCCGACACCTTAACGGACCTTTGGCTCCGTTTCAGCCTAGCCCACACCTCCTCCATTCCTAACACCGATCTCCGGGTGTTTTACACACGCAATACCCAATCCCCGGAGACCATGATCATCTGGAACTTGGACCACGGCTTTCTTACGCCGGCCGCCATTCCCGATGTGTCGTTCCCCTACATCCTCCGGCCCGGCCCTCGCCGCACGAAGTCCTTCCTCTGCTAAGGCTGGACCCTCTTCTCCTGCTGCCGTGATTCCAGTGGTTGACTTATCTGGTCAAAGCGGGTCCCTTGCTCCGGATGCCTCCGATGCTCCGGATGCCTCCGATGCTCCGGATGCCTCCGATGCTCCGGATGCCTCTGATGCTCCGGATGCTCCTGCTGCTGCTGATACTCCTGCGGACTCCTCTGCCCAACGAACTCCTGCTCCTGTTCATGCGGGGGAGTCCTCCAAAGCTCCGGAGTTGGTCCTTGGGCGTGCCTCTTTTGGCACGGTCCACTCCGACGCTGTGCTTTCCGCCCAGCTGGACCGACACGCCCAAGCTCAAAGCGCCCAAATTTCCGCCCTCGCTGCCAAAGTTGATGCCCTCGGCGCCCAACTCCTCTCCGCTCTCACTGACTCCTCCACTTCCATGGAGCAGAAAATGGATCTTGTCGCCACATCCGTCCATTCATTGTCTACCTCCTTCGCGGATCTGGCGCACACGATGGCTCGTCCTCCTGTTGCTTCCCGGCGATCTGCCAAACCGGGGGAGAGAGTGTCATCTGATCCGTCTACTCCTTCTGCCCCACAACCATCTACTCGGACTGAGAAGTGGCCTGCCACTTCAGTGCTTCAGGGAGTTCAAATTCCCAAATGAAGCCGCTCCAGCTCCTCCTCCATCCTCCTCATCCGCAGCTGATACCTTCCTCCCATCATATGCGGAGTTTGACCCTTCTGATGCGGATGGAAGCTTGTGCAAGGCAATGAAATCCTATGCTGCGTCTTCTGCTGAGAGAAGATGTCTTTCTGAAAAGTACCCTTTCTCCCCGGCCGACATCCAGACTCTCTGTTCGGAGAAAGGACTCTTTACTACGGAAGACATTGACAACTTCTCGAGAGCTGCTAAAATGGAGATGAGGCTGTTTCCATCTCTCTACAAAGATGGGCACTTGTTTGACGTTCTGCCGTGTTGGAATGAGGGCTATCTTCCCAGTGTGGAGCTAATTCAGTCCTTCATCGACGGAATTGCTGAGGATAGCAAACCATGGAAAACTCTCTCAACCATCCTCATTCCGTACCGGATCATGTCGCCACACTTCATGATGGCTGTCTTCATGATTCAGTCCAAGCAAATGATTCGCATTGATTCTCATCAGATTGTGGAGCACTTCGTTAGGAAGAATCAATGGGAACCTCTGTGTCTCGGTGCGATCAAGTCGTGAAGAAAGCCGGATTATATGAAGAGTTGGGCATCACACCCCTGCGTCCGACTGAGAAACTCAAGGCGACATTCCGGGGCAAGAAGCAAGTGCCACAACAGCCGGATGGAGATAGCTGCGGAGCCTTTGTCTGTCACTTCATCAAGTCATTCTTAACTATGGACAAATATTGGAGCCAACACACCACCTTTACGATGAAGCAGACAATGGAGCTAAGAGAGAAGGCAGCAACTATGATCTTCAAGTATAGTAAGCCTTATGTACCCTAGTTAAAAACTTGTATTAAGGCTGAATTGTATTTAGTTGCTGATTAATGAAATTGGTTGTGTTGCGTATTCTGTATGTTATTCTTTTGCATTGCTTACTAGATCAGATTACAAAGGGTTTGGGCATATCCATAATTGGGGGAGATTGTTGGATCAAACCCAGAATTTGGATAATGCTGATAAAGCCTTATGTAATTTGATCTGAGATCTTTTGTGTTTATTTGATCATTGCAGAAGATATGTTACTAATCCAGAGATGCACTCGTGAGAGCAAAGCTAAGGACAGGATACATAATCCTGATCCGGACAAGAGTGAGTGTCGTCAAACACTTGGTAAATAACCAAGTCACAAATACATACGGAATAAGGAACATTCGTACGGACTAAGAACTTAAAGGATAAGTGCGGTGTAAGGAAACCAGATGCGGAGTAAGGAATCCGGATATCTTACTCACCCAGAGTAAGGAACTTACATACGGAGTAAGGAACTTACATATGGAGTAAGGAACTTACATACGGAGTAAGGAACTTACATATGGAGTAAGGAACTTACATACGGAGTAAGGAACTTACATGCGGAGTAAGGAACTTACATACGGAGTAAGAAACTTACATGCGGAGTAAGGAAGTGCTGACACGGACTAAGGATTCCAGTACTAAATAGATACGGAGTAAGGAACCACTGACACGGAGTAAGGTTCCGAGCTTCATTAGCTACGGAGTAAGGAAAATTACACCGGACCAAGAAGATACTGCTTCAACTCAACCGCATTTAAAGTTATCAGCTTGTGGCGTCCCGATGTAAGACGAATTTATTGAGAACCTGAAGAATCTTACACGTGGATCATCCGGATATGTGGACATAACCTTAATTGTAATTGGGAACTCACAAACGCACTTATACTCTTTGAACCCAAGATCTTGAGCTCCACAAACTGTAGCAGTCAAGGCAGAGAGATTACCGAGGGATAGTTAGTGCTGAACGCATTCCGGAACTACAAGTTCCAAGGTTGTCTCTTAGGAATGTTTTGTATAAATATTCATACTTGTGCATTAAAAAAAAAAGAGAAAGCGTAGGTGCGTTAGTAAAAAAAAAAGACTAATTCTGTGTATGCACAAGCGTTTTCATCTTTGGAGATAGAAGTTGGCTAGTGTGTGAGTTCATTTGTAAACAGAGTGTAAGAGAGTCTTGCTTCTATTTTGTTGTATTTATCTTGTGATAATAAAACAAAATACTTCCACTATCCTGGTTATCTTCCATGATGATTCTATCACTTAACTAGATAAGTGTTTGTGTCTTGAGAGAAAGAAAAGAGTTTTAATAAGAGCCTATTCACCCCCCCCCCCTTAGGCTCCAAGGGACCATCACCAGCACATCGATGGCAGAAGGACTAGGAGAAATCGTCCCGGCTTCATAGTCGACTCGGAAACCATAGGCGATGCGAAGGTCAGCTGGCTGGGCGAGTTCAGAAATCATCTCGATGAATCTGGAATTGCATCCGTATGCACAGGGATGCATGAAATACTGGTGGAAGACGTCTCAGAGTTTCACAAGACTTTGGTGATCTTTGGAGACGACCTGTTGGGAACAGTACAAGGAGTGGAGATTTAAGTCTTTGCTGAAACGCTTCGAAATGCACTTCCACTCCCTAAAGGTAACTTTGAACCTCTTATAGTCTCTCTAGAGAAGAGTGTAAGTCTTTTCTGGGGTATTCCAACCCTGGAAAGTAAGGTCGGGGAGCCCTGAAAATTGGGTTCTCCGATCAGGCACTGGCGACTCTCATAGTCACCGGACAGTGCCTGATATGCAAGAAGACTGCTCATGACTCTGCAAGCCATGAACAGATGAAGATCATGTGTAGCGTACTGCAAGGAAGAAGAATAGACTAGGGAACTCAACTACACAACATGATCAAGAGCAAGAAGGGGCACTTTGGACTGGTTCTCACCAAAATCCTAAGATTCCTTCACCTTGGGGTATTTAATCACTTACCCACGGCGAAACTGCCAACGAAGTTTATTTTTAAGAGCATATACGAGGATGGCCAGCTGGAGATCAAGCCTATGAAATAGCACAGGTCGAGTATGAGAAATCTCGCTGAGGACACTACAAGTTCTGTTAGAGCGCCAGCTCCTATACCAAGTTGAGTAGCACTTGGTCCTCAGACTTCTCGAGCATCCTCTGCATCTGCTGCAACAGTCCATATAGCTGAAGTGGTGGAGAACATTGTCAGAACTTGTCTCCCCACTGAACCTACACCAGAGGAAGCTTAGCTTGTTGATAGGCCCAGTGATACTGCAGAGATAAGAGAGCCTGCAGGTGGAGGGCAGTCACCTGTACTGGAAACCCCAGAAGTTAGGGGTACATTAGCTGTTCTGCTAAGTTCTCTTAGAGAGTCTGAGCTAGAGGACTTTTATGTTGAGTATGCCAAATCTCACATGACCCCCACTGAGTTGAGGAAGGCATGGATAGCCTTTGGCAAGTAGATAGTAGATAGAGACCATCTAATCAGTTGGTTGGTAGAGCAGGGTCTTGTGAGGAGAGACCCAGTGGAAGCTGTCTCGATGGTTGCCCCATCTCCTATCATGGGCGAAACTCCTAACATATTAACTCCCCATGATATCGAGATGGCTAAGAATGTTGAGGAAGAGGAGGAGGCACCTACTGTTGAAGCCGAAAGTGACTGATGCAGAGGAAGTACCACATGCTTCTGAGCATGTAGAGGTGCCTGAGATGGCCACTCCACTTGAACCGGAGACTCATCAAGTGGTCACTCAGAGGAGTGAGGACTTAACCTCCCACATCCCATTAGCAATTCCATTGGCTTCCACCTCTCACTTGCGCTCCTTGACTACTGAGGAAGTGGACCGTATTGCTGACAAGGTATTGGAAAAACTGACCACGTATGGACTGTTAAATTTCACACCTACCATTCAAGCAGTCGAGGGATATTTTTTGTAATGGAGGAGGGAATGGAAAAGCTCAGAAATGAAGTTGAACTTTCTCACTTTGAGTTAGAAAGGGTCAAGACAGAATTGGAATCCCTCATCAGAGTAAGCACTGAAGGGTTTAAATGCCTCGAGAACCACAGTGAAGACATAATGGACGCATACAAGAATCAGCATGAGAGATTTCTTAAAACTATGGGTCTTATTTTTGAAGCTTGCAGCCGACTAGATCGTGGAGAGATCACTCTCACCATGAAGCCACCTCAAAAGACCTCTAAGGACAGACCTGAGCCGGTTCCCATTGATGAACCTACAACCTCAACCAGTCCTGCTCCCAGTCCTCCGGCACCTTATACTACTTCACCTCAACCTTCTCCTCCTCCACTACCGCGACAGGAAGCTATCTATGCCCGTGGGAGAAAGCGTGCACATAGAGCCACTGTCCTCACTGATTTTGATTCTGATGATGTGTTTATTGGAATGCGCATGAAGAAGCATCCTACTACTCCAGGCCAAACCTCATCTTCCACTTAGCCTGGTCCCTCAACGACCCATCCAAGTACGGCTGAGTATACCATGCCAGCTTCCCCTACTAAACCAGCCGCTACTACCATCGCTACACTAATGGTACCACCGCGCACTGTGACTACAGGAGCCAGCCCAGCTGAACTTGCTACTTTCAATAACTATGTTGCTGGGGACACCACCGCACGGACTTGTGGCTACGAAGCATTCTTCACTGGACCTGACCTGTGTCGATTACTACATGACGGTGAAGAGACGGATAATCTTGAGATGACACAGTTCATCTTTGCACAAAAGTCATATTTGGAGAAGTTTCCTCTCCATATCCACCGAGATACACGTGTGGAGCTCTGTTTACCTATTATGTAGGCTCAGCTCATTGATGATGCCTCAACGATCAAGTTTATCCAGGGTTGCAAATATGAGAACTCTTTCCGTCCATGGAATGAGGTCGACCATGTGCTTATCCCATACTTGTCAACATCCCCACACTGGTTTCTTCTCGATATTGATTTCAAGAACCAGAGGATCATCATCTTTGACTCCAAGCCTATTACTTTACTACTCCATCGGCGGGAACAACTCCGTGAATTCAATCGCACCCTCACACGTGTCATGCAGGGATATTCGCATGGGTGTGGTGGCTATCATCTTTCAAAACCGATGGAAATTACTCGAGTCAAGCAAGGCGCTCCCGCTCAAGATGATGCTCATAGCTGTGGTTTCTATGTCTGCCACTATATTTGCATCTTGACCACCAATGGCTTCCTTGCCCTTGTGCCTGAATTTGATCGTGTGACCAGTCGAGCTGCCTCGTTACATCTGACTAATGCTCAACTCCTGCGTGAGTAAGCAGCTATTTTTCTGTTTACACAAAGTGTAAAATATTCTGACTTTAAACTGTCACGCCCCAATTTCCTCTCACTTGGAAATGAGGAGTAACTGCCCATGCCCGCACCCGAAGGGTCAAGGGGTTGGTGCAAGCACCTACAAAGGACTTATGTCACGGGTGTTGTCCCAAACCTGTACAACCAGGCTAACATGCCATGGGACATGCTCCTGATCCCAAACTACCCACACAAACATAGATCAAACAATAAACATATCTCAATCTATTACATCTCAAGAAGAGTTCCAAATTTATTACAACTTAATTGGGAAAAACTCCCATCAAACCACAACATATTTGTAGGTCCCCAAAGTGAGTCTAGAGGGGGGGGGGTGAATAGACTCTCGTTGCGTGCGGAAGCTAGACTATTAGCTGGTTTTGGATTCCTCTACAGATGACTATGATGAAAGTATTTATGGAGAGGATGACAGTAATATTGAGGACAACGTAAGTGATGATGAACTATCAGACAAAACTGAAATAAGAGTAAATGTTCTTTTTCTCTTCAGATCTCAGCTGTGAAAGAGAAGGCTTATGATAGATTGAAGTGTGGATTATAGACAACATAAAGATCAAGACTTAATGGAAGGGCTAGATCTTTGATGAACAAGAGGTTCTTGAATAATCAGATGGATTACTCTTGTTCTTCGTTCACCGTGGTGCACAGCACTTAGAAGGATTCTTTCAGATACTCTCTTGTGTTGGAACACTTTTTTTTCAAAATTATTTCTTTCAAGTATATCAGAACCATTATCTCATGTTCTGTGTGTTTCCTATTTTTGAGAGAGAGGTTAAACTCTTGATTTTGTCGTTAAGTGCGTGAAAGATATATTTTTAAGATTAAAGTGCTCGTGCGCCATGATGTCCATCCCGACAGACTGACTTCCCGCCACTGAAAATGCGGAATGTCGGGGGGATGGGTTGTTCGCTTTGATTCTAAGATCAGATGCCCATACTTGCATATTTGGCATGCGGTTGATCTTGGCCGTTCATCCGAGGATGGTAGTTGGCAGCAATTAATGTGTCATTAATGCGCTCAATCGCTGGGACGGCCGAGACTTTCTGTACAAACCCTAGCTTACAAAGTCGCTAAGTGACTGTGTTTAGGGTTGTAAGTTTGCCTCGGAGGTAGATGCCTCGTAGGTTCGGTGACTCAAAGATTTCAGTTAGAGCCCGTTGAAAGTGGTGAAAGTTTGCTTCAGGCTTTACAACGTTTCTGCGAGTCTACGACTCATATCTTCGAGTCTCCGAGGCAAGAGCTTCAGGTTGGATTAGTCTTTTGTGTCACTCTATTAACTGAAATCTACGACTCTGCGACTCCTCGAATGCCGCTTAGTGTGAATTCTTCAATTTCAGCTAATTTACCTGTTATTGTAGCTACGAGTCAACGACTCGAGTTCTGTGGGTCTACAACCTTCGGGTCTCTCAGTTTACTATATTTGACTAAGTGGTCCGAAGATCTTCGACTCTACGAGTCTTCAACTTCGGTTTTCTTCCTTAGTCTTTCACAGAGGCTCATAAACTGAGTTCCTGTATAGCTACGACCCTTTAGCTACAGCTCTCCGCCATCGATCTCCGAGTTTGGAAGTACGGCAATTTCTCTATAGTGACAGTGTCCCTTGAGTCTACGAGTCTACGACTCTACGACCCTTGAGTTACAGTTTCATTTGTTTTGCCAGTCTTTATAGCATCGACTCTTCGATCTTCAACCTACGAGTCTACGAGTCCAGTTGCTTAACCGTGTTCGACGGCTTCGACTCTACGACTTTCGATCTACGAGTCTACGAGTCCGGTTTTCTTTACACTATTCAAAGGCTTCGACACTACGACTTTCGATCTACGAGTCTACGAGTCTTATTTTCTTAACAGTGTCAGAAGGTTTCCCCCCTATGACTCTACGAGTCTTCGAGTCTATGAGTCATTTAGCTTTGGTTACTGTTCTTAATACTTCTTCGACTCTACGAGTCTCCAAGCTTATTGATACTTACAGTAACACTCTCTTTTTCGTACTGTGACTCTACAACCTTCGAGCCTAGATCTACGAGTCGCAATGTTTTGTCACTGTTTCACCTTGAGTCTCCAGACTCTACGAGTCTACGAGTCTCTTGCCAATATGTCCTATGACAGTTTCACTTCTACGAATTTCGACTCTTCGACCCTACGACCTTCGGTTCTTCGAGTCTCCAGACTTAGACTATATTTTGGCAGCTTCATCAAATCCTATATTTCCAACAATCTCCCCCTATTTAATGTAAGCTGACAACAGGTAATTGTATGAAGTCTGGGACTATGAATTTGATGGGCAATTTTAGATTAATCAGAAGATGTCTTTGCCTATAAAGAATTTGAAGGAGTACAAAGGTTCAAAGAGACACACTCCTCTCCCCCGTACCCCTGAAAGCTGCGTTCGCTGACTCCTGTCAGAGATAACTCCCCCTACGAGCTTGCTCCCCCTGAGAGAAACAGAGAAACACTCCCCCTTTCTGGGGTGAGGAACGAGCACCAGAACATAAACCGTATGGGAGCAAGGAAATAAAGCACAGAACAACAGGCAACATAGCAAAGACAGACAGAAAAGATAACGAACAAATAATAAGTACACAGAAAAGGGAAAAGCAAGAAATGTAGTGTACAGGGAATTAGAGTACAGGACATGGTTAAATTCAGAGTACAAGACACTCTGTGTAAATAGAAAAACAGCAGCTTGCTTGCGTAGGAGTCGAGCAGGAGTCAAGTCTAACGAGGCCGCTCGACTGCTCACATGATCAAATTTAGGCACGAGAGCTGGGAACCCGTTGGTAGTCAGGATGCGGATGTAATGGCAAACATAAAAGCCGCAGCTGTGAGCATCATCCTGAGCATGAACGCCTTGCTTGACTCGCGTGATGTCCATCGGTTTGGAGAGATGATAACCACCACATCCATGCGAATACCCCTGCATGACACGGGTGAGAGTGCGATTAAATTCACGCAGTTGTTCACGTCGATGGAGTAGTAAGGTACTGGGTTTAGAGTCGAAGATGACGATCCTTTGGTTCTTGAAGTCAATGTTGAGAAGAAACCAGTGCGGGGATGTTGATAAGTATGGAATTAGCACATGGTTTACCTCATCCCAGGGACGGAAGGAGTTCTCATATTTGCGACCTTGTATAATCTCGAGCATCGCTGCATCATCGATCAGCTGAGCCTGCATGATCGGCAAACAGAGTTCCACCCTGGTATCTCTGCGAATGTGGAGAGGTAGCTTCTCGAGAAAGGACTTCTGGGCGAAGATGAACTGAGTCATCTCAATGTTATCCATTTCTTCACCGTCATGGAGTAGTCGACAAAGACCAGGTCCGGTGAAGAAGGCTTCATAGCCGTAGGTCCTCGCAGTGGTATCCCCAGCTATATAAGTATTGAATGCAGCCAGTTCAGCTGAGGTGCCTCTAGTAGTTACAATGCGAGGTGGGGCTAAAGGTTGGTCAGTAGTGGTAGCGGTTGGTTTGGTAGGTGAGGCAGGCATGGTGTACTCAGCCGTACTTGGATGTGAAGTTGAGGGGCCTAGCTGAGTGGAAGAGGATGGTTGGCAGGGAGTAGCCGGTTGCTTCTTCATGCGGGCTGCAATGGGAACATCATCATCATCATCAGAATCTAAGATGACAGTGGTTTTGTGTGCGTGCTTTCTCCCCCGCATGTAAGTGGTAGTAGGTTGAGGTGGTGAGTGACTCGGAGAAGGGACGGCTGGCTGTGGAGTATCGACTGGTTCAGGTGTAAGTCGGTCTGATGGTTGTGGGAGTGTATTTTTGACAGTAAGAGATATTTCACCACTTGCAAGACGATAACATTCTGACAGAATAGCTCCCAGAGTGGTACTAAGTCCTTTGTATTGTCTCTGGTAAGCTCCTTTGATGTCTTCACAATGTTCCTCCAGATGTCTAAACCCATCTGTGGTTGCACTTGTGAGTGATGTCATTTCTTGCTGCACCTTGTCAAGGGTATGGTCTGATGATTCAACTTGAGTTTGTACCTCTTCCATGCTTAACTCCATGGTAGCCAGTCGTTCTTCAAAGGCCTGAGATACTGATGTCTTGAGGATGCCAGAGGAAATTAGTTTCTCAATGACCTTGCTTGCCAGAAGATCTACTTCTTCGGCCGTCAGAGAACGTGAGTGAGACGCAGCTGGTACTGGAATAGCCATTGGGATATTGGCTGCGAACTCCTCACTCACTTGAGTGGCCACCTGATGAACGATATGTGCAGATGGTGTGGCCATCTCGATCCTTTCCACGATCTCACGGACTTGTGGGACAGCTCTGCATCGGAGTCACTAGGCTGCGACACCGGGAGTTTCTTCATCTTCTGCTACCTCTTCTACCACAATGCCTACCACCTCGGCATCATGTGGAGTAGATGTGACAGGTGACTCCACCATGATAGGAAATGGGGCAACCACCGATACGGCTTCCCTGGGTCTCTACTTACAAACCCCTGTCGACTAACCAATTAATCAGATGGTCTCTATCTACCATCTGTTTACCAAAAGCGATCCATGCCTTTCGTAAATCAGCGGGGGTCATATGAGCCTTGGCATATTCCATATAAAACTCTTCTAGCTCAGACTCCCCAAGGGTGCTCAACAATACAGGTGTAGTACCCCTATCCTCTGGGGTTTCCTGTGCTTGTGTCTGCCCTCCAACTGCAGGTTCTCTTACTTCTGCAGTATCCTTGGGCAGCTTGACAGTAGGGGTCTCCTCAGGTGTAGAATCAGTGGGGAGATGAATTCTGGCAATGTTCTCCACCACTTCAGTTATATGTACTATTGCGGCGGATGCAGAGGAGCCCCAAGAAGTCTGTGAGACACGAACCGGCTGTCGTGGTATGCGAGCTGGGGCTCGTACAGAGTTGGCTATGTCTCCTGCATGACTTCTTGCACCTGACTCAGTCCTCCTCATCGACTTGATCTCCAGCCGACCATCCTCATAAATACTTCTTGCACCTGCCTGTATTTGGTCGGCAGTGGCACTGAGGGCCTGTTGCAAAATACGTCATGGTGCAGAAACCTAAGGACTTTGGTGAGAAGAAGTCCAAGTGTCCCTTCTTGCTTTTGATCATGGAGTGTATCTGTGTTCCCCAGTCTACTCGTCTTCCCTATAGAACACTGCACATGATCTTCATCTGCTCATGACTTGCAGAGTTATGAGCCGTCTTCTTACACAGCAGGCACTGTCTGGTGACTATGAGAGTTGCCAGTGCCTGACCAGAAAAACCCATTCTCAGGGCTCCCCGACCTTGCTTTCTGGGATTGGAGTACCCAAGAAAAGACTTACACTCTTCTCTGGAAAGACTAGGAAGAGGATCAAAGGTACCTTTTGGGAGTGGAAGTGCATCTCGGATTGTTTCGGCAGAGATACGAACCTCCACTCCATGTACAGTTCCCACCAGGTCGTCTCCAGTGAATGCCATGGTCTCGTATAATTTCGAGACATCTTCTATCAGTAAGTCTTGCACCCCTGAGCAGACGGATGCAATACCGATTTCATCGAGGTGTTTTCTAAACTCGTCCAGCTAGCTGACTTTGGCGTCGCCTATGGCTTCCCAGTCGATGATGAATCCTGGGATGATGTTGCGTAGATCGTCGGCCATCGATGAGCTTGGTCTTGCCATTGAGCTTGTAGAGAGAGAAGGAGACACTCGTAGAGAGAGATTGTAAGGTTCGAAGTTGGTCAGGGGAGAGAGAAAGAGAGAAAGAGATAGAATCGAAGAGAGAGAAGGAGAGAGTTTTAGGGTTAGGGTTCGAGTTTGAAAACAACGAACTTAACTTTGAGCTCCGTCTCTATCAGTGACTTATATGTGAGTTGAGAAGTGTATCGTAGAAGTCACTCACTCTGTCGGTTCGTCCTCATGGTCCGCGTTCTTTTCTCTGACCCGTCATTTGATTATTCGGATCCACCTGATGGAATATTCAAGCAATGAATCCACGTGTAATGACCCGTGTGTAACCCGTGTGTAAGGAGTTAACCACAAACACCTTGGATGTTGGTACACAAGTTTAAGGTAAGAGATGAGCCCAAGAGGGGACTTTTGAGAGGTGCATGTGTCAAGCGATAACGTACATTTATGCCCTAGGAAGATCTTTATGCGTTCGGCGGTTTTTAAGGTTGTTTTGGCTGATCTTGGAGCTCACTTTTGACCTAGTAGATGGCCTCAAACAATTGGCGTGCAAGAACAAAAGTTTCTTAGAATGAGGTCCTCTATCTACCACAGAAATTTCAGAGCATTTGGAGCTGAACGTGAATTCACCCATTTCACGTGCAAGCATATTTTTGCTCCTCGAGGCCTCTACAAGATGCAAGGAGACTTGTGGTGAAGTTTGAGTGCATTTGGAGCTGCACGCCAATTGGGGAATTGGCGTGCAAATTGGCGTGCAGGCATATTTTTGCATGGTTCCCTTGGTTTTGACATTCTAAGGAACTTTCTCCAAAGGACCATGTTGAAATTCTAAGTATTTTGGCTTATATGGGTGCGGAAAGGTGGTGACTTGTGTGATCAAAACTACGTCGTTTTGATCCTGGGATTCACTTAATCAAAACTACGTCGTTTTGATGTTGTGTTGTCTATATAAGGAGGAGAGCCCCTCTTTTTAGGTTTAGGGTTTGTTGCTTCACCGGCCGTCGCAGAGAGAGAGAGAGAGGGAAGGAGAGCTCTGGTTCTCTGGGGCGTCTTGCGTGGGTGGTCGGTGCTCCGTGGGTGGACGGCGTTCGGCTTGGGATCGGACCGTTCTTTGCGTTGTTGCGTTTTCCTTGAGGTAGGGATTATGTTCTTCCTACATCCTCCTCTGTCCTAGGGTCCTAGGGCGAGAATATTATATTATTTATATGTAAATTCATATAGGTGTGACCTCATATGAATGTTGGCCTTCAATGGCGATTTTGGTGTTTCTGGTGTTTGTGTGATGCATGAAAAGTGTTTGATAAAATGCCGTACGACATGCCTTGCTACATGTTTGATGAAATACTGTGTGAACTTAGTTGTGTGTATATGCCCATTAAGTGTTTGGTAATATGTCCGTGTGATTGGACTTGTGGTTTAGTGTATGTATGTATCTTTGGATGTTTGCTCTATGGCCTGAATGGTTGGGTTTGTACGTGTGTGAACGGGTGCTCACCAGGTGTTTGGTTGTATGCTTGTGTGACCATGTGTGTTGTGTGCTTGTTGTGACACTTGGCCTGAAGAGGCGGTTAAATCACTTGGCCTGAAGAGGCGGTTAAATCACTTGGCCTGAAGAGGCGGTTAAATCACTTGGCTTGAAGAGGCGGTTAAATCACTTGTGGTTAGAGTGTTGGCTTGTGTGGCGGTGGAGGATTGTAAATTGTTGATGTGGTTGTTATTATGTTTGTTGAAACTGTTGTAACACAACGCACTTGTACACATGGCATGTAGATGCTAGGAACATGGGATGGGTTGGGGAGACATGATCCCTCTTGAGCTGTGGTTGCTCACCCCCTCTCTTGTGTTTGTTTGTTTTCCAGGAACTTACAGGCGTTAGGTGGATACACCAAGGTGGAGGACCTTATTTACTTTCTTGTTTATGTTGTTTTCTTTTATGGGACCGATGTAACCCCAGTGGGGATGGGATTGGAAATAATTCTTTTGAAATAAAGCTGGTTTGGATTATTTGTATGAACATTACTTTCTTGAATGTGTTGTGGATGTTTGAAATGTAAAATTCTTGGTTTGTATCCTAACCCCTCTGCCCTCCGTGTGGGTAAGGGGAGTCACGTGCCGGTTTCCTCGGGTTGGAAATCCGGGCGTGACAATATGGTATCGAGCATGGTCTAGTTGGCCTAGGGTAGTGGGCGGACTTGGTTATCTTGAGTCCTTTGGAGGAGCCTGGAGGGACATGCCTGATCAACATGGTCCTCTTTGAGCCTCCAAGGTGTACTTAGGGTAGTCCAGGTCTTGTGATAGGATTTGCATGCATTGGCATTAGGGCACTAGTTGCATTTCTTGTGAATGTATGCTAAAGTGTGGATAAGATCACATGATTAAGGGAAATGTGCAACTCGATTTGTTTGGCAATGTGTCTTTGGATATGAACTGTGAAATGTGATTGATGCAATGTATGTGTGTAATGTCATGCGTTAGTGAAATTGATAATGGGGTAGAGGTAGTCAACTTGTTAGTAGTCAAACGTGTTCGACGTTTGTGCATCTTACTTCATGTAGTAAGAATGCCACCAGGAGAGTGACACGTGCGTCGGGGCGATGGCCGATGAGTCATCTGCCCATGAGGGTCCGGGTGCGGGACCATCCGTTGGAGGGCATGCGTTATTGCTGCACGGCTACAAGAAGGCATCCAGGCCGGAGGTACGAGAGCTACGGGAGGGACTCCGGCAAGACGTTCGGGAGGAGGTGCGCCGTGAGATGGCGGCACGGCGGGTGGTGCCACCACCACCACCACCGGTAGGAGAGGCGCCTCGTGAGCGTGAGAGTTCGGCTGGGTGGTGTACCGACCCGTGCGAGAGGATGACGTGGTGACACGGTTCCGAAAGGAACAACCTCCGCGATTTAAGGGGGGAAGATCTGTGGTAGGCGAGCGGTGGTTGAAGCAGATTGAGCATGTGTTCTCCTTTCTCCTGCCCCGGGAGGAGGATAAAGTGCGGCCCAGCAATTCGGCAGTGGAGGGGGACGCTTTGGAGTGGTGGACGAGTGTTGCGGGGAGCCGTGCGGTGCAACTCATGTTTTGGGAGGAATTCTTGCAACTCTTCCAAGATGAGTTCTTCCGGAATCGGTGAGATGGCGAGAAGAGGGAAGAATTTGGCAGCCTTGAGACGGGGATCCAAGACGGTACCCAGTATGAGCGGGAGTTCCGGAGATTGAGTAGGTTTGCTCCTGAGAGCGTGGTAAGGGAGGACCTGAAGGCCCACAAGTTCACCTTGGGTCTCAGGCCAGCCCTTAGGGAGAGGGTGGCGATTCTACAGCTTGAGGACCTATCTTGAGGCCCGTGGAGACGGCCCGTATAGCCGAGAGAGGCTGGATGATGGGAGGCGGGCCCATCGGGGCGCCGATTGCGGTGTGGGCCTGATCGAGATGCAGGGTCCAAGAGGCTCAAGACGGAGGAGAGGGATAGCGGTTCTTTTCGCGATCGGGGTCGGACATCGTGAACCCTGGGAGGTTCACCTTTGGCGGCGGAAGACGGGGTGGTCCAGTGGGAGTCTACCGACGGATGCCCGTCTTGTGGAGAGCAGGGTCACTTCAAAGGGGAGTGCCCCAAGAAGGATGGCGATGCGACAGCGTGGACGAGAGGGTCACTTGCGCCGGGTTTGCGGGAGTGGCCAAGGGGGAGCGGGGAGCATGGCACCCGGCGTGAGGGAGTGATGCTAGCTTCCGTGCACCGGTGAGAGACCGGCTCGTCGGTGGCGGCCCGCCAGGCAGGATCCGGTCGGACCCGACCCCGGGGAGGCCGGGCGGCGAGGCCAGGGCGGAGGCAACCTTAGTGGGAAGCGTCCGGTGAGTGAGCCACCGGTGGCACAGGCCAAGGAAGGGTGTTTGCGCTAGAGGCGACATACCAGAGGAGGAGGCGAGTTACCACCCCCACCAGGTGAGGGTGGAGCAGGACCATCGGTGGTTAGAGGTACCCTCTTGATCTCCCGTACATTAGCCTGTTCTTTTCGATACGGGTGCATCATGTTCGTTTGTTCTTGAGCTTGTAATAGACGGCTTGGGGTTGCTTTGTGTGGAGGCCGCGAGGCCCTAGTTGTGGAGTCTCCGGTGGGAGGCATGATTGAGGTACGGCGAGTGTGTCGTGTTTGTGTGTTAACCATAGGCGAGGTGGAGGCGAGTTTTGACTTGCATGTGATGCCTTTGAGGACGTTCGACCTGATCTTGGGTATGGATTGGCTTATGGCTTTCCGGGCCAAGATAGATTGTTATCGGCGGCGTGTGACCTTCGTGACACTGCAGGGGACCTCTTGCACCCTGCCAGGGGAGTGGGGCTTGTGGCGAGTCGGGCCGGGCCAGTGTTGGGCCGGTGGGGTGCCATTACCCACAGGTTAGCAGCCCCGACCTTTCGTGAGGGGGTAAGGTGGAAAGGAGGGTGTGGCCCGTTGTTGTGGACCAATTTCGGGATGTTTTCCCGAAGAGTTGAGGAGTTTGCCACCTAAGAGGAGTGTGGAGTTCACCATTGAGTTGGTGCCAGGGACGGGTCCGATTTCCCAAGTAGCATATCGTATGGGGCCAGCCAGTGAGGGAGCTTCGGAGACAAATCGAGGAGTTGGTGGGCCAGGGGTATATTAGACCGAGTACCTCACCTTGGGGTGCTCCGGTGCTCTTTGCTAAGAAAGGTCATGGCACGCTTCGTCTGCATCGACTACGGAAGGCTGAATTTAGTGTTGTGAAGAACAAGTACCCGTTGCCTCGGATAGATGACCTGTTTGACCGGTTGAGTGGGGCCCGGTGGTTTTCCAAGATAGACTTACGGTCGGGGTATCACCAGCTCGGGGTTAGGGAGGAGGACATCCCTAAGACGGCTTTTCGGTGCAGGTATGGGCATTATGAGTGGGTAGTGATGCCTTTCGGGCTCACTAATGCGCCAAGCAGTGTTCATGCATTTGATGAACCAAGTCTTTGCCCCATACTTAGACTCGTTCGTGGTGGTGTTTATCGACGATATCTTGGTGTATTCCAAGACCGAGAAGGAACATGTGGAGCACTTGGCACAATGTTGCAAACCTTGAGGGACAGCAGTTGTTTGCTAAGTTTAGCAAGTGTGAGTTTTGGTGCCAGGAGGTTCACTTTCTTGGCCATGTGGTGTCAGGTGAGGGGAGTTAGGGTGGACCCGGCCAAGATTGAGGCCGTGGCATCGTGGGCGAGCCAACCAACGTTTTGAGATCCGTAGTTTTCTTGGTTTGGCGGGGTACTATCGTCGTTTTGTAGAGGGGTTCTCCCGTTTGGCGGCTCCTATGGCGGCGTTGACGCGGAAGGGCGTGAAGTTTGATTGGACCGACAAGTGCCAGCAGGCGTTTGAGACTCTCAAAACCCGTTTGACCACTTCCTGTGTTGAGGTTGCCTAGGGAGGATATTCCATATGAGGTGTATTGTGATGCGTCCAGGGTTGGTTTGGGGTGTGTGCTTATGCGAGAGCACAGTGTGGTAGCTTATGGGTCGAGGCGTGTGAAGCCTCATGAGCGGAATTATCCTACTCATGACCTTGAGTTAGCGGCCGTCATCTTCGCCCTGAAGAGTTGGCAGCACTACCTCTTGGGGGAAAAGTTTGTGGTGTTCTCGGATCACAGAGCCTTCGATACATCTTTACTCGAGAAGGACTTGAATTTGAGGCAAAGGAGATGGGTGGAGTATTTGCAGACCTTTGATTTTACTCTTGCCTATACCCCGGGCAAGGGAAATGTTGTGGGCGATGCGTTGAGCGAGAAAAGGGAAAGGCTGAGGTGGTTGTGAGAGAGTGGAAGGCGATGAAGCGGTTGGCGACGTTACACTGGCTTTGTTGTTCATGATGGTGGGACGGTCCTGAGTCCTTTGGTGGTAGTGCTGAGTTGTACCAGCGCGTCAGGGAGGACAGTGGGTGACATTGAGTGTGAGGTTCTCCGTGCCCGTATTGAGGCTGGGAGCTATCCGGGGACCGGACGAGAGGGTCCGGGCATGAGTTGTCATTTCGGGGCGGTTGGTCGTGGCTTTTTCCCTCGGGGATGAGGTGATGAGGAGTTTCACCGGTCTAGAGTTCTTTGTGCATCCAGGAGTACGAAGATGTATCATGCGCTTCGGGCACATTTTTGGTGGCATGGGATGAAACGCGATGTGGCTGCCTTTGTTTTGCGGTGCCTCACGTGTCGACGGTGAAGGCGAGCATCGGCGGCCGGCGGGCATGTTACGGCCCTTGCCCCGCAGCGGAGTGGAAGTGGGACCATATAGCGATGGATTTTGTGACCGGTCTTCCACCCACCTTTGGGAGGAAGGATATGATTTGGGTAATTGTGGATCGACTCACAAAGTCGGCCCATTTCTGGCTGTTCGCGAGCGGGACTCCATTGGGACCTTGAGTCGGTTGTACATGAACGAGATTGTGAGGCTGCATGGCGTACCCTCGTCGGTTGTCTCGGACCGGGATTCGAGGTTCACTTCCCGTTTTTGGGCAGGTTTGCGAGGAGGCTATGGGGACCAAGCTTCACTTGAGTACGGCCTTTCACCCACAGGCCCGACGGCCGGACGGAGAGGACGAATCGGACTTTGGAGGACATGTTGAGGGCTTGTGTGCTAGATTTTGGGGGTTCGTGGGCAACTCACCTTCCTTTGGTGGGTTTGCCTACAACAACGATTATCGGGCATCCATTGGGATGGCTCCTTTTGAGCGTTGTATGGACGGCCGTGTCGATCCCCTTTGTGTTGGACCGAGGTGGGGGAGACGGCTCTCTTGGGACCGTGGTTGGTTCAAGGGCTACAGAGAAGGTCAAGTTGATTCGTCGGCGTTTGTTGTCGGCTCGAGTCGGCGAAATCTTATGCGGATCAGCGACGGCGACCTTTGGGTTTCCGTTGGTGATCATGTGTTCCTTCGTGTCTCTCCACGTCGTGGACATCGACGGTTTGGGCGGGGTTCAAGCTATCTCCGCGGTTTATTGGTCCTTTTGAGATTCGGATCGTGTAGGGCGTGGCCTACCGGTTAGCGTTACCACCTGGTGAGTCGAGTGCACAACGTGTTTCACGTGTCCCGGTTGGGAGTATCACCTGACCCCACTCACGTGATTGATTGGGGACGTTGGACATTGAGGATGACATGTCCGTCATTGAGGCCCTATTCGTATCCTCGATCGGCGAGAGAAGCTTTTTGCGTGGTCGTCTTTATTCCTTTGGTTCGCGTGCTGTGGCGGCACCGTGGCATTGAGGAGGAGACATGGGAACGTGAGTCCGTGATGCGTGGCGATACCCGAGTTGTTCGAGGACGAACAATCTTAAGGGTGGAGGGGTGGCTGTTGGCTGGTGTATTTGTATTTCCTTTCGACTTTTGACTTTAATTTATATTGAATGTGTTAATGAAATGTGCTTGTGATGGATATTTGTGACATGTGGATGTGTTTAAGTAGATTGTGATGCATGTGGTTATGGTTGTGGTGGCACTATGTTATGTCTTTATTGTGTACAATGTGCGGTGTATGACCCATTTGGGTGTTGTAGCTCGCCGTGTGGCAAATGGGTAGCTTGTGTTTGTTTTCCTCGTATGTCATTTCTTTTCGAGGACGAAAAGTCTTAAGGGGGAGAGGATGTAATGACCCGTGTGTAACCCGTGTGTAAGGAGTTAACCACAAACACCTTGGATGTTGGTACACAAGTTTAAGGTAAGAGATGAGCCCAAGAGGGGACTTTTTGAGAGGTGCATGTGTCAAGCGATAGCGTACATTTTATGCCCTAGGAAGATCTTTATGCGTTCTGAGCGGTTTAAAGTTTGTTTTGGCTGATCTTGGAGCTCACTTTTGACCTAGTAGATGGCCTCAAACAATTGGCGTGCAAGAACAAAAGTTTCTTAGAATGAGGTCCTCTATCTACCACAGAATTTGAGCATTTGGGCTGAACGTGAATTCACCCATTTCACGTGCAAGCATATTTTGCTCCTCGAGCCTCTACAAGATGCAAGGAGACTTGTGGTGAAGTTTGAGTGCATTTGGAGCTGCACGCCAATTGGGGAATTGGCGTGCAAATTGGCGTGCGAGCATATTTTTGCATGGTTCCCTTGGTTTTGACATTCTAAGGAACTTTCTCCAAAGGACCATGTTGAAATTCTAAGTATTTTGGCCTATATGGGTGCGGAAAGGTGGTGACTTGTGTGATCAAAACTACGTCGTTTTGATCCTGGGATTCACTTAATCAAAACTACGTCGTTTTGATGTTGTGTTGTCTATATAAGGAGGAGAAGCCCCTCTTGTTTTAGGTTTAGGGTTTGTTGCTTCACCGGCCGTCGCAAGAGAGAGAGAGAGGAAGGAGAGCTCACTGGTTCTTGCCGGGCGTCTTGCGTGGGTGGTCGGTGCTCCGTGGGTGGACGGCGTTCGGCTTGGGGATCGGACCGTTCTTTGCGTTGTTGCGTTTTCCTTGAGGTAGGGATTTGTTCTTCCTACATCCTCCTCTGTCCTAGGGTCCTAGGGCAGAATATTATATTATTTATATGTAAATTCATATAGGTGTGACCTCCTATATGAATGTTGGCCTTCAATGGCGATTTTGGTGTTTCTGGTGTTTGTGTGATGCATGAAAAGTGTTTGATAAAATGCACATGCGACATGCCTGCTACATGTTTGATGAAATACACGTGTGAACTTAGTTGTGTGTATATGCCCATTAAGTGTTTGGTAATATGTCCGCCTCTTCAGGCCAAGTGCCACAATCAAGCACACAACACACATGGTCACACAAGCATACAACCAAACACCTGGTGAGCACCCGTTCACACGCGTACAAACCCAACCATTCAGGCCATAGAGCAAACATCCAACATACATACATACACTAAACCACAAGTCCGGTCACACGGACATATTACCAAACACTTAATGGGCATATACACACAACTAAGTTCACACAGGTATTTCATCAAACATGTAGCGGGCATGTCGTACAGGCATTTTATCAAACACTTTTCATGCATCACACAAACACCGAAACACCAAAATCGCCATTGAAGGCCAACATTCATATAGGAGGTCACACCTATATGAATTTACATATAAATAATATAATATTCCGCCCTAGGACCCTAGGACGGAGGAGGATGTAGGAAGAACAAGAATCCCTACCTCAAGGAAAACGCAACAACGCAAGAACGGTCCGATCCCAAGCCGAACGCCGTCCACCCACGGAGCACCGACCACCCACGCAAGACGCCCGGCAGCAACCAGGAGCTCTCCTTCCCTCTCTCTCTCTCTCGCGACGGTGGTGAAGCAACAAACCCTAAACCTAAAACAGAGGGGGCTTCTCCTCCTTATATAGACAACACAACATCAAAACGACGTAGTTTTGATTAAGTGAATCCCAGGATCAAAACGACGTAGTTTTGATCACACAAGTCACCACCTTTCCGCACCCATATAGGCCAAAATACTTAGAATTTCAACATGGTCCTTTGGAGAAAGTTCCTTAGAATGTCAAAACCAAGGGAACCATGCAAAAATATGCCTGCACGCCAATTTGCACGCCAATTCCCCAATTGGCGTGCAGCTCCAAATGCACTCAAACTTCACCACAAGTCTCCTTGCATCTTGTAGAGGCCTGAGGAGCAAAAATATGCTTGCACGTGAAATGGGTGAATTCACGTTCAGCTCCAAATGCTCTGAAATTTCTGTGGTAGATAGAGGACCTCATTCTAAGAAACTTTTGTTCTTGCACGCCAATTGTTTGAGGCCATCTACTAGGTCAAAAATGAGCTCCAAGATCAGCCAAAACAACTTAAAACCGCTCTGAACGCATAAGATCTTCCTAGGGCATAAATGTACGCTATCGCTTGACACATGCACCTCTCAAAAGTCCCCTCTTGGGCTCATCTCTTACCTTAAACTTGTGTACCAACATCAAGGTGTTTGTGGTTAACTCCTTACACACGGGTTACACACGGGTCATTACATCCTCTCCCCCTTAAGACTTTTCGTCCTCGAAAAGAAATGACATACGAGGAAAACAAACACAAGCTACCCATTTGCCACACGGCGAGCTACAACACCCAAATGGGTCATACACCGCACATTGTACACAATAGCACATAACATAGTGCCACCACAATCCCATAACCACATGCATCACAATCTACGGAAACACATCCACATGTCACAAATATCCATCACAAGCACATTTCATTAACACATTCAATATAAATTAAAGTCAAAAGTCGAAAGGAAATACAAATACACCAGCCAACAGCCACCCCTCCACCCTTAAGATTGTTCGTCCTCGAACAACTCGGGTATCGCTCACGCATCACGGACTCACGTTCCCATGTCTCCTCCTCAATGCCACGGTGCTGCCACAGACGCGAACCAAAGGAATAACACGACCACGCAAAAGCTTCTCTCGCCGATCGAGGATACGAATAGGGGCCTCAACGACGGACATGTCATCCTCGATGTCCAACGTCCCCCAATCAATCACATGAGTGGGGTCAGGGTGATACTTCCGCAATCGGGACACGTGAAACACGTTGTGCACTCTACTCGACCTCGGTGGTAACGCTAACCGGTAGGCTACAGGCCCTACACGATCCAGAATCTCAAAAGGACCAATAAACCGCGGAGATAGCTTGGAACCCCGCCCAAACCGTCGATGTCCACGACGTGGAGAGACACGAAGGAACACATGATCACCAACGAGAAAACTCCAAAGGTCGCCGTCGCTGATCCGCATAAGATTTCTGCCGACTCGAGCTGACAACAAACGCCGACGAATCAACTTGACCTTCTCCGTAGCCTCTTGAACCAACTGCGGTCCCAAGAGAGCCGTCTCCCCCCACCTCGGTCCAACACAAAGGGGATCGACACGGCCGTCCATACAACGCCTCAAAAGGAGCCATCCCAATGGATGCCCGATAATCGTTGTTGTAGGCAAACTCCACCAAAGGAAGGTGAGTTGCCCACGAACCCCCAAAATCTAGCACACAAGCCCTCAACATGTCCTCCAAAGTCCGATTCGTCCTCTCTGTCTGGCCGCCGTCTCAGGGTGAAAGGCTGTACTCAAGTGAAGCTTGGTCCCCATAGCCTCCCGCAAACCTGCCCAAAAACGGGAAGTGAACCTCGAATCCCGGTCCGAGACAACCGATGATGGTACGCCATGCGATCTCACAATCTCGTTCATGTACACTGACTCAAGGTCCCAATAGAGTCCCGCTCACGAACAGCAAGGAAATGGGCCGACTTTGTGAGTCGATCCACAATCACCCAAATCATATCCTTCCTCCCGGTGGTGGGTGGAAGACCGGTCACAAAATCCATCGCTATATGGTCCCACTTCCACTCCGCTATGGGCAAGGGCTGCAACATGCCCGCCGGCCGCTGATGCTCAGCCTTCACCTGTTGACACGTGAGGCACCGCGAAACAAAGGCAGCCACATCGCGTTTCATCCCAGGCCACCAAAAATGTGCTCGAAGCGCATGATACATCTTCGTACCCCCTGGATGCACAGCAACTCTAGACTGGTGAAACTCCCTCATCACCTCATCCCTGAGGGAAGAAGCCACGACCAACCGCCCCGAAATGACAACTCATGCTCAGGACCCTCGTCCGGTCTCCGAGATAGCTCCCCGGCCTCAATACGGGCACGGAGAACCTCACACTCAATGTCACCCACTGTTCCTCCCGGACGCGCTGGTACAACTCAGGCACCACCACCAAAGGACTCAGGACTGTCCCACCATCACGAACAACAGGCTGCAGCTGCAACATTGCCAACTGCTCCATCAGCTTCCACTCTCTCACGGCCACCTCAGCTTTCCCTTTTCTGCTCAATGCATCAGCCACAACATTACCCTTGCCCGGGGTATAGGCAAGAGTAAAATCAAAGGTCTGCAAATACTCCACCCATCTCCTTTGCCTCAAATTCAAGTCCTTCGAGTAAAGATGTCCCGAAGGCTCTTGTGATCTCGAGAACACCACAAACTTTTCCCCCCAAGAGGTAGTGCTGCCAACTCTTCAGGGCGAAGATGACAGCCGCTAACTCAAGGTCATGAGTAGGATATTCCCGCTCATGAGGCTTCATTGCCTCGACCCATAAGCTACCACACCGTGCTCCTGCATAAGCACACACCCCAAACCAACCCTGGACGCATCACAATACACCTCATATGGAATATCCTCCCTAGGCAACCTCAACACGGGTGCGGTGGTCAAACGGGTTTTGAGAGTCTCAAACGCCGCTGGCACCTGTCATCCAATCAAACTTCACGCCCTTTCGAGTCAACGCTGTCATAGGAGCCGCCAAACGGGAGAACCCCTCTACAAAACGACGATAGTACCCCGCCAAGCCAAGGAAACTACGGATCTCAAAAACGTTGGTTGGCCTCGCCCACGATGCCACGGCCTCAATCTTGGCCGGGTCCACCCTAACTCCCTCAAGTGACACCACATGGCCAAGAAAGTGAACCTCCTGCAGCCAAAACTCACACTTGCTAAACTTAGCAAACAGTGCTGGTCCCTCAAGGTTTGCAACATCGTTGCCAAGTGCTCCACGTGCTCCCTCTCGGTCTTGGAATACACCAAGATATCGTCGATAAACACCACCACGAACGAGTCTAAGTATGGGGCAAAGACTTGGTTCATCAAATGCATGAACACTTCCTGGCGCATTAGTGAGCCCGAAAGGCATCACTACCCACTCATAATGCCCATACCGCACCGAAAAGCCGTCTTAGGGATGTCCTCCTCCCTAACCCCGAGCCTGGTGATACCCCGACCGTAAGTCTATCTTGGAAAACCACTTGGGCCCCACTCAACCGGTCAAACAGGTCATCTATCCGAGGCAACGGGTACTTGTTCTTCACGATCATCGAATTCGACTTCCCGTAGTCGATGCAGAGACGAAGCGTGCCATCGCCCTTCTTAGCAAAGAGCACCGGAGCACCCCAAGGTGAGGTACTCGGTCTAATATACCCCTGGCCCACCAACTCCTCGATTTGTCTCTCGAGCTCCCTCGGCTCTCGGCCCCATACGATATGCTACTTGGGAAATCGGACCCGTCCCCGGCACCAACTCAATGGTGAACTCCACACTCCTCTTAGGTGGCAAACTCCTCAACTCTTCAGGGAAAACATCCCTGAAATTGGTCCACAACAATGGGCCACACCCTCCTTTCCACCTTACCCCCTCAGCAAAGGTCAGGCCGCTAACCTGTGGGTAATGGCACCCCACCGGCCCAACACCGGCCCGGCCCGACTCGCCTCACGGTCCCACTCCCCGCAGGTGCAAGAGGTCCCTGCAGGTGTCACGAAGGTCACACGCCGCCGATAACAATCTATCTTGGCCTGGAAAGCCATAAGCCAATCCATACCCAAGATCAGGTCGAACGTCCTCAAAGGCATCACATGCAAGTCAAAACTCGGCTCCACCTCGCCTATGGTTAACACACGGCCCACGACACACTCGCCGTACCTCAATCATGCCTCCCACCGGAGACTCCACAACTAGGGGCCTCGCGGCCTCCACACAGGCTAACCCCAAGCCGTCTATTACAAGCTCAAGAACAAACGAACATGATGCACCCGTATCGAAAAGAACAGAAGCTAATGTACGGGAGATCAAGAGGGTACCTCTAACCACCGATGGTCTGCTCCACCCTAGCTGGTGGGGGTGGTAACTCGGCCTCCTCCTGGTATGTCGCCTCTAGCGCAAACACCCTTCCTTGGCCGTGCCAATTGGTTGGCTCACTCACCGGACGCTTCCCACTAAGGTTGCCTCCGGCCTCGGTCTGCTGCCGCTCCGGCCTCCCCGGGGTCGGGTCCGACCGGATCCTGCTCGGCGGCCCGCCACCGACGAGCTGGTCTCTCGGTCCTGGTGCACGGAAGCTAGCATCACTCCTCACGCCGGGTGCCATGCTCCCCGCTCCCCCGTTGCCACCCCTGCAAACCCGGCGCAAGTGACCCTCTCGTCCACGCTTGTTGCATCGCCGGTCCTTCTTGGGGCACTCCCCTTTGAAGTGACCCTGCTCTCCACAAGAGTGGCATCCGCTCGGTAGACTCCCAACTGGACCACCCTGTCTTCCGCCGCCAAAGGTGAACCTCCCAGGGTTCACAGATGTCCGACCCCGATCGCGAAAAGAACTGCTATCCCTCTCCTCCGTCTTGAGCCTCTTGGGCCCTGCATCTCGATCAGGTCCACTCGCAACCGACGCCCCTGATGGGCCTGCCTCCCATCATCCGGTTCTCTCTCGCCTATACGGGCCGTCTCCACGGCCTCAGGATAGGTCCTCAAGCGTAGAATCGCCACCCTCTCCCTAAGGGCTGGCCTGAGACCCAAGGTGAACTTGTGGGCCTTCAGGTCCTCCCTTACCACAGTCTCAGGAGCAAACCTACTCAATCTCCGGAACTCCCGCTCATACTCAGGTACCGTCTTGGATCCCTGGTTCAAGCTGCCAAATTCTTCCCTCTTCTCGCCATCTCACTGATTCCTGGAAGAACTCATCTTGGAAGAGTTGCAAGAACTCCTCCCAAATCATGAGTTGCACTACACGGCTCCCCGCAACACTCGTCCACCACTCCAAAGCGTCCCCCTCCAGCTGCCAAATTGCCGGGCCGCACCTTATCCTCCTCCCAGGGCAGGAGAAAGGAGAACACATGCTCAATCCGCCTCAACCATCGCTCGCCTACCACAGGATCTTCTCCCCCCTTAAATCGCGGAGGTTGTTCCTTTCGGAACCGTGTCACCACGTCATCCTCTCGTACGGGTCGGTACACCACCCGGCCGAACTCCCACGCTCACGAGGCAGCCTCTCGTGACCGGGGTGGTGGTGGTGGCACCACCCCGTGTCTGCCATCTCACGGCGCACCTCCTCCCGAACGTCCCGCCGGAGTCCCTCCCGTAGCTCTCGTACCTCCAGGCGGATGCCTTCTTGTAGCCGTGCCGCAACAACGCATGCCCTCCAACGGATGGTCCCGCACCCGGACCCTCATGGGCAGATGACTCATCGCCCACCGCCCCGGACGCACGTGTCACTCTCCTCGGTGGCATTCTTACTACATGAAGTAAGATGCACAAACGTCGAACGCGTTTGACTATTAACAAGTTGACTACCTCTACCCCATTATCAAGTCAAGCCGTACATGGCATTACACATATTTTAACCATTGCATTAACAATATTGCACACAGCACAATCCACATTGTAGTCATACCCAAGGCATTCCAAGAATATGCAGAGTTGCACAGTTCACACATAATCATGTTATGCACATCCTTTACACATGTCAACAAATGCAACTAGTGCCCTAATGCCAATGCATGCAAATCCTACCACAAGACTGGACTACCCCAAGTACACCTTGGAGGCTCAAAGAGGACCATGTTGATCAGGCATGTCCCTCCAGGCTCCTCCAAAGGACTCAAGATAACCAAGTCCGCCCACTACCCTAGGCCAACTAGACCATGCTCGATACCATATTGTCACGCCCGGATTTCCAACCCGAGGAAACCGGCACGTGACTCCCCTTACCCACACGGAGGGCAGAGGGGTTAGGATACAAACCAAGAATTTTACATTTCAAACATCCACAACACATTCAAGAAAGTAATGTTCATACAAATAATCCAAACCAGTTTATTTCAAAAGAATTATTTCCAATCCCATCCCCACTGGGGTTACATCAGTTCCCATAAAAGAAAACAACATAAACAAGTAAAGTAAATAAGGTCCTCCACCTTGGTGTATCCACCTAACGCCTTGTAAGTTCCTGGAAAACAAACAAACACAAGTAGGAGGGGGTGAGCAACCACGGCTCAAGTAGGGATCATGTCTCCCCAACCCATCCCATGTTCCTAGCATCTACATGCCATGTGTACAAGTGCGGTGTTGTGTTACAACAGTTTCAACAAACATAATAACAACCACATCAACAATTTACAATCCTCCACCGCCACACAGGCCAACACTCTAACCACAAGTGATTTAACCGCCTCTTCAGGCCAAGTGATTTAACCGCCTCTTCAGGCCAAGTGATTTAACCGCCTCTTCAGGCCAAGTGATTTAACCGCCTCTTCAGGCCAAGTGCCACAATCAAGCACACAACACACATGGTCACACAAGCATACAACCAAACACCTGGTGAGCACCCGTTCACACGCGTACAAACCCAACCATTCAGGCCATAGAGCAAACATCCAAGATACATACATACACTAAACCACAAGTCCAGTCACACGGACATATTACCAAACACTTAATGGGCATATACACACAACTAAGTTCACACAGGTATTTCATCAAACATGTAGCAGGCATGTCGTACGGGCATTTTATCAAACACTTTTCATGCATCACACAAACACCGAAACACCAAAATCGCCATTGAAGGCCAACATTCATATAGGAGGTCACACCTATATGAATTTACATATAAATAATATAATATTTCGCCCTAGGACCCTAGGACAGAGGAGGATGTAGGAAGAACGAATCCCTACCTCAAGGAAAACGCAACAACGCAAAGAACGGTCCGATCCCAAGCCGAACGCCGTCCACCCACGGAGCACCGACCACCCACGCAAGACGCCCGGCAAGAACCAGGAGCTCTCCTTCCCTCTCTCTCTCTCTCTGCGACGGCCGGTGAAGCAACAAACCCTAAACCTAAAACAGAGGGGCTTCTCCTCCTTATATAGACAACACAACATCAAAACGACGTAGTTTTGATTAAGTGAATCCCAGGATCAAAACGACGTAGTTTTGATCACACAAGTCACCACCTTTCCGCACCCATATAGGCCAAAATACTTAGAATTTCAACATGGTCCTTTGGAGAAAGTTCCTTAGAATGTCAAAACCAAGGGAACCATGCAAAAATATGCCCGCACGCCAATTTGCACGCCAATTCCCCAATTGGCGTGCAGCTCCAAATGCACTCAAACTTCACCACAAGTCTCCTTGCATCTTGTAGAGGCTTGAGGAGCAAAAATATGCTTGCACGTGAAATGGGTGAATTCACGTTCAGCTCCAAATGCTCTGAAATTTCTGTGGTAGATAGAGGACCTCATTCTAAGAAACTTTTGTTCTTGCACGCCAATTGTTTGAGGCCATCTACTAGGTCAAAAGTGAGCTCCAAGATCAGCCAAAACAGCTTAAAACCGCCTGTAAACGCATAAAGCATCTTCCTAGGGCATAAATGTACGCTATCGCTTGACACATGCACCTCTCAAAAGTCCCCTCTTGGGCTCATCTCTTACCTTAAACTTGTGTACCAACATCAAGGTGTTTGTGGTTAACTTTGAGCTCCGTCTCTATCGGTGACTTATATGTGAGTTGAGAAGTGTATCGTAGAAGTCACTCACTCTGTCGGTTCGTCCTCATGGTCCGCGTTCTTTTCTCTGACCCGTCATTTGATTATTCGGATCCACCTGATGGAATATTCAAGCAATGAATCCACGTCACTCCTTAAATAGGTGTAACTCCCATTTTAAGTGCACAGTGACGTGCTGATGTGTCTGCGATGCTTGAAAAGTAAGTGACAGACTGTAATGACCCGTGTTTGTGGTATGTACGAAGTTAACCACAAATGCCTTGTTAGTGGAAATCTCAATTTGCAAAAGGTGTCCTTTTCCGTGCATTTTATGCCGTTATTCTAGTGTTTATTTAGGATGTTTAAGAGCATGATTAGAGCCTTATTGCTTCATATATCATATATATTTGCTCTAACCCCTAGGAAGATGCTATTTGCAAATACAGGCGTTTTTAAGCTGTTTTGGCAGATTTTGAAGTTCACTTTTGACATAGTAGATGACCTCAAACAATTGGCATTCAAGAACAAAAGTTTCTTAGAATGATGTCCTCTACCTACCACAGAAATTTCAGAGCATTTGGAGCTGCACGTGAATTCACCCATTTCACGTGCAAGCCTATTTTTGCCTCTCAGGCCTCTACAGGATGCAAGGAAGCTTGGGGAGAAGTTTGAGCTGATTTGGAGGTGCACGTGAATTCACCATATCACGTGCAAATTGGCGTGCAGAGATATTTTTGGACCGATCCTATCGTTTTTCCATGCTGATCATTTGTTTTTGAAGGCCCATGTCCAAATTGTGGATGGAAGATAGAGATTTTAATGTTTCGAGTGTCACTTATCAAAACTACGCCGTTTTGATAAATGGGCTAGGGTACACACCTCAAGGCCCATCCAAACTCTATATATAAGAGCTCCACGCCCCTTGCTAGCCATCCCTAGACCCCCTACACGTTTTTAGAGAGAGAGAGAGGCTCCACGACTTGGAGGTTGCTCCTTGACCTAGGAGAGCAGCCGTCGCAGCAGCCGTCGCGGATTTTGGAGCCTGGATTCGAAGCTTTGCTGTGCGCGTGGTTAAGAAGAAGATGTTGAGCTTTTTTGTTATGGTTTTGCTTGTAATCATGCGTGAGTAGTCTTTTAATCTAGGGGAGCAATGTAGCCCCCTTGTTGCTTTGTTGTGTTTATGAATATTGGGTTTGGATGATTGAGTTTTGCATGTTTTATGAATCTGTTCTTAATCTCTAACTTTGGATGTACACCTTGGTATTTTTAGCCCTAGTCTGGGGCAGATTGAGATTCATAACTTATTTGTGATTGGTGTGATCATTATCCTTTTGCAAGTATGATTTATTGGCTTTGCATGTTTGTGTGTTTAGATGACCATTCTGGCATACAACTCTTAAAAGGACCTCAATGACCATTTGTTGTCCTTGGCTTATGTTTAGCATGTTTTCAATCAGACAACCCTAATACCATGAACCAGTAGAGATAACATAGGGTGGTGAAATTGTGACCCTAGATGCTTTTAATCCTTGAAACTTAATCCTAAAATCAGTTTACTTTCTTTGTTTATTCAGAAAACCAAATAAAAATTAGATCTTTAGTTTAAAAAGAAAACTTTTTGCCAAGACATTTTATAGAACAAGAGTAATTGGGTGTTTTGATTTGAGAACTAGAGAACTAGGCTAATCCTCGTGGGTTCGACCCCCTTGCTTGTCGCTATTCTTTTAGTGCAAACTTAGGGAATTTATTATCTTGAAGAAAGATTTAACGACATTAGCTAGCTCTTTTAGAGAGGTTAAAAATCTTGTCTGTCAAATTGGCGCCGTTCTTTGGGGATTCAACGGTTTACTAGTTTTTAAAATCAACATTGAGTGAAATTGTTTGAATTCGATCTTGGTGTTTTATTTTGTCTTTTATTATCGTTATTTTGTGTTCTTTATTTGTTTATTTTGCATTGTTCGGAGCTGCTGGGTGTGTTCTTGTTGTTTTACAGAACATACATCAAGGATTCCTAGTTGTGCATGCAAAGAGAGGAGGATATACAATTTACTTGGGAACCTGAAAGGTTGTTCGAGAGCTCGGCGTAGAGCAACTAGGGAAGCAAGACGTGAGGCGGAAGAAGCATTGCAAGGCTTGGAGCAATCCGTAGGCGATCCGATGGCAGATCTCGGACCTGATGGTGGTGCACCACACCGGAGGGGCCAATTACAATGGCCAATATCCAGAAGAAGAGGGTAATAGGTTTATGCCCAGAACCTTCTTAGATTATGCAAGGCCGATGATGTCAGACCATTATTCTGGGATTCGGCAGACAAGAGTCCAAGCAAATAGCTTTGAGCTGAAGCCGGCGTTGATCAACATGGTGAGCAACAACGCGTTTGGAGGAACAGCCGTGGATGATCCGCACCAGCATTTGATGAGGTTCTACCAGGTGTGCGACACCATCAAGATCAACAATATGTCGGAGGAGGCAATAAAGCTAAGGCTTTTCCCTTTCTCTTTAAGGGATAGAGCTCTTGGCTGGTTCAACAGTCTGCCAGCAGGTTCAATCAACACTTGGGAGGAGATGCAGACCAAGTTCATGTCAAAGTACTTCCCTCCTTCCAAGGTGATCCAGCTCAGAGGGGAGATTAGCAGATTCAGGCAAGATGAGATGGAGACTCTTCATGAAGCTTGGGAGCGTTTCAAAGACTTAGTGAGAAGATGCCGTGATCATGGAAGACCCCAGTGGATTCAAATTGAATCTTTCTACACAGGTCTTCAGTCCCATTCACAAGACAAGGTGAATGCAGCTGTTGGAGGTTGCTTGATGAACCTAGAGCCTGACGCAGCAGCAGAGCTCTTGGAGAGGTTGTCATTAGCTAATTGGCAGTGGTCTAATGTGCGTACTTCAAAGCCAAGGGAGAAGATAGCTTCAGTTGAAAATTCTTCCAATGATGTGCAAGCACAGATTCAAGCTTTAGTGAAAGGCATGGAAGTTTTGGCTCTTAAAGTTGAAGGATCACAAGCTTTACTAGTAGTTGAGCAGGGCTGGAGTGGCGCTGAAGAAGCAAATTATGTTGGAGGAAAGGGCTTGTACCAGAAACAACAATTTTATCCTCAACAACAACAACAAGGGTACAACCAGAATCAACAGCAATCTCAACCATTTCAGAGAACTCAGAACCGAGGGGGAGATACCTCATTTCAGTACAAATATGTGCCCCCAGGGATGAAGCAGAATCCGTATGCTACGGATAATTATTTACACCCACCTCCAGGATTCGAGCAGAAACAGCCTTAGCCTCAACAGCAAAGAGGAAGGGTATATCAGAATGTGGATGAGCCAACCAAAAGAGAGGATAATTTGGAGGAAAGGGTAGGCACAATAGAATCTTCAATTAAGAATATGGAGAAGTTACTTGTGAGTATGGCACAGAATGCTAATCAAAGGGTGTCAACCAATACTTTTCCAAGTGACACTGAGGTGAACCCCAAGGAGAGTTGCAAGGCTATCACTCTAAGGAGCGGGAAGACACTGAATGAAGCTGAAGAGCCTAAGAAGAAGGCAATTCTAGAAGAACAGAGCATACCCTTGGAAGCTGATGACCAAGGAAAATCAGATAAAGCTGAACAAAGAGTGCAAGAAAAGAAGGACAAGCAACTGAGTCAAGACAGAATAGCTGACGAACAGAGGCAAAAGCTCAGGCCTACTATGCCATTTCCTCAGAGGCTGAGGAACCAGAGGGTTGAGGAAGAGTATGAGCGCTTTCTGAGTTTGTTCAAGAAGCTTGAAATTAATATTCCATTTGTGGAAATCTTGGAGCAGATGCCTAGGTACAGAAAGTACATTAAAGATTTTGTGACAAAGAAGAGGAAATATGGGGATCATGAGACGGTGGCAGTCACTAACGAGGTGAGCAGTGTTGTTCAACAGAGTTTGCCCATCAAGCATAAAGATCCGGGCAGCTTTAATCTCCCTTGTGTGATTGGCAATGCACCGCAAAGAAGAGCCCTATGTGATTTAGGGGCCAGCATCAATTTGATCTCCTTCGCTTTGTATAAGCAGCTTGGGCTTAAGGGCATGAAGCCCACTTCCATATCATTGCAGTTTGCTGACCGGTCTACTGGAAGGCCTGAAGGGATAATTGAAGACGTGTTAGTCAAAGTGGGCTCCTTCATATTTCCAGCGGACTTTGTAGTTTTGGAGATGGAAGAAGATAGAGGAGTTCAGCCTACTCCTTGGAAGACCATTTCTCGAACGGGTTGTGTATTGATTGATGTTGCTCAAGGGCAGCTAACTCGAGAATTAATGAGGAGACCTTAGTCTTCCACATGGGGAAGGCTTTGCAAGGTCAAGAGGAGGAGGATTGCCTTTGGGTTGAAGATCTTGAGGAATTGGTGGAAGATTACTGGCGTAAGAAATTACCACCACCAATAATGGAGCCCTTCACTCATAGAAGCTCAACAAGATGAAGAGATGTACTTGACAGTGAGGAAGATGAGCAAACTACAAACTCTTTGGAGCAAGCCGAGGAGGAGAAAGAAGATGACGTGCCTCCAGCCTCCTGAGTCGAAGGAGCTGCCTGGACACCTAAGGTACGAATTTCTAGACTCTACAAATCAATTCCCTGTCATTGTTGCTTCTAATTTGAATGATGTGGAGTGTACTCAATTGCTAGAAGTCCTTAGGAAACACAAAAAGGCCCTAGGATGGAACATTGAAGACATTAGGGGTATTAGTCCAGGGATTTGCATGCATAAGATTTTGATGAATGATGATTTTAAACCCACCGCCGAGAGACAAAGAAGATTAAACCCTGCCATGAAAGAAGTTGTTAGAAAAGAAATTTTAAAATGGAAAAATGCGGGTATAATTTATGCTATTTCGATAGTGAGTGGGTGAGTCCATTGCATGTTGTGCCCAAGAAAGGGGGCATGACCGTGATTAAAAATGAGAAAAATGAATTGATCCCATCTCGCACCGTGACGGGGTGGAGAGTGTGTGTTGACTATAGAAAGGTTGAATAAGGCTACTAGGAAGGATCATTTTCCTCTTCCTTTCATTGACCAAATGTTGGATAGGTTAGCTGGCTATAGTCACTACTGCTTTTTAGATGGCTATTCCGGGTATAATCAGATCATGGTTAAGCCCGAGGACCAAGAAAAGACCACCTTCACGTACCCTTTTGGCACATTTGCATTTAGGAGAATGCCATTTGGGCTTTGTAATGCCCCTGCCACCTTCCAAAGGTGTATGATGGCTATTTTTCAGGGTTTGGTTGAGGAGATCATGGAGGTCTTCATGGATGACTTCTCGGTGTTTGGTTCCTCGTACCAACAGTGCTTGAAAAATCTAGATGTGGTCTTAGAGAGATGTGAGGAGAAGGAACTAGTCCTAAATTGGGAGAAATGCCATTTCATGGTAACTAAGGGAATAGTTCTAGGGCACAAGGTGTCTGCACATGGTTTGGAGGTAGACAAGGCAAAAATCTCCACTATTGAGACTCTGCCACCTCCAACCAATGAAAAAGGAGTGAGAAGTTTCCTTGGCCATGCTGGCTTTTATAGGAGATTCATTAAGGACTTCTCAAAAATTGCAAAACCCATGAGTAGGTTGTTAGAAAAAGACACAATCTTTGAGTTTAATGCAGATTGTTTAGAAGCTTTCAACATCCTCAAGGGTAAGTTAGTCACTGCACCTGTTATAGTCACACCTGACTGGGCTCAGCCTTTTGAGCTAATATGTGATGCGAGTGATTATGCTGTGGGGGTAGTCTTAGGGCAAAGGCGAGAAAAGGTGTTTAGGGTCATTTACTATGCTAGTAAGACCTTAGATGATGCTCAACAGAACTATACCACCACTTAGAAAGAGTTGCTAGCCGTGGTTTATGGATGCAACAAGTTTAGACCCTACCTTTTGGGGTCTAAAGTCATTGTTTATACTGATCATGCTGCATTGAAATATTTGTTTCCTAAAAAAGAAGCTAAGCCATGCTTGATTAGGTGGGTTCTCCTCTTACAGGAATTTGACCTTGAAATTAGAGACACAAAGGGAGCCCTAAATTCTGTGGCTGATCACCTCTCCCGTGTGGAGAATGCACCTAAGTCTCTACCCATTGTAGATGACTTTCCTGATGAGAAGTTGTTTGAGGTGCATCATCTTCCTTGGTTTGCTGATATAACAAATTATTTAGCCACTGGGTTCATACCCAAGCAATTAGACTACCACCAGAGAAAGAAATTGGTAGTGGATGCTAAGAAATTCATTTGGGAAGACCCAATTCTTTATAGGAGGTGTCCAGACCAAATCATTAGAAAGTGTGTCCTTGAGGAAGAAGTAGATGACATAATACATCATTGTCATGCATCACATTATGGGGGCCACTTTGGGGTGCAAGAGAATCGTGGCTAAGATCATGCGGTGTGGCTTTTATTGGCCTCACATGGTGAAAGACACCTATGTCTACATCAAAAAGTGTGATAGATGTCAAAGGGTAGGTGGTCTATCTAGGAAAAATGAGATGCCATTAACTGGAATCCTTCCAGTTGAAATTTTTGACATTTGGGGCATTGACTTCATGGGGCCATTCCCCAATTCTGATGGGTATTCATACATTTTGCTTGCTGTGGATTATGTGTCTAAGTGGGTAGAAGCTATTCCTACTAGAGTGAATGATGCTAGGGTTGTGACTCACTTCCTTACTAGGAACATCTTTAGCTGTTTTGGGACACCAAGGGCTATAATCGGTGATGAGGGTAGTCATTTCGCAACAAATTGTTTGATAAATTATTGAACAAGTATGGTGTCACTCATAGGAAGTCTTTAGCTTACCACCCACAAGCTAATGGACAAGCGAAGTGTCCAACAGGAGAGATTAAGGCCATTTTAGAGAAAACTGTTGTAGCCAATAGGAAAGATTGGTCTCAAAGGCTTGATGAAGCCTTATGGGCATATAGGACAGCTTACAAAACTCCCATTGGGATGTCACCTTACCGTATTCTATATGGTAAGGCATGTCACTTGCCTGTGGAACTAGAACACAAGGCTCATTGGGCCTTGAAGAAGTTAAATTTCAACCCACAATAGATCAAGGAGCTTAGGATGACTCAATTAATTGAGTTAGATGAGCTTAGGCTGGATGCCTATGATAGTGCTAAATTTTACAAATAAAGAACTAAGAAATGACATGATAGGCAACTCAACAATGAACCTTTAACCTTAGGACAGAAAGTTCTTCTATTTAACACAAGGTTGAGGTTATTTCCTGGAAAATTAAGGTCCAAGTGGATGGGACCTTTCGTGATAGTTGATAAGAAGCCATATGGGAGCTTTGAGCTCCAAGCTGTAGATGGCAAGAAATTTTGGGTGAATGGCAACAGACTGAAACCATACTTTGATTCAACTCAGAGGGAGATAGTTGATTCCCTCTCTTTCACCATTGCCTAATCATAACTGAAAGTCTAGCTACAGACTTTAAATAAAGCGCTGGTTGGGAGGCAACCCAATGTTTATTGCTGTGTTTTATTTTATGTTATTTTCTTTTATTTATTTTATTCAATAAATTGTTTGCAAGCTAACCATTGTGCAGGAGACTTTGCTTCTTTCTTAACTAATAAAGAGAGGCCATCTTCAAAGGCTTCCACACCAAAATCACTCCAGTGGGATCTTTGCTTGCTACTACATGATGGCTATTCTACAAGGGAGAGAAACTTGGGAAGTGCGCGGCGAGACGTCGGTTGACTTTGTGGCTCAGGTACGACGAATGGTGGCCAATGTCATCTACTATTACAGTGTGCCAAACCAGGGGTAAGTATTTTTTCCTCCTCCCTATTTTATGCCATGAGGACATAGCATATTTTAAGTGTGGTGTATGGGGAGTGACTTGAGCCACTTGCTTGTCTTTTATGTTGTGATTGCATGTTTTATTTAAAAAAAACTGTTTTTAGTTGCATGATTGTTTGAGTTGTTTGCTTGCATGATTTGCTTGTGGAGGCATGGATATTAAGTATGCAATTTTGGCTTAAAATTTCATTTTTTTATGCCACATTAGTATCATGTTGTGATAAGGGTTTTTAAGTAGTTAAAATGTGCTCTAATTTAGTTTAATCATGTCTTTATCTTTTGAATGATATCACTATGTTTTTGGAGCTGAGTTTTGAATATTAGCTGAGCATGAAATGCTATGATAGACCTAAGTAACTCTTAAAGTTGAGTGAAAAAGAAATGAAAAATGAGAACAGCTTCTTTTTAGCCCTTGAGTGCCATTTTAGGGTATGGGTAATAGTCAGATTTGATACTCTTCTTGCATTCAACATTGGTTATTTAATGGTAGGAGTCAAGTAAGCATGTGATTACTTATTAGTGCTTAGTGTTTGGTGTTTAGTTAGGATGCAAGACCTCTAAGTCATCATGGACTGTCTTTGCATTCTTTTCTTTATTGTGTGATATTATTGGAAAAGGCTGTGATATAGAATGTGAAAAAGCCATCACTTAATTGGAAAATGGGATGTGAGACATCAATGAATTTCTGTCTCTCCTTATGTAGCAAAATGGCAAGGAGTTTGCATTAGAAAAATCAGTCTTATTTATGTGTTATGTGAGTAAAAAAACAAAAAAGAGTGAATAATCCATCAAGGGAGAGCATAAAATGCAACCTTGTAAGGTTATTACTAAAAAAAAACGTGCAAAAACATGTTAAAAGGACCATTCATTGATGTACAACTCTTAATCTCTAACTTTGGATGTCCACCTTGGTATTTTTAGCCCTAGTCTGGGGCAGATTGAGATTCATAACTTATTTGTGATTGGTGTGATCATTATCCTTTTGCAAGTATGATTTATTGGCTTTGCATGTTTGTGTGTTTAGATGACCATTCTGGCATACAACTCTTAAAAGGACCTCAATGACCATTTGTTGTCCTTGGCTTACGTTTAACATGTTTTCAATCAGACAACCCTAATACCATGAACCAGTAGAGATAACATAGGGTGGTGAAATTGTGACCCTAGATGCTTTTAATCCTTGAAACTTAATCCTAAAATCAGTTTACTTTCTTTGTTTATTCAGAAAACCAAATAAAAATTAGATCTTTAGTTTAAAAAAAAAACTTTTTGCCAAGACATTTTATAGAACAAGAGTAATTGGGTGTTTTGATTTGAGAACTAGAGAACTAGGCTAATCCCTGTGGGTTCGACCCCTTGCTTGCTGCTATTCTTTTAGTGCAAACTTAGGGAATTTATTATCTTGAAGAAAGATTTAACGACATTAGCTAGCTCTTTTAGAGAGGTTAAAAATCTTGTCTGTCAAATTGAAATGTGTAGGGGGGTTAGGCCTTGCTAGCAAGGGGCGTGGAGCTCTTATTTATAGAGTTTGGCTGGGCCTTGAGGTGTGTACCCTAGCCCATTTATTAAAATGGCGTAGTTTTGATAAGTAACACTCGAAACTTTAAAATCTCTATCTTCCATCCACAATTTGGACTTAGGCCTTCAGGAACAAATGATCAGCATGGAAAAACGATAGGATCGGTCCAAAAATATCTCTGCACGTCAATTTGCACGTGATATGGTGAATTCACGTGCACCTCCAAATCAGCTCAAACTTCTCCCCAAGCTTCCTTGCATCTTGTAGAGGCCTGAGAGGCAAAAATAGGCTTGCACGTGAAATGGGTGAATTCACGTGCAGCTCCAAATGCTCTGAAATTTCTCTGGTAGGTAGACGACATCATTCTAAGAAACTTTTGTTCTTGCACGCCAATTGTTTGAGGCCATCTACTATGTCAAAAGTGAGCTCCAAAATCTGCCAAAACAGCTTAAAAACGCATGTATTTGCACATAGCATCTTCCTAGGGGTTAGAGCAAATATATATGATATATGAAGCAATAAGGCTCTAATCATGCTCTTAAACATCCTAAATAAACACTAGAATAACGGCATAAAATGCACGTTATCAGTCCTCATGGTCCGCGTTCTTTTCTCTAACCCGTCATTTGATCATTCGGATCCACCTGATGGAATATTCAAGCAATGAATCCACGTCACTCCTTAAATAGGTGTAACTCCCATTTTAAGTGCACAGTGACGTGCTGATGTGTCTGCGATGCTTGAAAAGTAAGTGACAGACTGTAATGACCCGTGTTTGTGGTATGTACGAAGTTAACCACAGATGCCTTGTGAGTGGAAATTGTTGGGTTTTAGGGAGTTTCCTTCCCACATACTTTAGCTAAAACACCTTGGATGTAAGGACCCATGTTTTGAGTTAGTTAGTCTTGCCTTCTGAATGGGAACTTTCTAGATTTTGACCTAGTAGATGGGCTCAGATGAATTGGCGTGCAGACCAAAAGATTCTTAGAATGATGTCTTCTATCTACCACAGAAGTTTAAGGCCAAACGGATGTGCACGCGAATTGGACCCATTTGGCGTGCAAGGTTTTTATTGCATGGATGTCTTTTACATGATGCAAGGAGGCTTGGGGTAAATTTTGAGTGCATTTACCCAATTGGGGAATTGGCGTTCAAATTGGCGTGCAAGCATGTTTTTGCATGGTTACCTTGGTTTTGTCATTCTAATGATTTTTCCCCAAAGGACCATGTTGGAATTGTGGATATTTTGGCGTGTATGGATGCGGGAAGGTTGTAGCTTGTTCCATCAAAATTACGTCGTTTTGATGCTGGGTTTCACTTAATCAAAACTACGTCATTTTGATAGTGGGAGGTCTATATAAGGATGAGGAGCCCTCTTGTTTTAGGTTTAGGGTTCTCTTCTTTAGCCACCGCAGCCGTCGCAGAAGGAGGGAGAGAGAGAGGAGAGTTCTGGCCATCTCTGCTGTGGTGTTCCTCGAGGGCGGACGACGTTTGGCGTGGGAGCAGGATCGTTGCTGTGGTGATACATTTTCTTACAGGTAGGGGTTCTGTCTTTCCTGGTCTGTTCTGGGGTTAGGCCCTATTGTAAGGTTTCTATTGTTAATGCTATAATATTGATATGTAAATTCATATAGGTGTGATCTCCTATATGAATGTTGGCCTTCAATGGCATTTTTGGTGTGATCATGATGTTGGGTGGGCAGTGCATGTTAAGTGTTCAATGAAATGCCTGTGTGAATATGTCTGTGTGAATATGCCCGATATGTGTTTGATAATATGCCAGTAAGGCTAGAATTGTGGGTTGGTAAAGGTGTGCATGCCAAGTGTTTGTTTCTATGCCTGAGTGGCTGGGTTTGTACATTTGTGAATGTGTACCTACTAAGTGTTTGGTTTTAAGCCTAAGTAGTTATGTGTACTGTTCTTGGAACCCGGTGGCTGTGGAAGCCCGGGACTGTTCTTGGTACCCGGTGGCTGTGGAAGCCCGGGACTATTCTTGGAACCTGGTGGCTGTGGAAGCCCGAGAATGTTTATGTACCAGCCTGTGTATGATTGTATTTACTGCTATGGCCTGTTATTATATCTGGTGAAATAATTGTAGCACGACACAGCACTTGTACACATGGCATGTAGATATTAGGAGCATGGGATGGGTTGGGGAGACATAATCCCTACTGAGCTGTGGTTGCTCACCCCTCCTACCATGTTGTTTTCTTTACAGGAACCTACAGGCGTTAGGTGGGAACACCAAGGTGGAAGTCCTGCTTGTGGCTTGCTTATTATTATTTGAGTTATGCTATTTTTGTGTAAGCTTTGTAACCCCAGTGGGGAGGTAATGTATTGTGGAGTTTAATGTAATAAAAGCATGTTTTGGACATATTTGTTATGATTGGACTCAATAAATATAAGATTGGTCTCTGAATATAAAGTGTGATGTATGTTGTATTCTAACCCCTTTATCCAACATGGGTAAAGGGAGGGTCACGTTCCGGTCTCCTCGGGTAGGAAATCCGGGGCGTGACAATATCCGAGATAGCCTAGCCCATACCCGTCACAAGAATTTTGTCCGCTTTGGCCAACCAGTCTTGGGTCTCGCCCTCATGGCCTGCTCCGCATGGTTTTGTCTTTGGGCCTCGCCCAAAACGCGTCCCTGTGAGGTGAGGTATCCGTCCCCTCCTATAAGGCGGACTTTGTTCTCCTCACCAAGCAATGTGGGACTAACACCCACTCATGGGTCGTTACGATCCACCCCCCTTAGGAGGCCCACGTCCCCGTGGGACCATGGCACACCGCTCCGGGTCTGGCTCTGATACCATCCGAGATAGCCCATCCCATACCCGTCACAAGAATTTTGTCCGCTTTGGCCAACCAGTCTTGGGCCTCGCCCAAAACGCGTCCCTGTGAGGTGAGGTATCCGTCCCCTCCTATAAGGCGGACTTTGTTCTCCTCACCAAGCAATGTGGGACTAACACCCACTCATGGGTCGTTACACAGACTCCGTCTCGCTTTGATACTTTGGCTTATGACTCTATGAAGTTACGTTGGGATGCTTCGAGGCTACGACCCTCGAGGCTTCGACGCAACAGTCTTCGATCCTACTGTTCCTCGATGCAGTTTGCTTTGCAGTCGACTGCGAATTTAGCGAGCGGTGGTGATGGTCCCTTGGAGCCTAAAGGGGGGGGGTGAATAGGCTCTTATTAAAACTCTTTCCTTTCTCTCAAGACACAAACACTTATCTAGTTTAAGTGATAAAATCACTGCGGAAGATAACCAGATAGTGGAAGTATTTTGTTTTATTATCACAAGATGAATACAACAAAATAGAAGCAAAACTCTCTTACACTCTGTTTACAAATGAACTCACACACTAGCCAAGTTTTATCTCTAAAGATGATAAAGCTCCTCTTTCTTCTTCGTTTTTTTTTAACAATGTATAAGTATGAATATTTATACAAAACATTCCTAAGAGACAACCTTGGAACTTGTAGTTCCGGAATGCGTTCCGCACTAACTATCCCTTGGTAATCTCTCTGCCTTGACTGCTGCGGATTGTGGAGCTCAAGATCTTGGATTTGAAGAGTATAAGTGTCTTTGTGAGTTCCGAGATACAATTAAGGTTGTGTCCACATATCCGGATGATCCACGTGTAAGATTCTTCAGGTTCTCAATACATTCGTCTTACATCGGGACACCACGAGCTGATAACTTTAAATGCGGTTTAGTTGGAGCAGTGTCTTCTTGGTCCGGTGTAATTTTCCTTACTCCGTAGCTAATGAAGCTCGGAACCTTACTCCGTGTCAGTGGTTGCTTACTCCGTATCTATTTAGTACTGGAATCCTTAGTCCGTGTCAGCGCTTCCTTACTCCGCATGTAAGTTCCTTACTCCGTATGTAAGTTCCTTACTCCGTATGTAAGTTCCTTACTCCGTATGTAAGTTCCTTACTCCGGGCGAGTCTTGAAAAGTCTGATAACTTATTCCGTGTCAGCGCTTTCTTACTCCGCATGTAAGTTCCTTACTCCGTATGTAATTTCCTTACTCCGTATGTAATTTCCTTACTCCGTATGTAATTTCCTTACTCCGTATGTAAGTTCCTTACTCCGCATGTAGGTTCCTTACTCCGCATGTAGGTTCCTTACTCTGGGCGAGTAATACATCTGGATTCCTTACTCCGCATCTGGTTTCCTTACTCCGCACTTTAAGTTCTTAGTCCGTAGGAATGTTCCTTATTCCGTATGTATTTGTTACTTGGTTATTTACCAAGTGTTTGACGATACTCACTCTTGTCCGGATCAGGATTATGTATCCTGTCCTTAGCTTTGCTCTCACGAGTGCATCTCTGGATTAATAACATATCTTCTGCAATGATCAAATAAACACAAAAGATCTCAGATCAAATTACATAAGGCTTTATCAGCATTATCCAAATTCTGGGTTTGATCCAACAATCTCCCCCAATTATGGATATGCCCAAACCCTTTGTAATCTGATCTGGTAAGCAATGCAAAAGAATAACATATGCAGCACAACCAATTTCATTAATCAGCAACTAAATACAATTCAGCCTTAATACAGGTTTTTCACTAAGGTACATAAGGCTTACTATACTTGAAGATCATAGTTGCTGCCTTTTCTCTTAGCTCCATTGTCTGCTTCATCGTAAAGGTGGAGTGTTGGCTCCAATGTTTGTCCACAGTTAAGAACGATTTGATGAAGTGACAGACAAAGGCTCCGCAGCTATCTCCATCCGGCTGTTGTGGCACTTGCTTCTTGCCCCGGAATGTCGCCTTGAGTTTCTCAGTCGGACGCAGGGGTGTGATACCCAACTCTTCATATAATCCGGCTTTCTTCACGGCTTCAGTTAGCCTAAGACACAGAGGTTCCCATTGATTCTTCCTAACGAAGTGGTCCACAATCTGATGAGAATCAATGAGAATCATCTGCTTGGACTGAATCATGAAGACAGCCATCATGAAGTGTGGCGACATGATCCGGTACGGAATGAGGATGGTTGAGAGAGTTTTCCATGGCTTGCTATCCTCGGCGTTCCGGTCGATAAAAGTCCGAATTAACTCCACACCTGGGAAGATAGCCCTCATTCCAACATGGCAGAACTTCAAACAAGTGCCCATCTTCGTAAAGAGATGGAAACAGCCTCATCTCCATTTTAGCAGCTCTCGAGAAGTTGTCAATGTCTTCTGTAGTAAAGAGTCCTTTCTCCGAACAAAGAGTCTGAATGTCGGCCGGAGAGAAAGGGTACATTTCAGAAAGACATCTTCTCTCGCAGAAGACGCAAGATAATTGCCTTGCGCAAGCTTCCATCCGCATCGGACGGGTCAAACTCCGCATAGGATGGGAGGAAGGTATCACCATGCGGATGAGGAGAATGGAGGAGGAGCTGGAGGTGCAGTAGAGGAGCTTGGTTGAGAGAAGCGGCTTCGTTTGGGAATTTGAACTCCCTGAAGCACTGAAGTGGCAGGCCGCTTCTCAGTCCGAGTAGATGGTTGTGGGGCAGAAGGAGTAGACGGATCAGATGACACTCTCTCCCCCGGTTTGGCAGATCGCCGGGAAGCAACAGGAGGACGAGCCATCGTATGCGCCAGATCCGCGAAGGAAGTAGACAGTGAATGGACGGAGGTGGCGACAAGATCCATTTTCTGCTCCATGGAAGTGGAGGAGTCAGTGAGAGCGGAGAGGAGTTGGGCGCCGAGGGCATCAACTTTGGCAGCGATGGCGGAAATTTGGGCGCTTTGAGCGTGGGCATGGCGGTCCAGCTGAGCAGAAAGCACAGCATCGGAGTGGACCGTGCCAAAAGAGGCACGCCCAAGTACTAACTCCGGAGCTTTGGAGGACTCCCCCGCATGAACAGGAGCAGGAGTGCGGTGGGCAGAGGAGTCCGCAGGAGTATCAGCAGCAGCAGGAGCATCCGGAGCATCAGAGGCATCCGGAGCATCGGAGGCATCCGGAGCATTGGAGGCATCCGGAGCAAGAGACCCGCTTTGACCAGATAAGTCAACCACGGGAATCGCGGCGGCAGGAGAAGAGGGTCCAGCCTTAGCAGTAGAAGGACTTCGGGTAGCAGGGACTGGGCCGGAGGGTGTAGGGAATGACACATCGGGAATGGCAGCCGGCGTAAGAAAGCCGTGGTCCAGATTCTAGATGATCATGGTCTCCGGGGATTGGGTATTGCGTGTGTAAAACACCCGGAGATCAGTGTCAGGAATAGAGGAGGTGTGGGCTAGGCTGAAACGGAGCCAAAGGTCCGTTAAGGTGCCGGCAGAGAGATGGTCAAGGTAATCTCGGGGTTGAGGTAGAGGAGGCAAAGGGGCTTCCGGAGAAGCGCCGGGACATCGGCGGTGGCGACAAGAACACGGTAGTAACCGCGGCAGCTATAGCGGATGTGGAGGGAGTGGGGACATCGGCGCAGAGGGGGCCGAGGAAACAGCCTTTAGACGCACCTGCGCCGAGAGGGCCCCGCAACCTCGGACGGTTCAGCACGGACGCTTGGCCGGGAGGCCCGTGAGTGGGAGGGCGCAGCAACGGACCGAATCCGGGAGGATCGGTGTGCAGAACTGACCTCGTGGGCTTGGCTGTCGGAGGGGTCACCAACAGAGCTGCCTTGTTGTTCCGAGGCAGGGAGAATGTGGAGAGCTACAGTGGGTCGGCGAGCTGTCATGTTCCCGTCCGACGTAAGGTGACGAAGGTAATAAGCCGAGGGAAACGAGACAGCATCAAATCGGGCGAAATGGTCCGGACGTAGATGCCGGAAGACAATGCTGAGGATGCGCCCGAAGGAATGGTTTTTGGAACCATTCTGCAGCAAACGAAATAAGAACATCCCCCAATCCATCGGAAGACCTTCAAAAACGCCGTACATGGCCAGGAGAAGATCGTACGGAACTGAGTCCAGGGCTGATGTGCGAGCCAGTAGGCATCGACTTAGAATAGTCGCCATACATCGATAGCGACCCTGGAAGGATTTCACCTTGTATTCCTTCCCCTTGTTCATGCAACCCATAGAAGCCGCCATTGGATCGGCATCCGGGCGCTGTGGTTCACCAAGAGGTAGGTGGAGAGCAGCGCGGAGAACAGCCGGAGTGATGATGATGGATTCACCGCGGACATAAGAGGTTATGGAATCGGTGGTGCAGCGAATCCATTGGTAATACTCAAGAATGTCATCGATAAGAAGATCGATGGGATCGAAGACCAGGCTGAGTATGTGTGAGGCTTCAAGAAGAGGGCGAAGCTGGAAAAACCAATCCGGAGGATCAGAAACAGCATTCCAATCAACTATATGGCCAGGATTAATGCCGGAAAGAGAGATTCTGGGTGCCATTGCAGATTTGATGGGAAGGAAAAGAGGAAAGGTGAGGTCTTGACAGTAGAAGAAGCAACGAGAGGTTTAGGGATTTGAAATGAGCAATACTCGTGCTTCGCAGAATGATCGTAACATATAAGACCGAGTCCGCAAATGTCAGCGGGTCTAGGAATGTGCGAGTGAGATAGGGACCCGCGCGACATGCTGATGTCATTAGTCTGGATATCGATGCGTCTCTGAATAAAACGATGTCGTGGAGACCGCATAACCAAGTAGAGATTACAACTGGTTGCCATCCAGAGAAGTGTGTGTGCAACCCGAGATATGCATTTAATGAATCATCATTATTCCTCCTCAAAAGCATGCGACATATGAGTATACGTGGATTGTCACAATTGAACAATGTCAGGAGTCCGGAGGTAAGAGCCGACACTCATCCGGAGTTAATAATATTCGTGAAAGAGTATCCGGATGAATAATAGACCTTGTCCGTCGTAAACAGAGTTTGGTGGGAGAGTAAAGTAGATTCCTTTGCAGTCAAAAAGTCGAAGAGAAGAGAAGTACCACAACACTTCAAATCCGAGACTATGGACTGGATTTATCAATACGATTGCAAAGAAAATTTGAACCTGTAGCTAAATAAAGATATACTGAAAATACAAAAGCTTAACAGGCAAGGATTAGTACGGGTTAGAGAAGATAATCAGTGAAAAACAACATAATCCGAACTAATAAGAAACAGAACTCATGCATGGCTAAGAATGTAGTAGACGTATGCAACGTGAAAGTGATCAATATTACTGAATTAGGGCATATGTCAGATAGCAATACACAGGTTCGTATAGGTCAACATAGCGAAACTGTCTTGCTGAACAACGTAGCTAAGATTAATTAAAGAGCATATGATTTGGCTTCATTAGGATTCATGAGTGAGCAATGATAGAGCGAACACATGTCAAAAGAAGGCAGATGATTAGTCGATTAAAATGCATGGTTGAAGAAAGAAAATACATCCAAACATGCCACTTTTCTGATTCAAAACAGCATGTCCAGTCAGATCCGGAAGTAAAAGTTTAGAAAAGGGAGAATCCGAGACATATTAGGGGTACATTGCTGCTCCCCCGTAGATCATTTAATCCTCTCAATGAAAAGCTCCCCCTCAGATAGACAGTCAGGAAAGAGGTCATGAGACATATACGGGGGGTATTACTGAATAATATATAAAGCATTTTCTCCCCCGTAGATTGTGCAATCCTCTCGGTTGACCGTTCCGATTTGTAGAACTTTAGTACTGTCTATCTTATTGGAAAACTATACTTCAGAAGCTGATCAGACTGCGATTGTGTATTCATCCACCAGGCATTTCAAGCTAACCCATTTTACTTCTTCAACTATGCATGTTAATAGAGTAAGCTAAATGAACATGCTTTTGTCATGAGGTGATTAATGGAGATTAAGATCATGAACCCGAAAGAGGTAAATCATATAAACTGTAATTATGTTAGCTTTAAACGACTTCAGTCGGGAAACGCAAGCATCCTCCCATAATGAGGTTGAGATTAATATCAGAAACATGAAACCGTTAAACAGTAAGTATGATCAGCAATACAGTCAGTGAGTTTCTACTACTTACAGTAAACGTACAATGCATGGTCTGTGAGTAAATATACTGTTGGGTAATTCAAATGAGAAACTATGCAGAGAAGTCGAGCATACCTAATCGGAAGAGTAGTTCAGAAAACCTCGCATCTGGTAGGGGCTTTGTGAGTATGTCTGCTAATTGCTCTTCAGTGGCAACATGTTCCAGTGAAATATGCTTTTTGAGAACATGATCGCGTATGAAGTGATACCTGACTTCAATGTGCTTCGTCTTAGGATGCATGACAGGATTGTTGCTGATGGCAATTGCACTAGTATTGTCACAATAAAGTGGAATAGAGGACAAGTCGAATCCGTAGTCGATAAGTTGACTTTGCATCCAAAGTAGTCGTGCGCAGCAACTTCCGGCAGACTATATATTCCGCCTCGGCGGTAGAGGTTGATACGGAATTCTGCTTCTTATCGAACCATGAGATCAATCTATTTCCAAGAAACCGACACGTACCGCTTGTGCTTTTCCTGTCGATGCGACATCCAGCGAAGTCGGCATCGAGTACCCGGATAAGGTGAAGTTGGACTCCTTTGGGTACCGAGTCCCAAATTCATCGTCCCTTTGAGATACCTTAATATCCGTTTTACATGAAGCATATGTGACTCCTTGGGATTCGCCTGGTATCGTGCACAAATGCAAGTTGCAAACATAATGTCTGGGCGACTTCTTGTAAGATACAACAAGGATCCGATCATCCCTCTCGTAGTCGGTCACATTTATCGATATGCCGTCCACATCCGGATCTAACTTGGCACCGACAGGCATGGGAGTTTTGACGGGAGATGAACCTTCCATACCAAACTTCTTAATAAGATCGCGAGTGTACTTAGCTTGATTAATGAAGATTCCTTCCTTTAATTGTTTGACTTCAATTCCAAGGAAGTAGGACAGGTTCTCCCATCATGCTCATTTCAAACTTGCCTGTCATCAACTTAGCAAACTCTTCACAAAGCTTCGGATTTGTTGATCCGAAAATGATATCATCCACGTATATTTGTACGATCGAGTGTGTCCTTTCTCTTTTCGTAAAAATAGGGTGGTGTCTATCTTCCCTTTTTGGAAGTTATGAGCAAGAAGGAATTCGACGGTGTGTCGTACCAGGCTCTTGGAGCTTGCTTCAAACCATATAGTGCTTTCGAAGTTTGTAGACAAGATGTCCTGCCTTAGGTTCAATGAAGCCGGGAGGTTGTTCAACATACACCTCCTCTTGAAGGTCTCCATTCAGGAATGCGCTCTTGACGTCCATTTGATAAACTATGAAGTTTTCATATGAAGCATACGCAGTAAACATTCGGATTGCCTCAAGTCTTGCGACCGGAGCAAAGGTTTCATCATAATCTATTCCTTCTTCTTGACGATATCCTTTGGCTACCAGTCTGGCCTTGTTCCGGATTACTATTCCATCCGTATCAAGCTTGTTCCGGAACACCCATTTAACACCAATGACTTGCTGAGACTTAGGCCTTGGTACTAAGGTCCACACATTATTTCTCTTAAATTGATTCAGTTCTTCTTGCATGGCTTCTATCCAATTAGAATCTTGAAGAGCTTCATCTACCACTTTTGGTTCTATTTGAGATAGAAAACACGAGTAAAGACTCATGTTGGAGGTGGCTGCTCTTGTTCTTACACCAACAGTAGGATCACCAATCACTTGATCTGAGGGATGGTTTCGGGTCCATCTATAATTCTGTGCATGTGTTGGTTGATCTTGAACAATTTGAAGCTCTTCCAGATTTGGTGGTTCAGTTGTATCGACTGGTTGAGCTTCGTCCGGAGTAGATATTTCCGTATTGAGAGGTACGGATGAACTAGTTGGTTCTTCAACACTGTTTCTTCCAGTGTTAACTAGTCCGGACGGACTTGAAGGTGCTCTGGAATTTTGTGTATCCGTAGGAGTATGTCCGGAGCTAAATGGTAGTCCGGAGTCAGAGTCATCCGTAGCATCATCCATAAAATTTCGTTGTGTTTCGCTGATGCCACGTGGTTGGTTAGGATATGTAATAGGAATATTCATAAACTTCGAGTAATCGACGTTGCTGTCCATGACCTGCATATTGGAATTTGAAGAACCGACTTTTGACCAAACGAGATTAGCTTCATCAAAGGTCACATGGATAGATTCTTCAACTTTAAAAAGTTTTCTATTGAAGACCCGATAAGCCTTGCTATGTAGTGAGTACCCGACAAAAATCCCATCATCAGATTTTGGTTCAAATTTATTCCGGGTCTCTATGCCATTGATCAGTATATAGCAAGTACACCCAAAAGCTCTGAAATGTGAAATTGAAGGTTTTCGTCCTCTCCACATCTCATAGGGTGTTTTCATGGTTGATTTATTTATTAGAGTTCTGTTCTGAACATAGCAGGCAGTGGACACAGCTTCAGCCCATGGGCGAGAGGAAGCGTTGCCCCCGCTAACATGGATCTACCAGCTTCAACTAAAGTACGATTCTTGCGCTCAGCTACCCCATTTTGTTGTAGGGTTCTGGGGAGCAGAGAAGTCATGTTGTATGCCCTGTTCGGAACAATATGATCTCATTTCGAAAAATCAAATTCTGTACCATGATCACTCCTGATGCATTTAATGCTCAGTCCTTGTGAGTTGCTTATCCAGTTGAATAGATCTACAAGATGTTCAAAAGTTTGATCCTTTGATTTCAGGAACATCACCCATGTGTATCTGGTGAAATCATCGATAACCACAAGGGTATATCTCGCCCCGACTAGTGATGAAACAGAGGTCCATATGAAGAAGTTGTAGAGGAGCAATTATTGAGTTAACCGATTTGCTCTTAAAGCTGTGTTTGGTCTGTTTACCAAGTTGGCATTCTCGACAGAGAGTGTCTCTGGAGAACTTGAGTTTGGGTAGACCAGTGACAAGATCAAGTGACGCTAATTTAGACAAAGTCTTAAAGTTTAAATGTGCGCATCGCTTGTGCCATAACCAACTATCTTCATCTGTTGCTTTCGTGAGGAAGCATACAGGGTCGAAGAATTATTTCTTAAGACCACCGAGTATATGTCCCCATCTCTTGATCCGGATAACTTAACATCTCCTGGATAAGTTTTCTCTTACTGTACAGGTGTTGGACAAAAAGGAAACAGTAAATCTTTTGTCACATAGCTTACTGACACTTAGCAAATTATGCTTTAAACCTTCGACTAGTGCAACTTTAGTGATTGATACACAACCGTTAGCTAAAGTGCCATACCCGACAGCCTTACCTTTGCTGTTGTCGCCATATGAAACGGATGGACCTTGTTTATCATTAACTTCTACAAGCAGAGTTTGATCACCCGTCATATGTCCGGAGCATCCACTATCAAGGATCCACTTGCTTTTATTGATCTTTAACTTCAAGTGATCCGGCAATGCATTCCAGAGATGCTCCTGAAAGACAACAGTTTACACTTTTGGTGCCCAAACTTGTCTCGGGCGGTTAGAGAGAGCAGCAGTATTGTCAACATTTACGGATTTGATTTTGCTAGGACTCTTAGCTTTCCAAGTTGACATTAACTTGTTAGTTTCAGCTACTTCTTTGATTTGGGTTTTCTTGGGAGAGACACTCCTTTTAGATTTAGATTTTGTTTTGCTCGAAGAACCCCTTTTATAAAACTGATCTTTATTGGATTGAAATTGATTACAAAGCCAGCTATCAGATAGACTCCAACATTCATAGTGATAATGACCCATTTCCCTACAGATGGAACAGACACTATAATGTGAAGTACAAACAGGGGATACAGGTCTCTTAGATTTTACAGATTTTCTACTCTGTTCCCTATGGCCTAATCCATTACGTTTGGGTGACGCGCTCTTGGCCCTAAATGCGTCAGCCTTAGCCTTGTCTTTCTTTTTGGGTGCTACAGTTTTGGCTTTAACTGCAGCAGCCTTCCCTTCATCTTTAGTTACGGGTGCTACTGGTTCGGGAAGTGCAAGAATGACCTCCTGCTCCACAATCATAAACTATGGTGCCACTTGAAATGAAACCATCCAACGGTTTAGATGTACTAACAGGATATAAGTTGGTTAGTTTAGGAGTGAAATCCGGAGGACACTCAGTAGCTTGAGCTATGGAAGTTGATGGTTCGGAACCTAGGCCAAGTTTGACTCGGATGTCGTCAGGATCAGTCCTAAAGGTAGAGGCTATTTCCCCGGATTTTAGCCACTTACGATTTATTTCCTTTTCCTGTTCCAGTTCATTTTCGAGTCTTTTTACTATAACTTTTAGGCCTGAGAGATTGGTATTTAACAAATGATTTTCAGCTCTTAGATCATGATACCAAGCTTCTTTTCCTCTGAAATCGGTGACGTCCTTTTCGAGTCTATTAATAGTAAATTCAAGACGTTTATTCCGACTTTCCATATCTTTGTACATTTGAGTAATTATTAGTCTCTCATTCTTTTCATGATCACATGCAGTAGTAAGAGATTCTAATTTACTCAGGAGCTCGAGATAGAAGGTACCTCGTATTTGCCATGAGGCGGACGTTCGGCTTAGTGGTCGGCTCATCATCCGAGGATTCCTCCTCTTCTTCTCGAGCCACTCATGTATTTTGTCACGAGCGCCTTCCTCTTGCTCTTGCCGTTATCCGAGGTGGAGCGGCGAGGAGTTACCTTGTCACTTTTCTCGGCCACTTTTGTTTTGAACCCGCATTCCTTGGCCCAGTGACCGGTTTTCCCACAGGTTGAAACATTCCTGGGAACTGGACTCCGGTCGCTCCTTCCTGTGGAACGATGATGATGAGCGTCTTCTGAACCCTTTTCTGCTTTTCCGTAGGAATCGCTCAAAGGATTTGACAAGAAGGGCTATTTCCTCCTCCTCGTCAGAATCAGAATTGTCAGATACGTCCGTATCATCATTCCTCGTATGTTTAGACATTCCGTAGCTTTGAGAGCTACCCCCTTTTCTTTCCGAGCTATTTTCTCATCTCTGTCAGAGTACTTAAACCTGACTTCGTGAGTCCGCAGCTCTCCATACAGTTCTTCAAGGGGAACATACTGCCAGTTTTTGTCTGATTGCATTTGGAGTTGTTTGGAGTAGTAGCGATCCGGCAAGGAGCGAAAGAACTTGTCATTAATCTAGGATTGAGAATAATGCTCATTGATAGTCTTCAGCTCAAGAATGAGCTTGCCGAATCTCCGATAGATGCTTTCAAGTGATTCGCCCGGTTTATGATTAAAACTCTCAAAGTTCTGTCTGAGAGTGTAGATCACATTTCGCATCCTGGGACCGACTCCCCTCATAGAGGATTGTCGGTTTGTCCCAAACAGCTTTGTTGTCGTGCAGCCCTGGACGTCGTGGAAAGCCTCGGAATCCAAAGACGATGTAACATAAGCCGAGCCTTTTCACTAGCGCACTGCCAGGCTCTTTCATCGTTGGTAAGTTCAGCATCTGTCTTTGGCCTCCTAACTCCATGTTCTCCGATAGTCATCGGAATTGGAATCTCCTAATGAAGACATGGCCACATAAGATGATCATGGCATACCATAAACATCTTCATGCGAGCTTTCCACTGGGAGAAAAGCTCAGGTGTGAATTTGGGCGGTTTCGTTAAAGTAAAACCAGAACTCCGTGGTTGAGGAGCGGCGGCAGCAGCAGGTTAAGGTGGGTCGACATTTTCACTGCTGCTTCGATTCGGGATGGGCTCCTATGCACCTCCGGAGTTAAGGCGAGTGTTGAATAGCATACTGCTTTCTTCGGCCATTTCTGAGATTGAAAGAGTGGGATCTCTACTTAGAACAAAGTAGAACTCGCTCTGATACCACTTGATGGTCCCTTGGAGCCTAAAGGGGGGGGGGTGAATAGGCTCTTATTAAAACTCTTTCCTTTCTCTCAAGACACAAACACTTATCTAGTTTAAGTGATAAAATCACTGCGGAAGATAACCAGATAGTGGAAGTATTTTGTTTTATTATCACAAGATGAATACAACAAAATAGAAGCAAAACTCTCTTACACTCTGTTTACAAATGAACTCACACACTAGCCAAGTTTTATCTCTAAAGATGATAAAGCTCCTCTTTCTTCTTCATTTTTTTTAACAATGTATAAGTATGAATATTTATACAAAACATTCCTAAGAGACAACCTTGGAACTTGAAGTTCCGGAATGCGTTCCGCACTAACTATCCCTCGGTAATCTCTCTGCCTTGACTGCTGCGGATTGTGGAGCTCAAGATCTTGGATTTGAAGAGTATAAGTGTCTTTGTGAGTTCCGAGATACAATTAAGGTTGTGTCCACATATCCGGATGATCCACATGTAAGATTCTTCAGGTTCTCAATACATTCGTCTTACATCGGGACACCACGAGCTGATAACTTTAAATGCGGTTTAGTTGGAGCAGTGTCTTCTTGGTCCGGTGTAATTTTCCTTACTCCGTAGCTAATGAAGCTCGGAACCTTACTCCGTGTCAGTGGTTGCTTACTCCGTATCTATTTAGTACTGGAATCCTTAGTCCGTGTCAGCGCTTCCTTACTCCGCATCTTACTCCGCATGTAAGTTCCTTACTCCGTATGTAAGTTCCTTACTCCGTATGTAAGTTCCTTACTCCGTATGTAAGTTCCTTACTCCGGGCGAGTCTTGAAAAGTTTGATAACTTATTCCGTGTCAGCGCTTTCTTACTCCGTTGTAATTTCCTTACTCCGTATGTAATTTCCTTACTCCGTATGTAATTTCCTTACTCCGTATGTAAGTTCCTTACTCCGCATGTAGGTTCCTTACTCCGCATGTAGGTTCCTTACTCCGGGCGAGTAATACATCCGGATTCCTTACTCCGCATCTGGTTTCCTTACTCCGCACTTATCCTTTAAGTTCTTAGTCCGTAGGAATGTTCCTTATTCCGTATGTATTTGTTACTTGGTTATTTACCAAGTGTTTGACGACACTCACTCTTGTCCGGATCAGGATTATGTATCCTGTCCTTAGCTTTGCTCTCACGAGTGCATCTCTGGATTAATAACATATCTTCTGCAATGATCAAATAAACACAAAAGATCTCAGATCAAATTACATAAGGCTTTATCAGCATTATCCAAATTCTGGGTTTGATCCAACAGGTGGATTTCTCTGGACTTTTTCAATACTTAACAATACACATTAGATGTATATGGCAATTCACAGAATATTATTCATGATGAACAGTGTTGTGTGTGGAATTGAAGTTACATATCGAGAACTTGATTTCTTTCATCCGTAACACCTGGTTTATGTGTATGCCTACTGCATCACTACCATTCAACTCTCCATTTACCTTAGAAATGACTAAGTACTTCACCACACTACATCTTGTGCAAGAAAATGATCTCTATGTTAACATAGCAACCAGTAAACCATGATTTATCAATTGTAACAACCCAGTCATGAATTCTAAGTCTTCTCACATATTTAGCAAAACTCACTCAGCGAAGTCCTCACCCTCTCACTCTCGAATCAACACGTGAGCTTGATTCAGGAACTAGAATTATACTGTTTGGTAAGCTCATGGTCAACCGAATCTTATCACAACCCTGATCCAGTAATGATTTTTAGTTCAGCATAGATGACTTGAGAGACAAGATGGCCCTATTAAGAATCAGAACACACACTCTATCCTTGTCTAATTTACAACACATTAAAGGTAGAGTTTGGAGTTTGGTCATTCAGATTGTTTGCGTGAGTTGTCTCTTTTCTTCAGTAGAGCATCAATTTTCAGTGCTTATTCATGAGCCTTATTACAAGGACAGAGCTCAACACAATATCTTTTCGAATTACATGACCATACAATTTTAACTCCAGCTGTTATTCTAATAGAGACACAAACTGGGAGAATAGTGAGGACTCCCCCTAAGATAGGCAGTTAATCTATTGTCTAGCCTTTGCCTTTTTATAGTGAAGGATAGTGGCTCTTCTTAAGTAATAGGCTTTTTATGATTCTCAAATACTACAGTCTCAGTCATCCATTGAGCATTAAATCATTGAGGATCCTTTCCGTGCAAGCCAACAGTACCATGAGATACAACAGTTCCTACTAGTTAATGAATGCAATACCACACAGGTGATATTCACTCAGAATAAAATAACAAGTAGTGGGAATATCTTCTGAGTTAAACATAAGGGGAATTGCACTCATTTCACTCAAGACTTGAGGGTTTATGGCATGTTGCACAAAAGACTTGAACCAGGTTCAGAGGTGGCAAGTTTCATCCATGTGATTTCTCACTTTCCCGCAGTAGATATGCATGAATCACACTTAGCCATTACTAATTTTCAAAGAGATATAAACGGTAATTAACAGTGTCATACGTATGTTCATGCACAGGTAATTAGTTAGAGATGAACCACAAGACATGCTGTGAGACTCATGAATTTAAATCTAGCATGCCAAGTTTTGTCAGAAGTTCATTGAACCTGGCTTCTTGCAGTTGTTTGGTGTATATGTCGGCAAGCTGATCATCAGTGGATATATACTTTAGAGAAATGTCTTTCTTTAGCACATAATCACGTATGAAGTGATGTCTGACCTCAATGTGCTTGGTTTTGGGATGCATAACAAGATTGTTGGAAATTGCAATGGCGCTTGTATTGTCACAATACAGAGGAACGGCCTTCAGGTCAAACCCATAATTTGATAGTTGACTGGCCATCCAAAGCAATTGAGCACAACAGCTTCCTGCAACAATATATTCAGCTTCAGCTGTGGAGGTTGAAACTGAATTCTGTTTCTTGCTAAACCAGGATACAAGTCTGTTGCCTAAAATTTGGCATGTTCCACTTGTGCTCTTTCTATCAATCCTGCATCCGGCAAAGTCTGCATCTGAATATCCTTTCAATTTGAAATCAGACTCTTTTGGATACCATAGTCCCAAATTCTCAGTTCTCTTCAGATACCGCATGATCCTCTTGACATGTGACAAGTGGGATTCCTTGGGATTAGCTTGGTATCTGACACAAATACATGTTGCAAACATTATGTCAAGTCTGCTTGCTGTCAGATACAGCAAGGATCCAATCATGCTTCTGTATTATGAGATATCCACCCCCTTCCCTGCTTCATCCATATCCAGTTTGGCGTTTGTAGGAATGGGAGTTTTCATGTGTGTCACATCAGTCATCTTAAACTTCTTTAGAATCTCCTTTGTATATTTGGTTTGACTGATAAAGATCCCATCCTCTAACTGCTTGACCTCCAATCCACGGAAGAATGAGAGTTCTCCCATCATACTCATTTCATATTCACTTTTCATTAGATGAGAGAAGTCTTCACATTGCTTTTTGTCCCTTGATCCGAATATGATGTCATCCACATAGATTTGGACTATCAAGGGTGATCCTTTTCCTTCCTTGAGAAATAGTGTGGGGTCAATTTTACCTTTTCTGAACTTATTTTTGATCAGAAACTCTGACAATGTTTCATACCACGCTCTGGGAGCTTGTTTTAGTCCATAAAGAGCCTTTTTCAGTTTGTATACCATGTTCTCTTGGTTTGGCTCTAGAAATCTGGGTTGTTGTTCAACATAGACTTCTTCTTGGAGGTCTCCATTCAAGAAAGCACTCTTGACATCCATCTAATAAACTTTGAAGTCCTTGAATGCTGTATATGCTAAGAACATGCGAATGGCCTCAGTCTAGCAACTGGTGCAAAGGTTTCATCATAGTCGATTCCTTCTTCTTGTCTGTATCCTTTTGCAACCAGTCTGGCCTTGTTTTTGATTACAACACTATCAGCATCAAGTTTGTTTTTGAAAATCCATTTCACGCCAATGACTTGCTATGATCTGGGCCTATTGACCAACTCCCATACTTTCTGTCTTTTGAACTGATTTAATTCTTCTTGTATTGCATCAATCCAATGGTGATCCTGAACTGCATCGTCAACTGATTTTGGCTCCACTTGTGATAGGAAGCACATATACAAATTTTCATAAAGTTTGGCAGCCCTTGTTTTAACTCGTGCAGCTGGATCTCCAATTATCAGTTCAGAAGGGTGGTCCTTTAACCTTCTTCTTGTCTTTGGACGGTCTTCTCTTTCTTTATGATGGATGCCCAATTGCTCAATGTCAGGTTCTTGGGCTGATAAAAGTGGCTGTGTCTAAACAGGTTGAATATTAAATTCATGGTTTTCTGCTGATTTTTGACTTGGTTCCTCAGCAACCGGTTCAGCTATGTGTTCATCAGGTTCGAGTGCATCTTCCCTTGTCTCTGTTGTAGTGGGATTATTTGTGTCTTAGTCTTCTATAATGACAGTGTCCTGCACTTCATTTATATTTGTGTCTCCTTTCTGCATTCCATGGTTAGTCTCATCAAAAGAAACATGAATAGACTCTTCAACAACTTTGGTTCTTCTATTAAATACACAATAAGCCTTGCTAGTCATGGAATATCCAACAAGATATCCATCATCTGATTTGGCATCAAACTTGTTCAAGTAATCCTTGCCATTGTTCATAATGTAGCAAGTACACCTGAAGATCCTTAGGTGACCAATGTTTGGTCTCCTTCCCTTCCATAACTCATAGGGTGTTTTCGTGGCTCATTTGTTAATTAGAGTTCTATTTTGTACATAACAAGTAGTGGCAACAGCTTCAGCCCATAGGGATTTTGGGAACTAAGCTCCTGTTAACATGGTTCTAGCTGCTTCAACTAATGTTCGATTCTTTCTTTCAGCTACTCCATTTTGTTGTGGAGTTCTTGGTGTTGAGAAATTATGCTGGATACCATGTTCAGTACAAAACTCTAACGTATCAGAAAATTCAAATTCCTTGCCATGATTGCTACGAATGTACTTAATAAAGAGACTCTTAACATTTGTGACCCAATTGAAGAGTTCAACAAGATTCTCAAATGTTTCAGATTTGTTTTTGAGAAACATGACCCATGTGTATCTGGTATAGTCATCTACTACTGCAAGAAAGTATCGTGCACCAGATAAGGAAGACACATTTATTGGTCCACATAGGTCCATGTGCAGAAGTTCGAGTGGTTGTATGATTGAGGTTTTATCTATACTCTTAAAAGAATGTTTAACTTGCTTACCCAGCTGACAATCCCTACACGGGTGTTCTTTCTCATAAACATGCTTGGGTAAGCCCTCAACCAAATCCAGAGATGCTAATTTAGACATAGTCTTAAAGTTTAAATGGTCGAATCTCTTATGCCACAACCAACTAATGTCAGGTGAAGCTTTGGATAGAAAACAAATTGGTTCATCAGATTGAGCATTACCAAAGACCAACTTGTAGACATTACCTTGTCTATGCCCATTTAGTTTCACCTCTTTGGAGACAGGGTCCATAACTGTGCAGGTGTGTTTAGTGAACAAAACTTCATAACCCTTGTCACACAATTGACTTATGCTCAACAGGCTATGTTTAAGACCTTGAACAACAGATACATTCTGAATGGACACAGAACCATTAGAGAGAGTACCCTTACCAACAATCTTACCCTTTTTATTGTCCCTGAAAGTGACAGATGAAGCTGTAACCTCTCTTACCTCATTCAATAGAGAGGCATCATTTGTCATGTGCACAGAACAGGCACTATCAAGATACCACTGGCTGGAATTAATCTTTTGTTTCCGGTGGCTGCTTTCAGCTCCAGGTACTTGTTCCTACACAACAAGCAACTAAGTCTTGGGGGCCCAATTAAGATTGGGCTTTGGGTAAGTGAAAGCTACAGTTGACAATTTAGGTTTCCAATAAGAAGGGGCAGATTTAACTTTCCATGCTAATCTTGGTGATCCTTCATTAGATTCATTTGCAGGGTTGATCTTAAGATTTTCAGCATGTTTTCCTTTCTTATTGTTATCTTTGGTAGCTTTAATAGGCACAGGTTTGACAGCTTTCTTCACAGGCTTGGTCTTTAAGTCTTTTGAATGGGTAGCCTGTGTGTGCCTGGAGAGTTTCTTCCTATCAGCGATGTTGTTGCACTGCAGATTTTTAGTGACATTAAGCTGTTTAAGGTTTACCCTGATTTCTGTGGCAATCTCCTTCATAAGATACTTAGGGTAGAATCTGCACTGATAGGAGAGGTGTCCAACTTCACAGCAGATGGGGCACGTTACATGTTGAGGTTGAACATTTTGTCTCAAGGGTTTTGCTAGAGTGTTAAAGGTTTCCTAGGTTTTCTCACATATCCTAGACCGTTCTTAACTCTTTCTTCAGAGACAAACTTAGGCTAGAAGACAGTAGCCTTGCTAGATGAACCAGTCTCAAATTTTGTAGTGTGTCTACTTGGTTTTGTCTCTGAGATAACTACACCCTTACCCTTGTATTGGGATGTAGAGGACAGGTTGACTGAAGGTTCAGCTTTCAGTTCTTTCTTAGCAACTACTGCATCACTGTCCTGAGATGCAACAGTACCCAGGTCTTTGAGTTCGGGTGTTACTTGTTTGGGTGAACTAGCAACAGCCATTGGTACCTCCTTTCCACACTCAACGAGCACACTGCTAGTAGGAATAAAGCCACGGTAAGTCTAGGCCTTGGCTATTTGGTCTTCAGAGAAACCTAAACCTAAGGCTAGACTTTTAACATCTGGAATAGTCCTAAAGTGGGCTGCAATCTCAGTAGAGTCTTGCCACTTTTGACGGATTTGTCTTTCCTTTTCCAGTTCTGCTTTGGTTTCAGCTAGTTCCTTTTCAAGCCTATCGATGTCTTTATTAGCTATTTTTAGTTGACCAGCTTTGTCCAAAAGATCATCGTGTGTGCTTCTCATCTCACTCACTTCAGCCCTTAATCTTCTCTCTGTTCTTTCATAATCATCTATAGAATCTCTATATTCACATGAAAGCCGTTCCAGTTTAGAATAGTATCTTTCTTTGTCAGCTTTCATAGGAAAAAATTGTTCCTCCATTTCTTTAAGAGCTCTATAGGTATCTTCATATTCAATGTAGAGCTGTTCATTAGTTCTTACCTTGAGGGGAGGTGAATAGTCAGCTATGAAACAGATGAGATCTTTTTCCTTCTTCTCCTCATCAGATGATTCTTTTTCCTCCTCGGTTTCATTATTAAACTTGTTAGTGATAAGAGCCTTCTTCCTCTTGTCATCCTTTCTGCTTGAGGAGCCTTTGGTCTTCTTCTTCTGCTCAGCTGCCTCCTTTTTCTCCCTCTTCAGCTTATAATAGTCAGTAGCAAAATGGCCGGGCTTGTTGCAGTGATAACATTGCAACTTGTGCTTATCTTTTCCTTTAGAGAAAGATGAGGAAGACTGCCTTGCTTTCCTTAGTTCCCCCTTCTCTTCAGCAGTTTCTTGATCAGAAATGTCACTTCTTCATCTGAGGCACTATCTGAGCCAAGTTCATCAGCTTCATCTTCTTCCTCTTCTGAAGACGGTTCCCGTGGTTCAGCAGCAGCCTTAAAGGCAACAGACTTCTCCTTTTTCTTGGAAGGATTCTCAAATGCCTCAAGTTCTTCCTTTTACATTTCGAACGTCTTGAGGTCCCCGTATAATGCTTCCAAGGCACAAGTCTTCCATTCCTTCAGCTGACGGATGGCTGATGTCTTTATCAGCAGTCTCAAGGGTAGAGATCTTAGAAATTTGTCATTTTTGTCCTTTTGAGAGATCTCAACGTTGTAAGTCTTCATCCGTTGAATCAGACCTGTGAACCATTTGTAGATACTGTCCAATGACTCTTTCGGTTCACATCTGAAGGCTTCATACTCTTGTGTCACGCCCCGGATTTCCAACCCGAGGAAACCGGCACGTGACTCCCCTTTTACCCACACGGAGGGCAGAGGGGTTAGGATACAAACCAAGAATTTTACATTTCAAACATCCACAACACATTCAAGAAAGTAATGTTCATAAAAAAAATAATCCAAACCAGTTTATTACAATAGAATTATTTCCAATCCCATCCCCACTGGGGTTACATCAGTTCCCATAAAAGAAAACAACATAAACAGTAAAGTAAATAAGGTCCTCCACCTTGGTGTATCCACCTAACGCCTGTAAGTTCCTGGAAAACAAACAAACACAGTAGGAGGGGTGAGCAACCACAGCTCAGTAGGGATCATGTCTCCCCAACCCATCCCATGTTCCTAGCATCTACATGCCATGTGTACAAGTGCAGTGTTGTGTTACAACAATTTCAACAAACATAATAACAACCACATCAACAATTTACAATCCTCCACTGCCACACAGGCTAACACTTTAACCACAAGTGATTTAACCGCCTCTTCAGGCCAAGTGATTTAACCGCCTCTTCAGGCCAAGTGATTTAACCGCCTCTTCAGGCCAAGTGATTTAACCGCCTCTTCAGGCCAAGTACCCCAGTCAAGCACACAACACACATGGTCACACAAGCATACAACCAAACACTTGGTGAGCACCCGTTCACAAGCGTACAAACCCAACTATTCAGGCCATAGCGCAAACATCCAGCATACATACATACACTAAACCACAAGTCCAGTCACACGGACATATTACCAAACACTTAATGGGCATATACACACAGCTAAGTTCACACAGGCATTTCATCAAACATGTAGCAGGCATGTCGTACAGGCATTTTATCAAATAATTTCATGCATCACACAAACACCAGAAACACCAAAATCGCCATTGAAGGCCAACATTCATATAGGAGGTCACACCTATATGAATTTACATATAAATAATATAATATTCTGCCCTAGGACCCTAGGACAGAGGAGGATTGTTGGATCAAACCCAGAATTTGGATAATGCCGTTAAAGCCTTATGTAATTTGATCTGAGATCTTTTGTGTTTATTTGATCATTGCAGAAGGTATGTCACTAATCCAAAGATGCACTCGTGAGAGCAAAGCTAAGGACAGGATACATAATCCTGATCCGGACAAGAGTTAGTGTCGTCAAACACTTGGTAAATAACCAAGTAACAATAAGTGCGGAGTAAGGAAAATAAATGCGGAGTAAGGATAAGTGCGGAGTAAGGAAAATAAGTGCGGAGTAAGGAAAATAGATGCGGAGTAAGGAATCCGGACTTATTACTCGCCCGGAGTAAGGAACTTACATACGGAGTAAGGAACTTACACACGGAGTAAGGAACTTACACCCGGAGTAAGGAACTTACATACGGAGTAAGGAACTTACATGCGGAGTAAGGAAGCGCTGACACGGACTAAGGATTCTAGTACTGAATAGATACGGAGTAAGCAACCACTGACACGGAGTAAGGTTCCGAGCTTCATTAACTACGGAGTAAGGAAAATTACACCGGACCAAGAAGACACTGCTCCAATGAAACCGCATTTAAAGTTATCGGCTCGTCTTGTCCCGATGTAAGAAGAATGCATTTAGAACAAGAAGAATCTTACACGTGGATCATCCGGATATGTGGACACAACCTTAATTGTATCTCGGAACTCACAAAGACACTTATACTCTTCAAATCCAAGATCTTGAGCTCCACAATCCGCAGCAGTCAAGGCAGATAGATTACCGAGGGATAGTTAGTGCGGAACGCATTCCGGAACTTCAAGTTCCAAGGTTGTCTCTTAGGAATGTTTTGTATAAATATTCATACTTATTCTTCATGTAAAAAGGGTGAGCTAGAGCGAAGAAGTGCAAAAATATAGAAAAGGCACTTGGCTAGTGTGTGAATTCAAAGTTGTAAACAGAGTGTAAGAGAGTGTTTGCTTCTATTTTGTTGTAATCACTTTGTGATAATAAAACAAAATACTTCCACTATCTGGTTATCTTCCTTGATGATATTATCACTTAAACTAGATAAGTCTTTGTGTCTTGAGAGAAAAGAAAGAGTTCGAATAAGAGCCTATTCACCCCCCCCCCCCTTTAGGCTCCAAGGGACCATCAAGTGGTATCGAGCAAGTTCTACTTCGTTCTAAGTAGAGATCCCACTCTTTCAATCTCGAAATGGCCGAAGAAAGCAGGATGCTTTTCAACACTCGCCTTAACTCCGGAGGTGCACAGGAGCCCATCCCGAATCGAAGCGGCGGTGAAAATGTCGATCCACCACAACCTGCCGTCGCCACCGCTTCTCAACCACGGAGTCCGGGTTTACTCTAACGAAACCGCCCAAATTCACACCTGAGCTTTTCTCCCGGTGGAAAGCTCGCATGAAGATGTTTATGGTTTGCCATGATCATCTTATGTGGCCATGTCTTCATCAGGAGATTCCAATTCCGATGACTATCGGAGAACATGGCGTAAGGAGGCCAAAGACCGATGCTTGAACTTACCAACGATGAAAGAGCCTGGCGGCGCTAGTGAAAAGGCTCGGCTTATGTTACATCGTCCTTGGATTCCGAAGCTTTCACGGACGTCCAGGGCTGCACGACAAGAAAAGTCGTTTGGGACAAACCGACAATCCTCTATGAGGGGAGTCGGTCCCGGATGCGAGAATGTGATCTGTACTCTCGACAGAACTTTGAGAGTTTTAATCATAAACCGGGCGAATCACTTGAAAGCATCTATCGGAGATTCGGCAAGCTCATACTTGAACCGAAGACTGTCAATGAGCATTACTCTCAATCCCGGATCAATGACAAGTTCTTTCGCTCCTTGCCGGATCGCTACTACTCCAAACAACTCCGAGATGCAATCGGACAAAAACGCGCGTATGTTCCCCTTGAAGAACTATATGGAGAGCTGGGACTCACGAAGTCAGGTTTAAGTACTCGACGAGAGATGAAAAAATAGCTCGGAAAGAAAAGGGGGTAGCTCTCAAAGCTACCGAATGTCTAAACATACCGAGGAATGATGATACGGACGTATCCGATAATTCCGATTCGACGAGGAGGAGGAGATAGCCCTTCTTGTCAAATCCTTTGAGCGATTCCTACGGAAAAGCGGAAAAGGGATCGGAAGACGCTCATCATCATCGTTCCAACGGAAGGAGCGACCGGAGTCCGGTTCCCAGGAATGTTTCACCCGTGGGAAAACCGGTCACCTGGGCCAAGGAATGCAGGTCCAAAGCAAAGGTGGCCGAGAAAAGTGACAAGGTAAATTCTCGCCGCTCCACCTCGGATAACAGCAAGAGCAAGAGAAAGGCGCTCGTGACAAAATACATGAGTGGCTCGGAAGAAGAGGAGGAATCCTCGGATGATGAGCCGACCATTAAGCCGAACGTCCGCCTCATGGCAAATACCGAGGTACCTTCTATCTCTCGAGCTCCCGAGTAAATTAGAATCTCTTACTATTGCATGTGATCATGAAAAGAATGAGAGACTAATAATAACTCAAATGTACAAAGATATGGAAAGTCGAATAAACGTCTCGAATTTACCATTAATAGACTCGAAAAGGACGTCGCCGACTTCAGGGGGAAAGGAAGCTTGGTATCATGATCTAAGAGCTGAAAATCATCTCTTAAATACCAATCTCTCAGGCCTAAAAGTTATAGTTAAAAGACTCGAAAATGAACTGGAACAGAAAAGGAAATAAATCGTAAGTGGCTAAAATCCGGGGAAATAGCCTCTACCTTTAGGATCGATCCTGACGACATTCGAGTCAAACCTGGTCTAGGTTCTGAACCATCAACCTTCATAGCTAAAGCCACCGAGTGTCCTCCGGATTTCACTCCTAAACTAACCAACTTATATCCTGTTAGTACATCTAAACCGTTGGATGGTTTCATTTCAGGTGGCACCATAGTTTATGATCGTGGAACCGAGGCTTTTTATCGCACTTCCCGAAGCGGTAGCACCCGTAACTAAAGATGAAGGGAAGGCTGCTGCAGTTAAAGCCAAAATCGTAGCACCCAAAAAGAAAGACAAGGCTAAGGCCGACGCATTTAGGGCCAAGAGCGCGTCACCCAAACGTAATGGATTAGGCCACGTGGAACAGAGTAGAAAATCAGCAAAATCTAAGAGACCTGTATCCCTGTTTGTACTTCACATTATAGTGTCTGTTCCATCTCGTAGGGAAATGGGTCATTATCACTATGAATGTTGGAGTCTATCCGATAGTTGGCTTTGTAATCAATTTCAATCAAATAAAGATCAGTTTTATAAAAGGGGTTCTTCGAGCAAAACAAAATCTAAATCTAAAAGGAGTGTCTCTCCCAAGAAATCCCAAATAAAAGAAGCATTGAAACTAACAAGTTAATGTCAACTTGGAAAGCTAAGAGTCCTAACAAAATCAAATCCGTAAATGTTGACAATATCGCTGCTCACTCTAACCGCCCGAAACAAGTTTGGGCACCAAAAGTGTAAACCGTTGTCTTTCAGGAGCATCTCTGGAATGAATTGCCGGATCACTTGAAGTTAAAGATAAATCAAAGCAAGTGGATCCTTGATAGTGGATGCTCCTGGACATATGACGGGTGACCAGACTCTACTTGTAGAAGTTAATGATAAACAAGGTCCATCCGTCTCATATGGCGACAACAAGCAAAGGTAAGACCGTCGGGTATGGCACTTTAACTAACGGCCGTGTATCAATCACTAAAGTTGCACTAGTCGAAGGTTTAAAGCATAATTTGCTAAGTGTCAGGAAACTATGTGACAAAGGATTTATCGTTTCCTTTTTGTCCAACACCAGACAAGAAGAGAAAACTTATCCGGAGATGTTAAGTTATCCGGATCAAGAGATGGGGACATATACTCGGTGGTCTTAAGAAATAATTCTTCGACCCTGTATGTTTCCTCACGAAAGCAACAGATGAAGATAGTTGGTTATGGCACAAGCGATGCACACATTTGAACTTTAAGACTTTGTCTAAATTAGCATCACTTGATCTTGTCACCTGGTCTACCCAAACTCAAGTTCTCCAGAGACACTCTCGTCGAGAATGCCAACTTGGTAAACGGACCAAACACAGCTTTAAGAGCAAATCGGTTAACTCAATAACTGCTCCTCTCGCAACTTCTTCATATGGACCTATGTGGTCCTATATCTGTTTCATCACTAGCGGTGCGAGATATACCCTTGTGGTTATCGATGATTTCACCAGATACACATGGGTGATGTTCCTGAAATCAAAGGATCAAACTTTTGAACATCTTGTAGATCTCTTCAACTGGATAAGCAACTCACAAGGACCGAGCATTAAATGCATCAGGAGTGATCATGGTACTGAATTTGATTTTTCCGAAATGAGATCATATTGTTCTGAACAGGGTATACAAGATGACTTTTCTGCGCCCGAACCCCACAACAAAATGGGGTAGCCGAGCGCAAGAATCGAACTTTAGTTGAAGCTGGTAGATCCATGTTAGCAGGGGCAATGCTTCCTCTCGGTCTATGGGCTGAAGCCGTGTCCATCGCCCGCTATGTTCGGAACGGAACTCTAATAAATAAATCTACCATGAAAACACCCTATGAGATGTGGAGAGGTCGAAAACCTTCAATTTCACATTTCAGAGCTTTCGGATGTACTTGCTATATACCGATCAATGGCAAAGAGACCCGGAATAAATTTGAACCAAAAATCGATGATGGGATTTTTGTCGGGTACTCACTTCATAGCAAGGCTTATCGGGTCTTCAATAGAAAACTTTTTAAAGTTGAAGAATCTATCCATGTAACCTTTGATGAAGCTAATCTCGATTGGTCAAAAGTCGGTCCTTCAAATTCTAATCTGCAGGTCATAAACAAACGTCGATTACTCAAAGTTTATGAATATTCCTGCTACACATCCGGACCGGTATCCTGACCAACCACGTGGCATCCGCGAAACACAACGGAATTTTATGGATGATGCTACGGATGACTCAGACTCGGACTACCACTTAGCTCCGGACAAACGGACAAACTCGCAGATACACAAAATTCCGGAGCACCTTCAAGTCCGTCCGGACTAGTTAACACCGAAAGAAACAGTGTTGAAGAACCAATCGGTTCATCCGTACCTCTAAATACGGAAACATCTACTCCGGACGAAGCCCAACCAGTTGATACAACTGAACCACCCAATCTGGAAGAGCTTCAAATTGTTCAAGGACAACCAACACACGCACGGAATTATAGATGGACTCGAAACCATCCCTCGATCAAGTGATTGGTGATCCTACTTGTTGGTGTAAGAACAAGAGCAGCCACCTCAAACATGAGTCTTCACTCATGCTTTCTATCTCAAATAGAACCAAAGGTGGTAGATGAAGCTCTTCAGGATTCAAACCGGATAGAAGCCATGCAAGAAGAACTGAATCAATTTAAGAGAAATAATGTGTGGACCTTAGTACCAAGGCCTAAGTCTCAGCAAGTCATTGGCGTTAAATGGGTGTTCCGGAACAAACTTGATACGGATGGAATAGTAATCCGGAACAAAGCCAGACTGGTAGCCAAAGGATATCGTCAAGAAGAGGGAATAGATTATGATGAAACCTTTGCTCCGGTCGCAAGACTTGAGGCAATCCGAATGTTTTGGCGTATGCTTCATATGAAAACTTCATAGTTTATCAAATGGACGTCAAGAGCGCATTCCTGAATGGAGACCTTCAAGAGGAGGTGTATGTTGAACAACCTCCCGGCTTCATTGAACCTAAGGCAGGACATCTTGTCTACAAACTTCGTAAAGCTCTATATGGTTTGAAGCAAGCTCCCGAGAGCCTGGTACGACACACCGTCGAATTCCTACTTGCTCATAACTTCCAAAAAGGGAAGATAGATACCACCCTATTTCTACGACAAGAGAAAGGACACACTCGATCGTACAAATATACGTGGACGATATCATTTTCGGATCAACAAATCCGAAGCTTTGTGAAGAGTTTGCTAAGTTGATGACAGGCAAGTTTGAAATGAGCATGATGGGAGAACCGTCCTACTTCCTTGGAATTGAAGTCAAACAATTAAAGGAAGGAATCTTTATCAATCAGGCTAAGTACACTCGCGATCTTATTAAGAAGTTTGGTATGGAAGGTTCATCTCCCGTCAAAACTCCAATGCCTGTCGGTGCCAAGTTAGATCCGGATATGGACGGCATATCGTAAATGTGACTCGACTACAGAGGGATGATCGGATCCTTGCTCTATCTTACAACAAGTCGCCCAGGACATTATGTTTGCAACTTGCATTTGTGCACGATATTAGGCGAATCCCAAGGAGTCACATATGCTTCATGTAAAACGGATCTTAAGGTATCTCAAAGGGACGATGAATTTGGGACTCGGTACCCAAAGGAGTCCAACTTCACCTTATCGGGGTACTACGATGCCGACTTCGCTGGATGTCGCATCGACAGGAAAAGCACAAGCGGTACGTGTCGGTTTCTTGGAAATAGATTGATCTCATGGTTCAGAAGAAACCGAATTCCGTATCAACCTCTATCGCCGAGGCGGAATATATCAGGCGCTGGAAGTTGTTGCGCATGCTACTTTGGATGCAAAGTCAACTTACCGACTACGGATTCAACATGTCCTCTATTCCACTTTATCGTGACAACACTAGTGCAATTGCCATCAGCAACAATCCTGTCATGCATCCTAAGACGAAGCACATTGAGGTCAGGTATCACTTCATACGCGATCATGTTCTTAAAAAGCATATTTCACTGGAACATGTTGCCACCTGAAGATCAATTAGCAGACATATTTACAAAGCCCCTCCCTGATGCGAGGTTTTCTGAACTACTCTTCCAACTAGGTATGCTCGACTTCTCTGCATAGTTTCTCATTTAAATTTCACAACAATATATTCTCTCACAAACCATGCATTGTATGTTTCATGAAAGTAGTAGAAACTCACCGATCGCATTGCTGATCATACTTACCGACTCCACGGTTCCATGTTTCGATGTTAATCTCAACCTCATATTGGGAGGATGCTTGCGTTTCCCGACTGAAGTCGTTTAAAGCTAACATAATTACAGTTTATATGATTTACCTCGGTCGGATTCATGATCTTCATATCCATTAATCACCACATGATCAAAGCATGTTCATTTAGATTACTCCATTAACGTGCATAGTTGAAGGAGTGAAATGGGCTAGCTTGGAATGCCTGGTGGATGAATACACAACCGCATTCTGATCAGCTTCAAGTATAGTCTTCTAATAAGATAGGCAGTCTTGAACTACAAATTGGAACGGTCAACCGAGAGGATTGCACAATCTACGGGGGAGAAAATGCTTTATATTTTATTCAGTAATACCCCCCGTATATGTCTCATGACCTTTTTCCTTGACTGTCTATCCGAGGGGGAGCTTTTCATTGAGAGGATTAAATGATCTACGGGGGAGCAGCAATGAACCCCTAATATGTCTCGGATTCTCCCTTCTCTACGCTATTACTTCCGGATCACTGGACATGTTGTTTTAAATCGGAAAAGTGGCATGTGTGGATGTATGTTCTTCCTTCAACCATGCATTTTAATCGATTAATCATCTGCATTCTTTTGACATGTGTTCACCTTTTCATCTCACACTCATGAATCCTAATGAAGCCAAATCATTTGACCTTTAATTAATCTTAGCTACTGCTGTTCAAGCAAGACGGTTTCGCTATGTTGACCTGTATGAACCTGTGTATTGCTATCTGACATATGCCCTGACTCAGTAATATTGATCAAGTTCACATTGCGTACGTCTACTACATTCTTAGCCATGCATGAGTTCTGTTTCTTATTAGTTCGGATTATGTTGTTTTTCATTGATTATCTTCTCTAATCCATACTAATCTTTGCCTGTTAAGCTTTTGTATTTTCAGTATATTTTTATTTAGCTACAGGTTCAGATTTTCTTTGCAACTGTATTGATAAATCCAGTCCATAGTCTCGGATTTGAAGTGTTGTGGTACTTCTCTTCTCTTCGACTTATTGATCGCAAAGGAATCTACTCTACATTCTCACCAAACTCGTTTTACGACGGACAAGGTCTATTATTCATCCGGATCCTCTTTCACGAATATTATTAACTCCTGGATGAGTGTCGGCTCTTTCCTCCTGGACTCCGACTTTGTTCAATTGTGACAATCCACGTATACTCATATGTCGCATGCTTTTGAGGAGGAATAATGATGATTCATTAAATGCCTATCTCGGGTTGCACACACACTTCTCCGGATGGCAACCAGTTGTCATCGCTACTTGGTCATGCGGTCTCCACGACATCGTTTTATTCGGAGACGCCTCGATATCCGGACAAATGACATCGGCATGTCGCGCGGGTCCCCACCTCACTCCCACATTCCTAGACCCGCCGACATTTGCGGACTTGGTCTTATATGTTCGGATCATTCCTGCGAAGCACGAGTATTGCTTATTTCAAATCCCTAACCCTCTCGTTGCTCCTTCTACTTGTCAAGACCTCACCTTTCCTCTTTTCCTTCCCATCAAATCTGCAATGGCACCCGAATCTTTCTTTCCGGCGTTAATCCTGGCCATCTAGTTGATTGGAATGCTGTTTCTAATCCTCCGGATTGGTTTCACCATCTTCGCCCTCTTCTTGAAGCCTCGCACATACTCAACCTGGTCTCCAATCCCATCGATCTTTTTATCGATGACATTCTTGAGTATTACCAACGGATTCGCCGCACTACCGATTCCATAATCTCTCATGTCCGCGGCGAATCCATCATCATCACTCCGGCTGTTCTCCGCGCCGCTCTTCACCTTCCTCTTGGTGAACCACAGCGTCCGGATGCCGAACCGATGGCGGCTTCTATGGGGTGCACAACCAAAGGGAAGGAATACAAGGTGAAATCCTTCCAGGGTCGCTATCGATGTATGGCGACTATTCTAAGTCGATGCCTATCGGCTCGCACATCAGCCCTGGACTCGGTTCCGTACGATCTTCTACCTGGCCATGTACGGCGTTTTTGAAGGTCTTCCGATGGATTGGGGGATGTTCTTATTTCGTTTGCTACGGAATGGTCCCAAAAACCATTCCTATGGGCGCATCCTCGCATTGTCTTCCGGCATCTTCGTCCGGACCATTTCGCCCGAGTTGATGCCGTCTCGTTTCCCTCGGCTCTTTATCTTCGTCACCTTACGCCGGACGGAAACATGACCGCTCGCCGACCCACCGGTAGCTCTCCGCGCTCCGCCCGCCTCGGAACAACAAGGCGGCTCTGGTGGTGACCCCTCCGACGCCCAAGCCCCCGAGGTCGGGCTTACGTACACCGATCCTCCCGGATTCGGTCCGTAGCCGCGCCCTCCCACTCACGGGCCTCCCGGCCCGGCGTCCGTGCTTCGAACCGTCCGAGGTTACGGGGCCCTCTCAACGCAGTGCGTCTAAAGCTATTTCCTCCGCCCCCTCTGCTGCGATGTTCCCACTCCCTCCACATCCGCTATAGCCGCTGCGGTTGATACCGCCGTTGCCGTCGCCACCGCGATGTCCCGGCCGCTTCTCCCGAAGCCCCCTTGCCTCCTCTACCTCAACCCCGAGATTACCTTGACCATCTCTCCGCCGTCACCTTAACGGACCTCTGGCTCCGTTTCGGCTTAGCCCACACCTCCTCCATTCCCGACAACGATCTCCGGGTGTTTTACACACGCAATACCCAATCCCCGGAGACTATGATCATCCGGAAACTGGACCACGGCTTTCTTACGCCGGCCGCCATTCCCGATGTGTCGTTCCCTACACCCTCAGGCCCAGTCCCTGCTACCCGAAGTCCTTCTCCTGCTAAGGCCGGGCCCTCTTCTCCTGCCGCCGCGATTCCCGTAGTTGACTTGTCCGGTCAAAGCGGGTCTCTTGCTCCGGATGCCTCCAATGCTCCGGATGCCTCCGAAGCTCCGGATGCCTCTCGATGCTCCGGATGCTCCTTGCTGCGTCGCTACTCCTGCGGACTCCTCCGCCCACCGCACTCCTGCTCCTGTTCATGCGGGGGAGTCCTCCAAAGCTCCAGAGTTAGCCCTTGGGCGTGCCTCTTTGGCACGGTCCACTCCGATGCCGTGCTTTCCGCTCACTGGACCGCCATGCTCACGCTCAAAGCGCCCAAATTTCCGCCATCGCCGCCAAAGTTGATGCCCTCGGCGCCCAACTACTCTCCGCCCTCACCGACTCCTCCACTTCCATTGAGCAGAAAATGGATCTTGTCGCCACCTCCGTTCATTCACTATCTACTTCCTTCGCGGATCCGGCGCATACGATGGCTCGTCCTCCCGTTGCTTCCCGGCGATCCGCCAAACCGGGGGAGAAAGTGTCATCCGATCCATCTACTCCTTCGCCCCACAACCATCTTCCCGGACCGAGAAGCGACCCGCCACTTCGGTGCTTCAGGGAGTTCAAATTCCCAAACGAAGCCGCTTCTCTCAACCTAGCTCCTCTATCGCACCTCCAGCTCCTCCTCCATCCTCTTCATCCGCACTGGTACCTTCCTCCCATCCTATGCGGAGTTTGACCCGTCGATGCGGATGGAAGCTTGCGCAAGGCAATGAAGGCCTATCTTTGCGTCGTCTGCGAGAGAAGATGTCTTTTCGAAATGTATCCTTTCTCTCCGTCCGACATTCGGACTCTTTGTTCGGAGAAAGGACTCTTTACTACGAAGACATTGATAACTTCTCGAGAGTCGCTAAAATGGAGATGAGGCTGTTTCCATCTCTTTACGAAGATGGGCACTTGTTTGAAGTTCTGCCATGTTGGAATGAGGGCTATCTTCCCAGGTGTGGAGTTAATTCAGACTTACATCGACGGAACTCGCTGAAGATAGCAAGCCATGGAAAACTCTCTCAACCATCCTCATTCCGTACCGGATCATGTCGCCACACTTCATGATGGCCGTCTTCATGATTCAATCCAAGCGAGATGATTCTCATTGATTCTCATCGGATTGTGGAGCACTTCGTTAGGAAGAATCAATGGGAACCTCTCGTGTCTCGACTAACTGAAGCCGTGAAGAAAGCCGGACTATATGAAGAGTTGGGTATCACACCCCTGCGCTCTACCGAGAAACTCAAGGCGACATTCCGGGGCAAGAAGCAAGTGCCACAATAGCCGGATGGAGATAGCCGCGGAGCCTTTGTTTGTCATTTCATCAAATCGTTCTTAACTGTGGACAAACATTGGAGCCAACACTCCACCTTTACGATGCAGCAGACAATGGAGCTAAGAGAGAAGGCAGCAACTATGATCTTCAAGTATAGTAAGCCTTATGTACCTTAGTGAAAAATCTGTATTAAGGCTGATTTGTATTTAGTTGCTGATCAATGAAATTGGTTGTGTTGTGTATTCTGTATGATATTCGTTTGCATCGCTTACAGATCAGATTACAAAGGGTTTAGGCATATCCATAATTGGGGGAGATTGTTGGATCAAACCCAGAATTTGGATAATGCCGTTAAAGCCTTATGTAATTTGATCTCGAGATCTTTTGTGTTTATTTGATCATTGCAGAAGGTATGTCACTAATCCAAAGATGCACTCGTGAGAGCAAAGCTAAGGACAGGATACATAATCCTGATCCGGACAAGAGTTAGTGTCGTCAAACACTTGGTAAATAACCAAGTAACAATAAGTGCGGAGTAAGGAAAATAAATGCGGAGTAAGGATAAGTGCGGAGTAAGGAAAATAAGTGCGGAGTAAGGAAAATAGATGCGGAGTAAGGAATCCGGACTTATTACTCGCCCGGAGTAAGGAACTTACATACGGAGTAAGGAACTTACACACGGAGTAAGGAACTTACACCCGGAGTAAGAAACTTACATACGGAGTAAGGAACTTACATGCGGAGTAAGGAAGCGACGACACGGACTAAGGATTCTAGTACCGAATAGATACGGAGTAAGCAACCACTGACACGGAGTAAGGTTCCGAGCTTCATTAACTACGGAGTAAGGAAAATTACACCGGACCAAGAAGACACTGCTCCAATGAAACCGCATTTAAAGTTATCAGCTCGTGCTGTCCCGATGTAAGAAGAATGCATTTAGAACAAGAAGAATCTTACACGTGGATCATCCGGATATGTGGACACAACCTTAATTGTATCTCGGAACTCACAAAGACACTTATACTCTTCAAATCCAAGATCTTGAGCTCCACAATCCGCAGCAGTTAAGGCAGATAGATTACCGAGGGATAGTTAGTGCGGAACGCATTCCGGAACTTCAAGTTCCAAGGTTGTCTCTTAGGAATGTTTTGTATAAATATTCATACTTATTCTTCATGTAAAAAGGGTGAGCTAGAGCGAAGAAGTGCAAAAATATAGAAAAGGCACTTGGCTAGTGTGTGAATTCAAAGTTGTAAACAGAGTGTAAGAGAGTGTTTGCTTCTATTTTGTTGTAATCACTTTGTGATAATAAAACAAAATACTTCCACTATCCTGGTTATCTTCCATGATGATATTATCACTTAAACTAGATAAGTCTTTGTGTCTTGAGAGAAAAGAAAGAGTTCGAATAAGAGCCTATTCACCCCCCCCCCCTTTAGGCTCCAAGGGACCATCAAGGATGTAGGAAGAACAGAATCCCTACCTCAAGGAAAACGCAACAACACAGCAACGGTCTGATCCCAAGCCGAACGCCGTCCACCCACGAAGCACCGACCACCCACGCAAGACGCCCGGCAGCAACCAGGAGCTCCCCTTCCCTCCCTCTCTCTCTCTGCGACGGCTGGTGAAGCAACAAACCCTAAACCTAAAACAGAGGGACTCCTCCTCCTTATATAGACAACACAACATCAAAACGACGTAGTTTTGATTAAGTGAATCACAGGATCAAAACGACGTAGTTTTGATCACACAAGTTACCACCTTTTCGCACCCATATAGGCCAAAATACTCAGAATTTCAACATGGTCCTTTGGAGAAAGTTCCTTAGAATGACAAAACCAAGGGAACCATGCAAAAATATGGCTGCACGCCAATTTGCACGTGAATTCCCAATTCACGTGCAACTCCATATGGACTCCAAATGCTCTCAAACTTCACCCCTAGCTTCCTTGCATCATTTAGAAGACAATTACACTTGCACGTGAATTGGACCCATATCACATGCACCTCATATACATGTCCATTTGGCCTGAAACTTCTGTGGTAGATAGAGGACATCATTCTAAGAATCTTTCCTTTTGCACGTGAATTCATTGGAGTCCATTTACTAGGTCAAAATCTAGAAAAACTCTACTCAGGAGGCAAAACTGACTAACTCAAGGTACGGGTCCTTACATCCTCTCCCCCTTAAGACTTTTCGTCCTCGAAAAGAGATGACACAAGAGGAAAACAAACACAAGCTACCCATATACCACACGGCGAGCCACAACACCCAAATGGGTCATACACCACACACAAGACAACGGCACATAACAAGTACCACCATAATCCATAACCACAATAATGCACATAACACATGTCCACATGGCACGAATACACATCTCAAGGCACATCACAAATAAGAACACATGTCTTTAAAAGACAATACAAATACATCAACTAATACAAGAAAACACATCACAAGAAAACATCACTATCCATCCCTGGCCAACGACCACCTCCCACGCTTAAGATTGTTCGTCCTCGAACAAGTCCGGGTGCCGCTCACGCATCACGGACTCACGTTCCCATGTCTCCTCCTCAATACCACGGTGTTACCACAGCACGCGAACCAAAGGAATAGCACGACCACGCAATAGCTTCTCTCGCCGATCTAGGATACGGATAGGGGCCTCAACGACGGACATGTCATCCTCAATGTCCAACGTCCCCCAATCAATCACATGAGTGGGGTCGGGGTGATACTTCCGCAATCGGGACACGTGAAACACGTTGTGCACTCGACTCACCCGCGGTGGTAACGCTAACCGGTAGGCCACAGGCCCTACACGATCCGGAATCTCAAAAGGACCAATAAACCGTGGAGATAGCTTGGAACCTCGCCCAAACCGTCGATGTCCACGACGTGGAGAGACACGAAGGAACACATGATCACCAACAGAAAACTCCAAAGGTCGCCGTCGCTGATCCGCATAAGATTTTCGCCGACTCGAGCCGCCAACAAACGCCGACGAATCAACTTGACCTTCTCGGTAGCCTCTTGAACCAACTGCGGTCCCAAGAGAGCCGTCTCCCCCACCTCGGTCCAACACAAAGGGGATCGACACGGCCGTCCATACAACGTCTCAAAAGGAGCCATCCCAATGGATGCCTGATAATCGTTGTTGTAGGCAAACTCCACCAAAGGAAGGTGAGTTGCCCACGAACCCCCAAAATCTAGCACACAAGCCCTCAACATGTCCTCCATGGTCTGATTCGTCCGCTCGGTCCCGACCGTCGGTCTCAGGGTGAAAGGCTGTACTCAGGTGAAGCTTGGTCCCCATAGCCTCCCGCAAACCTGCCCAGAAACGGGAAGTGAACCTCGAATCCCGGTCCGAGACAACCGATGAGGGTACGCCATGCGATCTCACAATCTCGTTCATGTACAGTGACTCAAGGTCCCAATAGAGTCCCGCTCGCGAACAGCCAGGAAATGGGCCGACTTTGTGAGTCGATCCACAATTACCCAAATCATATCCTTCCTCCCGGTGGTGGGTGGAAGACCGGTCACAAAATCCATCGCTATATGGTCCCACTTCCACTCCGCTATGGGCAAGGGCCGTAACATGCCCGCCGGCCGCCGATGCTCGGCCTTCACCTGCCGACACGTGAGGCACCGCGAAACAAAGGCAGCCACATCGCGTTTCATCCCAGGCCACCAAAAATGTGCCCGAAGCGCATGATACATCTTCGTACCCCCTGGATGCACAAAGCAACTCTAGACCGGTGAAACTCTCTCATCACCTCATCCCTGAGGGAAGAAGCCACGACCAACCGCCCCCTGAAATGACAACTCATGCTCAGGACCCTCGTCCAGTCCCCAAGATAGCTCCCCGGCCTCAATACGGGCACGGAGAACCTCACACTCAATGTCACCCCGTTGTTCCTCCCGGACGCGCCGGTACAACTCAGGCACAACCACCAAAGGACTCAGGACCGTCCCACCATCACGAACAACGGTGCCGCAGCCGCAACATCGCCAACCGCTCCATCGGCTTCCACTCCCTCACGGCCACCTCGGCTTTCCCTTTTCTGCTCAATGCATCAGCCACAACATTACCCTTGCCCGGGGTATAGGCAAGAGTAAAATCAAAGGTCCGCAAATACTCCACCCATCTCCTTTGCCTCAAATTCAAGTCCTTCCGAGTAAAGATGTCTCGAAGGCTCTTGTGATCCGAGAACACCACAAACTTTTCCCCCCAAGAGGTAGTGCTGCCAACTCTTCAGGGCGAAGATAACGACCCGCTAACTCATGGTCATGAGTAGGATAATTCTGCTCATGAGGCTTCACTGCCTTGACCCATAAGCTACCACACCGTGCTCCCGCATAAGCACACACCCTAAACCAACCCTGGACGCATCACAAGACACTTCATATGGAATATCCTCCCGAGGTAACCTCAACACAGGTGCAGTGGTCAAACGGGTTTTGAGAGTCTCAAACGCTCGCCGACACTTGTCGATCCATTCAAACTTCACGCCCTTCCGAGTCAACGCCGTCATAGGAGCCGCCAAACGGGAGAACCCCTCTACAAAACGACGATAGTACCCCGCCAAACCAAGAAAGCTACGGATCTCAAAAACGTTGGTTGGTCTCGCCCACGATGCCACGGCCTCAATCTTGGCCGGGTCCACCCTAACTCCCTCAGTGACACCACATGGCCAAGAAAGTGAACCTCCTGCAGCCAAAACTCACACTTGCTAAACTTAGCAAACAGTGCTGGTCCCTCAAGGTTTGCAACACCGTTGCCAAGTGCTCCACATGCTCCCTCTCGGTCTTGGAATACACCAAGATATCATCGATAAACACCACCACGAACGAGTCTAAGTATGGGGCAAAGACTTGGTTCATCAAATGCATGAACACCGCCTGGCGCATTAGTGAGCCCGAAAGGCATCACTACCCACTCATAATGCCCATACCTGCACCGAAAAGCCGTCTTAGGGATGTCCTCCTCCCTAACCCTGAGCCGGTGATACCCCGACCGTAAATCTATTTTGGAAAACCACTGGGCCCCACTCAATTGGTCAAACAGGTCATCTATCCGAGGCAACGGGTACTTGTTCTTCACGATCACCGAATTCGACTTCCTGTAGTCGATGCGAGAGACGAAGCGTGCCATCGGCCTTCTTAGCAAAGAGCACCGGAGCACCCCAAGGTGAGGTACTCGGTCCGATATACCCCTGGCCCACCAACTCCTCGATTTGCCTCCAGGCTCCCTCAACTCAGCTGGCCCCATACGATACGCTACTTGGGAAATCGGACCCGTCCCCGGCACCAACTCAATGGTGAACTCCACACTCCTCTTAGGTGGCAAACTCCTCAACTCTTCGGGAAAAACATCCCTGAAATTGGTCCACAACACGGGCCACACCCTCCTTTCCACCTTACCCCCCTCGGCAAAGGTCAGGGCTGCTAACCGTGGGTAATGGCACCCCACCGGTCCAACACTGGCCCGGCCCGACTCGCCTCACGGTCCCACTCCCCCTGCAGGGTGCAAGAGGTCCCTGCGGGGTGTCACGAAGGTCACACGCCGCCGATAACAATCTATCTTGGCCTGGAAATCCATAAGCCAATCCATACCCAAGATCGGGTCGAACGTCCTCAAAGGCATCACATGCAAGTCAAAACTCGGCTTCACCTCGCCTATGGTTAACACACATCCACGACACACTCGCCGTACCTCAATCATGCCTCCTACCTGGAGACTCCACAACTAGGGGCCTCGCGGCCTCCACACAGGCTAACCCCAAGCCGTCTATTACAAGCTCAAGAACAAACGAACATGATGCACCCGTATCGAAAAGAACGAAGCTAAGGTACGGGAGATCAAGAGGGTACCTCTAACCACCGATGGTCCTGCTCCACCCTCGGCGGTGGGGGTGGTAGCTCGGCCTCCTCCTGGTATGTCGCCTCCAAGCGCAAACACCCTCCCTTGGCTCGTGCCACCGGTCGGCTCACTCACCTGGACGCTTCCCGCTAAGGTTGCCTCCGGCCTCGATCTGCTTGCCGCTCCGGCCTCCCCTGGGGTCGGGTCCGACTAGATCCTGCCTGGCTAGCTTGCCACCGACGAGCTGGTCTCTCACCGGTGCACGGAAGCTAGCATCACTCCTCACGCCGGATGCCGCGCCCCCCTGTTCCCCCTGTTGCCACTCCTGCAAACCCGGCGCAAATGACCCTCTCGTCCACGGTGGTTGCATCGCCGGTCCTTCTTGGGGCACTCCCCTTTGAAGTGACCCCTGCTCTCCACAGCGGTGGCATCCGCTCGGTAGACTCCCAGATGGACCACCCTGTCTTCCGCCGCCAAAGGTGAACCTCCCAGGGTTCACAGATGTCCGACCCCGACCGCGAAAAGAACCGTTATCCCTTTCCTCCGTCTTGAGCCTCTTGGACCCTGCATCTCGATCAGGCCCACTCTACAACTGGCGCCCCTGATGGGCCTGCCTCCCATCATCCAGTTCTCTCTCGCCTATACGGGCCGTCTCCACGGCCTCAGGATAGGTCCTCAAGCGTAGAATCGCCACCCTCTCCCTAAGGGCTGGCCTGAGACCCAAGGTGAACTTGTGGGCCTTCAGGTCCTCCCTTACCACGGTCTCAGGAGCAAACCTACTCAATCTCCGGAACTCCCGCTCATACTCAGGTACCGTCTTGGATCCCTGCTTCAAGCTGCCAAATTCTTCCCTCTTCGCCATCTCACCGATTCGGGAAGAACTCATCTTGGAAGAGTTGCAAGAACTCCTCCCAAAACATGAGTTGCACCGCACGGCTCCCCGCAACACTCGTCCACCACTCCAAAGCGTCCCCCTCCAGTTGCCGAATTGCCGGCCGCACCTTATCTTCCTCCCGGGGCAGGAGAAAGGAGAACACATGCTCAATCCGCCTCAACCACCGCTCGCCTACCACAGGATCTTCTCCCCCCTTAAATCGCGGAGGTTGTTCCTTTCGGAACCGTGTCACCACGTCATCCTCTGCACGGGTCGGTACACCACCCAGCGAACTCTCACGCTCACGAGGCAACTCTCCCACTGGTGGTGGTGGGGGTGGCACCACCCGTTTGTGCTTCGCCATCTCACGGCGCACCTCCTCCCGAACGTCCCGCCGGAGTCCCTCCCGTAGCTCTCGTACCTCCAGCCGGATACCTTCTTGTAGGCGTGCCGTAGCAACGCATGCCCTCCAACGGATGGTCCCGCACCCGGACCCTCATGGGCAGATGACTCATCGGCCATCGCCCCGGACGCACGTGTCACTCTCCTCGGTGGCATTCTTACTACATGAAGTAAGATGCACAAACGTCAGACGCGTTTGACTACTAACAAGTTGACTACCTCTACCCCATTATCAATTTCACTAACACATGACATTACACACATACATTGCATCAATCACATTTCACAGTTCACAATCCAGTACACATTGCCAAACAAATCGAGTTGCACATTTCACTTAATCATGTGATCTTATCCACAGTTTAGCATACATTCACAAGAAATGCAACTAGTGCCCTAATGCCAATGCATGCAAATCCTATCACAAGACTGGACTACCCTAAGTACACCTTGGAGGCTCAAAGAGGACCATGTTGATCAGGCATGTCCCTCCAGGCTCCTCCAAAGGACTTAGGATAACCAAGTCCGCCCACTACCCTAGGCCAACTAGACCATGCTCTGATACCATATTATCACGCCCCGGATTTCCAACCCGAGGAAACCGGCACGTGACTCCCCTTTTACCCACACGGAGGGCAGAGGGGTTAGGATACAAACCAAGAATTTTACATTTCAAACATCCACAACACATTCAAGAAAGTAATGTTCATAAAAAAATAATCCAAACCAGTTTATTACAACAGAATTATTTCCAATCCCATCCCCACTGGGGTTACATCAGTTCCCATAAAAGAAAACAACATAAACAGTAAAGTAAATAAGGTCCTCCACCTTGGTGTATCCACCTAACGCCTGTAAGTTCCTGGAAAACAAACAAACACGAGAGGAGGGGTGAGCAACCACAGCTAGGTAGGGATCATGTCTCCCCAACCCATCCCATGTTCCTAGCATCTACATGCCATGTGTACAAGTGCGGTGTTGTGTTACAACAATTTCAACAAACATAATAACAACCACATCAACAATTTACAATCCTCCACTGCCACACAGGCTAACACTTTAACCACAAGTGATTTAACCGCCTCTTCAGGCCAAGTGATTTAACCGCCTCTTCAGGCCAAGTGATTTAACCGCCTCTTCAGGCCAAGTGATTTAACCGCCTCTTCAGGCCAAGTACCCCAGTCAAGCACACAACACACATGGTCACACAAGCATACAACCAAACACTTGGTGAGCACCCGTTCACAAGCGTACAAACCCAACCATTCAGGCCATAGCGCAAACATCCAGCATACATACATACACTAAACCACAAGTCCAGTCACACGGACATATTACCAAACACTTAATGGGCATATACACACAGCTAAGTTCACACAGGCATTTCATCAAACATGTAGCAGGCATGTCGTACAGGCATTTTATCAAATACTTTTCATGCATCACACAAACACCAGAAACACCAAAATTGCCATTGAAGGCCAACATTCATATAGGAGGTCACACCTATATGAATTTACATATAAATAATATAATATTCTGCCCTAGGACCCTAGGACAGAGGAGGATGTAGGAAGAACAGAATCCCTACCTCAAGGAAAACGCAACAACATAGCAACGGTCTGATCCCAAGCCGAACGCCGTCCACCCACGAAGCACCGACCACCCACGCAAGACGCCCGGCAGCAACCAGGAGCTCTCCTTCCCTCCCTCTCTCTCTGCGACGGGCTGGTGAAGCAACAAACCCTAAACCTAAAACAGAGGGACTCCTCCTCCTTATATAGACAACACAACATCAAAACGACGTAGTTTTGATTAAGTGAATCCCAGGATCAAAACGACGTAGTTTTGATCACACAAGTTACCACCTTTTCGCACCCATATAGGCCAAAATACTCAGAATTTCAACATGGTCCTTTGGAGAAAGTTCCTTAGAATGACAAAACCAAGGAAACCATGCAAAAATGTGGCTGCACGCCAATTTGCACGTGAATTCCCAATTCACGTGCAACTCCATATGGACTCCAAATGCTCTCAAACTTCACCCCTAGCTTCCTTGCATCATTTAGAAGACAATTACACTTGCACGTGAATTGGACCCATATCACGTGCACCTCATATACATGTCCATTTGGCCTGAAACTTCTGTGGTAGATAGAGGACATCATTCTAAGAATCTTTCCTTTTGCACGTGAATTCATTGGAGTCCATTTACTAGGTCAAAATCTAGAAAAACTCTACTCAGGAGGTAAAACTGACTAACTCAAGGTACGAGTCCTTACATCTTGTTTGAGCATGGAGATCTTGTTGTCCTGTATTTGCTCATCTCCTTCGTAGATGAGACAGAGCTTGTCCCATACCTCTTTAGCAGTCTCAAGATCTTGCACATCCGTGAACATGTCATCATCGAGTGCAGAGAAAAGTATGGCTTTTGCCTTGAAGCCGAGCTTTACTTTCCTCTGCTCCCCCTTAGACCAACTGTCTGGGTCTTTCGTCATTAGCCGACCTCTGCATACTCTTTGGTGTGAAAGGTCCGTTCTTTATTGTTTCCCAGAGATAGGTGTCGAGCATGTCTAGGTGTGCTCTCATTCTCGCTCTCCATTTGGAAAAGCGCGCGGGTGTGCACATAGGTACTTGGGAGGATAAGCCAGGCAAAACATCATAGAAGTCTTCTTGTTCTTTCTTATTGCTGCTGGTACTCGGTTATTCCTGCTCCTGATCTCCAATCGCTCCTTCCTCTGGAACACGACTGACTTCAAGTTCCTCAATAGGAATTAGAGTTTGCTCGGGAGCTGGAGCTGCACTGCTAGAATCCATGTTGGCCAATAGGGATCTCTACAGAGTTGTAGAACTTGCTCTGATATCAATTGTAGGTCCCAAAGTGAGTCTAGAGGGTGGGGGGGGGGGGTGAATAGACTCTTGTTGCGTGCGGAAGCTAGACTATTAGCTGGTTTTGGATTCCTCTACAGATGACTATGATGAAAGTATTTATGGAGAGGATGACAGTAGTATTGAGGACAACGTAAGTGATGATGAACTATCAGACAAAACTGAAATAAGAGTAAATGTTCTTTTCTCTTCAGATCTCAGCTGTGAAAGAGAAGGCTTATGATAGATTGAAGTGTGGATTATAGACAACACAAAGATCAAGACTTAATGGAAGGGCTAGATCTTTGATGAACAAGAGGTTCTTGAATAATCAGATGGATTACTCTTGTTCTTCGTTCACCGCGGCGCACAACACTTAGAAGAATTCTTTCAGAGACTCTCTCTTGTGTTGGAACACTTTTTTTTTTCAAAATTATTTCTTTCAAGTATATCAGAACCATTATCTCGTGTTCTGTGTGTTTCCTTCTTTTGAGAGAGAGGTTAAACTCTTGATTTTGTCGTTAAGTGCGTGAAAGATATATTTTTAAGATTAAAGTGCTCGTGCGCCATGATGTCCATCCCGACAGACTGACTTCCCGCCACTGAAAATGCGGAATGTCAGGGGATGGGTTGTTCTGCTTTGATTTACAGATCAGATGCCCATACTGCATATTTGGCATGCAGTTGATCTTGGCCGTTCATCCGAGGATGGTAGTTGGCAGCAATTAATGCGTCATTAATGCGCTCAACTGCTCGGGACGGCTCAGACTTGCTGTACAAACCCTAGCTTACAAAGTCGCTAAGTGGCTGTGTTTAGGGTTGTAAGTTTGCCTCGGAGGTAGATGCCTCGTAGGTTCGGTGACTCGAAGATTTCAGTTAGAGCCCGTTGAAAGTGGCGAAAGTTTGCTTCAGGCTTTACAGCGTTTCTGCGAGTCTACGACTCATATCTTCGAGTCTCCGAGGCAAGAGCTTTAGGTTGGATTAGTCTTTTGTGTCACTCTACTAACTGAAATCTATGACTCTGCGAGTCTACGACTCTACGAGTCTGTGACTCCTCGAATGACGCTTAGTGTGACTTCTTCGATTTCAGCTAATTTACCTGTTATTGTAGCTACAAGTCAACGACTCGAGTTCTGCGGGTCTACAACCTTCGGGTCTCTCAGTTTACTATATTTGACTAAGTGGTCCAAAGATCTTCGACTCTACGAGTCTTCAACTTCGCTTTTCTTCCTTAGTCTTTCACAGAGGCTCATAAACTGAGTTCCTGTATAGCTACGACCCTTTAGCTACAGCTCTCCACCATCGATCTCCGAGTCTGGAAGTATGGCAATTTCTCTATAGTGACAGTGTCTCTTGAGTCTACGAGTCTACGACTCTACGACCCTTGAGTTACAGTTTCATTTGTTTTGCCAGTCTTTATAGCATCGACTCTTCGACCTTCAACCTACGAGTCTACGAGTCCAGTTGCTTAACCGTGTTCGACGGCTTCGACTCTACGACTTTCGATCTATGAGTCTACGAGTCTAGTTTTCTTTACACTATTCGAAGGCTTCGACACTGCGACTTTCGATCTACGAGTCTACGAGTCTTATTTTCTTAACAATGTCAGAAGGTTTCGACCCTATGACTCTATGAGTCTTCGAGTCTACGTGTCATTTAGCTTTGGTTACTGTTCTTAACACTTCTTCAACTCTACGAGTCTCCGAGCTTATTGATACTTACAGTAACACTCTCTTTTTCGTACTGTGACTCTACAACCTTCGACCCTGGATCTACGAGTCATAATGTTTTGTCACTGTTTCGCCCTAAGTCTCTAGACTTTACGAGTTTACGAGTCTCTTGCCAATACGTCCTATGACAGTTTCACTTCTACGAATTTCGACTCTTCGACCCTACGACCTTCAGTTCTTCGAGTCTCTAGACTTAGACTATATTTTGGCAGCTTCATCAAATCCTATATTTCCAACAATATTGTTTATAAACAATCCAAACCATAAAACACAGGTCCACAAAAGCAATAAAATTAATAATAAGTCTTCAGCCTCAGTAGCCTACCACCACAGCTCTTTCACCTACTGCCTGCTAGACCCTGTAGAAGAACAGTTTATAGGAGGGGTGAGCAAACCATAGCTCAGTAGGGTTCAAGTCTCCCCAGACTCGTCCCACTCTACAATATGCATGACAAGTGTATGCTTGTGCTCGTGTAGTGCCTAAAACTAAACAGCACACATCACCCAGTAACACACCATTTACCTGTGCCCACACTGGAGGGCAGAGGACACCCCGCCACCACGGCAACATGACATACCACATTCAAGCGAATGTTGCATGGTCACCAATGCAACATTTTCCACTTGAGTCAGATATGACCATCACCTCCTCGGACGCCATACCTACCCTTAGGAATGGGTGCAGACTTAGCCCACCGTCGTGAGTGCTACACCGAGACTCAGGACCGCAACCCTGGCCAAATCTCAAAGGGTCCAGTAATTGTGCCTGGCCCATAACTCAGTTCAACCCACATGTATTTGGGTACTCAAACTCAATCACAAATTCACAACATCTCAGCAAGTACATCACAATACATCTCAGTAAACACAGCTCAAGCGCAAGTATATCTCAGTAATGTAACTCAGGTGTACATCCCAACTCAGTACAAGGTACTTAACAATATATCTTAATACAAACATGTTAATATAGCTTAGCAAGCACAACTCAGGCATAACAAAAAAACTCAACAGTGCAGCAACACTCTCAATAACATTCACAGTTTACAGTTTTACCTATGTAAGTGTTTTTGAATTGTTTTGTCAAGTTTCAAGGCAAACTTAACTCATGGACATCATTCAAATCACTCTATTTTCCACACAAGGGACTTCTGGCTAAACGGGGCAGCCAAAGGAGGCAAAATGAAGGGTGCACGTCATATGGGCCATATGACGTGCAGAGTTATTTTTGGCTCCCTGACTTCCACATGTTTCAAGGAAGACTGGGGTAAATTTTCAGCCTGATTGGATGTGCACGCTATATGGGGATATGGCGTGCAATATGGCGTGCAACCATGTTTTTGCATAGTGATCATTGTTTTGTTATTCTAATGACTTTTCTCTAAAGAATCCATCTCAAATTCCTTTTCGTTTGTGAGTTATTAGGTTTTAAAGATTGGATACACAACCTACTTTTCAATTCCAGTCAGAATACTCATGCGAAACTACCCATCCAGACAAATCCAGGGCATCCAACTCAATTATTTTCAGTTATATATATTAAAAATCTCATATTAATCCCACACGCATCTACATGTTTATATATATTAATCATCTCATTCAGAATTTGGGGTTGAGAGAAGAATCACAACAGATGAAAATCACAACAGGTGAAATTCTAGAATTTGGAGGAGGTACAAGGGTTGACAACGAATCCCTACCTCAAAGTCGGAGAATTCAACTGGTCATTGTATTCTAGCAATCACGTCTCCAGGCTCCCGTCCGACCTTGGATCGCTGGCCTTGGATCGTCCTCGCCGTCTCAGGCCGTGTCTCCCTCTTTTCGGCAGTCTCCCTCTCTGGTCGTGTTTCTCTCTCTCTCTCTCTCTCTCAAGGGGGGTGACGGCTGCTAGGGTTTTGGAATCAGAAATCTCCTAATTTTTAAGCCCTTTTTCTTTATATAATTTCCCGCATAATCAAAACGACATAGTTTTGATTAAGTGAATCCCTACATCAAAACGACGTAGTTTTGATTAATTTAAAGCCCAGCATCTAAAAGCCCAAAGGCCAAGGTTTTCTAACCCATCTCTTAAGCTCAACAGCCCAATTCATTAAGCCCAACAAATATTTAAAATAAATCCCTCAAATAAAAGTTAATTGGGATATTTAAATATATATGAAAATCCCAAAATACCCCTCAGGGCCTCAAACTCCAAAATCAGCCCAATTCATTAAGCCCAGATTCTCCATTCGACTAACACCTCACTATTCTGATGTTCATTCTCTAAGACAAGGTCTCTTACTCAAGGCTAACTCCAAGAACCCCTCAAACACGGGTCCTTACATCCTCTCCCCCTTAAAAACTTTTCGTCCTCGAAAAGAAAACTTGGAATGAGGAAACGACCACAAGTAATGAACACAATATACAACAGCAAAAGAAATAATCAATAGTACCTGATTATGTTGATGTTTGATGTTTGCCTTCGTCCCCTCCTTTAGGGTTGTTCATCCTCGAACAGATCAGGGTAGTGAGCACGCATTTCAGCCTCACGTTCCCAAGTCTCTTCCTCCATACCTCGGTGTTTCCACAACACCCGAACCAACGGAATAGTCTTTCCTCGTAGCTGCTTCTCGCGCCTATCCAAAATGCATATAGGTGCCTCGACAACCGTCAGATCCTCCTCAATATCCAGAGTACTCCAGTCCAACACATGTGTGGGATCTGGATGATATGCCCGCAACTGGGATACATGGAAGACATTATGAACTCTGCTCAAACTCGGAGGTAATGCCAACCTATATGCAACAGGTTCGACCCTACTCAATATCTGAAATGGGCCTATGTATCTAGGAGATAACTTAGACCCCCTTCCAAATCGCTTATGTCCCCTTTGTGGGGAAACACGAAGGAACACGTGGTCTCCAACCAAAAATTCCAACGGACGGCGTCGGTGATTTGCATAAGACTTTTGTCTGCTTTGAGCTGTAAGAAGGCGTTGCTTAATCAACTGTACTTTTGCCGTAGCCTCTTGGACCAATTGAGGTCCCAACATAGTTGCCTCTCTAGCTTCTGCCCAACACAATGGAGACCGACAGGGTCTACCATACAAAGCCTCAAACGGGGCCATCCCTATGGAAGCCTAGTAGCTGTTATTATAGGCAAACTCTACCAGAGGAAGGTGAGAAGCCCATGATCCTCCAAAATCAAGCATACAGGCTCTCAACAAGTCTTCTAGTGTCTGAATAGTCCTTTCTGACTGACCATCAGTCTCGGGGTGATAAACAGTACTCAAATTAAGTCGTGTCCCCAATGCTTCTCGCAAATCACTCCAAAATCATGAGGTAAACCGTGCATCTCTGTCTGAAACAATAGACACGGGTAATCCATGCAATCAGACAATTTCATCAACATATAATTGGCTTAACGTCCCAATGGAGTCTCGCTCCCGAATAGCCAAGAAATGGGCTGATTTGGTCAATCGGTCTACAATAACCCAAATCATGTCCTTCCTCCCTAAAGTAGGAGGAAGTCCAGTCACAAAGTCCATGGTAATATGTTCCCACTTCCACTCAGCCACCGGCAAAGGCTGCAATTGACCAGGAGGTCGTTGGTGCTCTGCCTTCACTTGCTGACAAGTGAGGCACCTGAAAACAAACTCTGCTACACTCCTCTTCAGTTCCGGCCACCAGAACTGTGCTCATACGGCGTGATACATCTTTGTCCCTCTTGGATGTACAACCAAACGGGAATGATGAAACTCCCTCATCACATCCTCTCGAAGGAAGGGCGGTACTATCAGGCACTCCTGAAATCTCAACTCATGGTCAGCTCCTTCTGTCCACTCTTCTGATATCTCACCGGCCTCTATCTGGGCTCAGATTACTTCACAGTCCAGGTCCCCCAACTGACCATCGCGGACCCGTTGATATAACTCTGGCATCACAGTGATAGGACATAGGATTGTACCTGAAGCACTGCTAACCGTTCCATCATTTTCCATTCTCTAATGGAAACCTCAACTTTTCCCTTCCTACTCAGTGCATCTGCAACTACATTTCCCTTCCCAGGCGTGTAGGAGAGTGTAAAATCAAACATTTGCAGGTACTTTACCCATCTCCTCTGTCTCAAATTTAGGTCTCTCTGGGTGAAGATATACTGTAGGCTTTTGTGGTCAGTGTATACCACAAATTTCTCCCCCAAAAGGTAATGTTGCCAAGACTTTAGGGCAAAAATAACTGCTGCTAACTCCAGGTCGTGCGTTGGGTAATTTTGCTCATGGGGCTTCAGCTGTCGCGAGCCATATGCTATGACTTTGTGTTCCTGCATCAGAACACACCCCAGTCCAACTCGAGATGCATCGCAATATACCTCGAATGGCACTCCCTCCTGTGGTAGACTCAACACTGGTGTAGTAGTCAGTCGAGTCTTCAATTCCTCAAAAGCTTGCTGACACTTGTCCGTCCACTCGAATTTGGCTCCTTTCGTGTCGAGCCAGGGAATCGGTGCTGCCAACCGAGAAAACCCTTCCACAAAACGCCGGTAATACCCCGCCAGACCCAAGAAGCTGCGTATCTCAAAAACGTTCGTGGGCCTCTTCCAAGATGATACCGACTCAATCTTGGTTGGGTCCACTCTAACTCCTTCGACGGATACCACATGTCCGAGAAAATGCATCTCTTGCATCTAGAAGTCACACTTGCTAAATTTAGCATACAATTGATGATCTCGTAGTGTCTGCAACACCACGGTAAGGTGCTCCTCATGCTCTGTTGTGTCTTAGAGTACACGAGAATATCGTCAATAAATACCACCACGAAGGAATCTAGGTATGGGGCGAATACCTGATTCATCAGATGCATGAACACCGCCGGTGCGTTCGTGAGCCCAAAAGGCATCACTAACCACTCATAGTGTCCGTATCTGCACCTGAATGTTGTCTTAGGGATGTCCTCCTTCCTGACCCTCAACTGATGGTATCCCGAACGTAGATCAATCTTCGAGAACCACCGTGCTCCACTCAACTGGTCAAATAAATCATCGATCCGTGGTAAAGGGTATTTGTTCTTGACCGTTACTTGATTCGCCTTAGGTAATCAATACAGAGTCGTAACGACCTGTCTGCCTTCTTAGCAAACAGAACTAGTGCACCCCAAGGTGAGGTACTAAGGCGAATGAAACCTTTATCTTCAAGCTCCTTTATTTGCTTTTGAAGCTCCCGCAACTCGGTAGGTCCCATCCGGTATGCTACTTGTGAGATGGGTCCCACCCCTGGCAAAAGTTCAATTGTGAACTCAATACTTCTGTTTAGAGGCAACTCCAACAACTCCCCAGGAAACACATCCTAGAAATTCTCAGCAACATCCGGCCACACCCTTTTCTCTAAGTTAGCTTCCTCCTCAAAGGTTAGAGTGGCAAGTCTATGGGTAATATTACCCCATAGCTCCCTCGTCGGTCCAGCTCTCCCAGCATTCTTATCCCATTCACCCACTAGGGTACAAGGAGACCCCGGATTTCCATCCCGAGGAGACCGGAACGTGACCCTCCCTTTATCCGGGTTTGGACAAAGGGGTAGAATACAATATGCACTTCACATTTCTTTTCGGAAACCAAAATCATATAATTATTTAATTGAAACCACATGCCTTTATTATATTTCAAACTTCATTACAATATTTCCCCACCTGGGGTTACAATACCTCAACAAAATTACATAATGCAAATAACACAAAACAAAGCCACAAAATGGAACTCTTCCACCTTGGTGTTCCCACCTAACGCCTGTAGGTTCCCGCAAGAAAGCACACCATAGAAGGAGGGGTGAGCATCCACGGCTCAAGTAGGGATCATGTCTCCCCAACCCATCCCATGCTCCTAGCATCTACATGCCATGTGTACAAGTGCGGTGTCGTGTTACAATAATTTCAACAGACATAATAACAACCACATCAACAATTACAACTGCCACCGCCACACAAAGCTAACACATTAACAACAAGTGATTTAACCGCCCTCTAAGGCCAAGTTATTTAACCGCCTCTTCAGGCCAAGTGATTTAACCGCCTCTTCAGGCCAAGTGATTTAACCGCCTCTTCAGGCCAAGTTTCCACGGCCTCACAGGCTAACACAAAATGGTCCCGGGCTTCCACGACCACCGGGTGTACAAGCAACCACACAAGACATAAGGCCATACAGGCATAACATCAAACACTTAATATGCTTAGTCACACAGGAATAACGTCGAACACTTAGCACGCATATATTCACAGGCTCACAAACCCAGCCACACGATATTATTTCGGACACATAATATGCATAGCCTCACAGGCATTATTTCAAACACGTTCCGAGCATACACACAGGCATATTCATACAGCATATCCACACCAGCATTTTATCAAACACTTAACATGCACTAACCACCCAACCTCGGAAATCACACCAATACGCCATCGAAGGCCAACATCCATATAGGAGATCACACCTATATGGATTACATATGTATATATAAACAGAATAGCCCAGAGACTGCCCTAGGACCCTAGGACAGAGGAGGGATTAGGAAGAACAGAGAACCCTACCTTAAAGCAGATCTTCCTTGCTCCCGCGCCAAACGCCGTCCTCCCCACGCAAGATGCTCCGGGAAGAACCAAAGAACTCCCCTTCCTTCTCTCTCTCTAGCTCTCTCTCTCTAGCAGCCATGCGAAGAAAGGAACACAAGAACCCTAAACTCAAACTCAAGCCCTCCTTATATAGACACCATCCACATCAAAACGACGTAGTTTTGATTAAGTAAACCCAGGATCAAAACGACGTAGTTTTGATCACACAAGTTAGCACCTATCCGCACCCATATAGGCCAAAATACTCGGAATTTCAACATGGTCCTTTGGAGAAAGATCATTAGAATGACAAAACCAAGGGAACCATGCAAAAATACACCTGGCACGCCAATTTGCACGCCAATTCCCCAATTGGCGTGCAGCTCCAAATGCACTCAAACTTCACCACAAGTCTCCTTGCATCTTGTAGAGGCCTTGAGGAGCAAAAATATGCTTGCACGTGAAATGGGTGAATTCACGTTCAGCTCCAAATGCTCTGAAATTTCTGTGGTAGATAGAGGACCTCATTCTAAGAAACTTTTGTTCTTGCACGCCAATTGTTTGAGGCCATCTACTAGGTCAAAAGTGAGCTCCAAGATCAGCCAAAACAAACTTAAAACCGCCTTAGAACGCATAGCATCTTCCTAGGGCATAAATGTACGCTATCGCTTGGCACATGCACCTCTCAAAAGTCCCCTCTTGGGCTCATCTCTTACCTTAAACTTGTGTACCAACATCCAAGGTGTTTGTGGTTAACTCCTTACACACGGGTTACACACGGGTCATTACATCCTCTCCCCCTTAAGACTTTTCGTCCTCGAAAAGAAATGACATACGAGGAAAACAAACACAAGCTACCCATTTGCCACACGGCGAGCTACAACACCCAAATGGGTCATACACCGCGCACCGCACATAACAAAGACATAACAAGGTACCACCATAATCCATAACCACATGCATCACAATAATGCATACAACACATATCCGCATGTCACAAATACACATCACAAATATGAACACATGTCCAAAAGACAATACAAATACACCAACCAACAGCCACCCCTCCACCCTTAAGATTGTTCGTCCTCGAACAACTCGGGCGTTGCGCACGCATCATGGATTCACGTTTCCATATTTCCTCCATAGGACGTGTCGTCCGCGAAAAGACAATACACTTTCCATAATGCACATGCTGATGCACATCGTCCACAACCATTCACATACCCGCGAATGAAGATATCACACAATAACACACATGAAGGCACGTACCCACGGACCCAATACAACACAAGCATGATAAGGAAACACATATTCTAATCTCACCAACAACCCTTGTTCTCCTCACCTAACACATGTTACAAGTATTCACGCCACGACGGTGTACGACATATACGCCCATCCCCAACACGTACGTTTAACAAATCACATCATAAACACCACTACAAAGAACAAAGCACAAATAAAACACTACTACACGTTTAACGTTCCACCGCCCACTCGCTAACACCATACAAACTCATCCGCAGGGAGTTTCCTCACAACCTTCCCACCTTTGGACTTTTCGTCCCCGAAAAGAGAAACCAAGTAGTAAACAACGCGAAAAGATCAAAGCAACACATAATGTAGTCATTACCACAAATGTTGGAGATGCCAACTCGCGGCATGATGGGACCAACACTCCACAACGTAAAATACCCAACAATTGGGAGTCAAGTCAACGCAGCCTCGGCCCATAGGTAGACCACACCCTAACAAAGAAGCACAATGAGGTCACAATGAAACACAAACAAATAGGACAGCATTATGCAAACCACAATCACATTCCCACACAGGGAGCTCACCTCAGCAACACCATCATCACTGCGAAAACCACCTCACTCAAGCAAGGAACATTGAAACCCCACCAACACCAATGGTGACGCAGAACGGAGTACAAGCCTAGACACAGAAACACGAGAATGGAGTGTGCCCTTAACCACTCGGTCGCAGTCAACCTGGCGCCCAACGGAGTCCAAGGATGCACTAAAAACAAGAATGAAAGACCACACACACAACCATGGTAAGACCAAAACCCACTATCGGGCTATCACTAGTCACCGACTTTGAGAATCGACCTCCTTGATCACGGTCAAACAGAGATCCGCCAAGGTCCCACACAGCCTTCACAACTGAGGCTTACCGTACAGCCCAAGAGATAATGCCTTACCAAGTCAGCAGACGGACCACGCGATAGGAATCCCTTGACGCCAAGTAGCTATGAACATCATAGTCCCCCCCCCCACACTGAAAACTCTCCTATCTGCAACCTGACCACAATGGAATCCTCTGTGTCACCACTCACAGGTCACAAGAAAATCCCTTGCCTCCAAGACATACTCCACCTCAAGCCCACCAACGCCGCTATATCAACTATTACGTTTCATCTCAACATACCAGCAAAACACTCAAATGGATCAAGAAATACTCAAGGCTCTAACCGCAGCCTTAATATGGTCACTGCAATCCCTCCTGGGTAGGCACAAGAAACGAGGCATGCAAACTCCTTATCCGGGACATGCACGTAGCTCCCAAACACACCAACACTTTGATGGCGTGGACCATGTCACTTACCGCATCAAAACGCACACGAAAGACTTTCAAGAAGAACATATGTAGCATGAGGACCCCATGGTAGCCGCAGGACACAAATCTCCCCCCAAAGGGGTAAGACTAATATCCCTTACAAACAAAACTCACATCCGACTCCATTCAATGAATCACAACTCATCAATACTTTCACACTTTAATCGAGCATGCCATCACACGTGACAAGGAATAGCATCAACATTACACATAACACTCCTCTTCATCCCACACCACACCTAATATCGCGAAGCATCACCTCCTACTCCTCTCGCATATAAATGCCACAAGACCCACACATAAGAACTTTGCTATACCCCTTTACACATATGTAACACACACAACAAAACAAGGCGACCACAACACACGAAATAAACTACTGCGTAGAACACATGTAAGAGAGGACATACTAGCCCCCCACCTCCTCGCCTCTTTTAAGCCTATTACCCACACGACATGGATTAACGGAATGGTCCTACCACCAGGAGTACATCCTCAACCCCTCGGAAGGTGTCTCCCAATTTTGAGGAAAAACCCAAACAAGGCCTGCCCAATCTCACTCGCTTGCACCTTGCACCGATTGGGTTCACTGGGCACGATCCTATAAACTCACTCGTAACCTAGTTCCGGAACTCATCACATTTTTATACATACGCAAACCCATTTCACCACATATCCTATGAACATTACCCAAGGTCTTTCACACACCACCAGCATGACACGTGGTCAATGTTTGGCCACCCAAGAATTTGCAGCCATTTCCATAGGACACCCATAAGAATCTTAAAACCACATACCACTCTCGCCAATTAATTTAAATCTCAATGACTCAAGGAGTGGGTTATACTAGTGGCAATTTCTTCCCTCAACCGTGACACTTGGAAAGGTTACCAAAAGAGCATCCTTCTTAGGTAGCACATCTAAACAAACCTCACCTCTACTCACATGAAAACACATTTCTATTACTCAAGGTTGCCACCGCGGGGTCACACACTACCCACAAGCCACTAACTCATGCCTCCAGCTTCCTAGGCTAGCTAGGCCAGAGGTAATCTCACCTATGCTAGAGTATTAGGGGTAACACAGTAACATTTATTACTTTCCTCACACACGGGCGCCCAAAATTGACTACCACACGAAGATGCAATTAACACTTTAGACCACATTAAAACCACCAACTCTTTCCAATAACCGTTTATAACCATTAGTAATTCATTAGTCTTTTGGTATCATATATATATATTTTATTTTATTTTTTTTTATTTTACTCATTTATTCTCTAGTAGGTCCCCAACTACGTCCATCCAAAATGGTAACTCAAACGACCTTCTAAGCCTCACCTAACATAAAACAGTGGCTCAAGAGCCCACCCAGTGAAAATACCCCTCTATCACAAGTGTCTTAATTAAATTGCTAGAAACGCAACAATCAAAGGTTCACCCAGCCTCACCTAATCCTGCACGAGACTCAACCGATCACTATCATTAAAGGAATATGATACCACCACTAAACAGAAATCTTAACACGCGAGAATCAAAATCGTACCCTTGACTAAGGAAAGTTCCGCCATGCTCTCCTCCTAGCCTCACTTGAATTTTGCTTTATCCCTAGCTCGTTGAGCCGGTCTTCTAGCACCATGACTTGTTTTACCAAAACAGTCGTCGGAAGATGTCCTACTTTCCAATGTCCCGGTTGTCCACTGCAAGAACAACCCCTTTGGGAAACCGGTCTCTACCTCTTGAGCCCCTTTCTGCTGATCAGGACAACTATGCTTCAATTAATCTTCACCCAAGATCCCCCCGATGATGTGGGGTTGATAGCTCTCGATGTACCTCGCTCTTAATCAGTTGTCGAATCTCATCCCTCAACTCTTAAATTACCAGGCTTAAGATGCCAACCTCTGCCATGATTATATCATTACTTACATCCTGCAGCTCTCCCACTTGCCCGGCTCGGGGGGCGGGCTTCTTTGCTACCTCAATCGTCGTACCGGTCACAATTTTCGGAGACATTGGCTCCACGAAAAGGCAGCGCTCTAGGTTATCACTCCATAATCTCAACAATCGCGAGACCACTACCGACTAAGCAGCTTAAGCTATAACACGCATTATTACCACACAAGTCTATAGGTTCACATTTAACAGATTATACCAATTTTACATTCCATTGCATTGCTCATAACCACGCTTATTTCACACAAGTACCAAGCAAATCACATGCTCAACCATTCACGAACACCAAACAAATCACATTTAATTTTTTTTTTTTTTTTTTTTTTTTTGTTTTTTTTTTGTTAACAGGTCACAAGCCTCAAGTTTCCAAGCACACGTTTCACTTCCACAATTTCTTTTCCATGTTTCCATGCTCAAATCATCACAAAATTTCAGAGTTGCACAATTGAAACTTTATCATGTTCAAACCCTTTATCCATGCAATTACACACACCGCACACATTCAGGTTCTCATTAAACCACATTGCACAAGCATCCATTCCACAAGCACACAGTTCAACTAAACAAGGACCTTTCCTTGTAGTCATGCTCAAGGTACTTCAAATAAAATCAGAGTTGCACAATTCACGCCTTATCACATTATTCATATTTTCTTTTATCACAATTTTTTTTTTTTTCAGGTATTCACACCTTCACATACAACAACCAATGCAACTAGTGCCCTAATGCCAATGCATGCAAATCCTACCACAAGACTGGACTACCCCAAGTACACCTTGGAGGCTCCAAGAGGACCGTGTTGATCAGGCACGTCCCTCCAGGCTCCTCCAAAGGACCCAAGATAACCAAGTCCGCCCACTACCCTAGGCCAACTAGACCATGCTCTGATACCATATTGTCACGCCCCGGATTTCCAACCCGAGGAGACCGGAACGTGACCCTCCCTTTATCCGGGTTTGGACAAAGGGGTAGAATACAATATGCACTTCACATTTCTTTTCAGAAACCAAAATCATATAATTATTTAATTGAAACCACATGCCTTTATTATATTTCAAACTTCATTACAATATTTCCCCACGGGGTTACAATACCTCAACAAAATTATATAATGCAAATAACACAAAACAAAGCCACAAAATGGAACTCTTCCACCTTGGTGTTCCCACCTAACGCCTGTAGGTTCCCGCAAGAAAGCACACCATAGAAGGAGGGGTGAGCATCCACGGCTCAGGAGGGATCATGTCTCCCCAACCCATCCCATGCTCCTAGCATCTACATGCCATGTGTACAAGTGCGGTGTCGTGTTACAATAATTTCAACAGACATAATAACAACCACATCAACAATTACACTGCCACCGCCACACAGGCTAACACATTAACAACAAGTGATTTAACCGCCTCTTCAGGCCAAGTTATTTAACCGCCTCTTCAGGCCAAGTGATTTAACCGCCTCTTCAGGCCAAGTGATTTAACCGCCTCTTCAGGCCAAGTTTCCACGGCCTCACAAGGCTAACACAAAATGGTCCCTGGGCTTCCACGGCCACCGGGTGTACAAGCAACCACACAAGACATAAGGCCATACAGGCATAACATCAAACACTTAATATGCTTAGTCACACAGGAATAACGTCGAACACTTAGCACGCATATATTCACACGGCTCACAAACCCAGACCACACGAGATATTATTTCGGACACATAATATGCATAGCCTCACAGGCATTATTTCAAACACGTTTCGAGCATACACACAGCATATTCATACAGGCATATCCACACCAGGCATTTTATCAAACACTTAACATGCACTAACCACCCAACCTCGGAAATCACACCAATACGCCATCGAAGGCCAACATCCATATAGGAGATCACACCTATATGGATTACATATGTATATATAAACAGATCTACCAGAATCCGCCCTAGGACCCTAGGACAGAGGAGGGATTAGGAAGAACAGAACCCCTACCTTAAAGCAGATCTTCCTTGCTCCCGCGCCAAACGCCGTCCTCCCCACGCAAGATGCTCCGGCAGAACAAAGAACTCCCCTTCCTTCTCTCTCTCTAGCTCTCTCTCTCTCTCAAAGAACGGCAAGCAAAGGAACACAAGAACCCTAAACTCAAACTCAAGCCCTCCTTATATAGACACCATCCACATCAAAACGACGTAGTTTTGATTAAGTAAACCCAGGATCAAAACGACGTAGTTTTGATCACACAAGTTAGCACCTATCCGCACCCATATAGGCCAAAATACTCGGAATTTCAACATGGTCCTTTGGAGAAAGATCATTAGAATGACAAAACCAAGGGAACCATGCAAAAATACACCTGCACGCCAATTTGCACGCCAATTCCCCAATTGGCGTGCAGCTCCAAATGCACTCAAACTTCACCACAAGTCTCCTTGCATCTTGTAGAGGCCTGAGGAGCAAAAATATGCTTGCACGTGAAATGGGTGAATTCACGTTCAGCTCCAAATGCTCTGAAATTTCTGTGGTAGATAGAGGACCTCATTCTAAGAAACTTTTGTTCTTGCACGCCAATTGTTTGAGGCCATCTACTAGGTCAAAAGTGAGCTCCAAGATCAGCCAAAACAGCCTTAAAACCGCCTGAGAACGCATAAAGATCTTCCTAGGGCATAAATGTACGCTATCGCTTGGCACATGCACCTCTCAAAAGTCCCCTCTTGGGCTCATCTCTTACCTTAAACTTGTGTACCAACATCCAAGGTGTTTGTGGTTAACTCCTTACACACGGGTTACACACGGGTCATTACAACTTTACCCATCTCCTCTGTCTCAAATTTAGGTCTCTCTGGGTGAAGATATACTGTAGGCTTTTGTGGTCAGTGTATACCACAAATTTCTCCCCCAAAAGGTAATGTTGCCAAGACTTTAGGGCAAAAATAACTGCTGCTAACTCCAGGTCGTGCGTTGGGTAATTTTGCTCATGGGGCTTCAGCTGTCGCGAGCCATATGCTATGACTTTGTGTTCCTGCATCAGAACACACCCCAGTCCAACTCGAGATGCATCGCAATATACCTCGAATGGCACTCCCTCCTGTGGTAGACTCAACACTGGTGTAGTAGTCAGTCGAGTCTTCAATTCCTCAAAAGCTTGCTGACACTTGTCCGTCCACTCGAATTTGGCTCCTTTCTGTGTCAGAGCTGTAATCGGTGCTGCCAACCGAGAAAACCCTTCCGAAAAACGCCGGTAATACCCCGCCGGACCCAAGAAGGCGCGTATCTCAAAAACGTTCGTGGGCCTCTTCCAAGATGATACCGACTCAATCTTGGTTGGGTCCACTCTAACTCCTTCGACGGATACCACATGTCCGAGAAAATGCATCTCTTGCATCTAGAAGTCACACTTGCTAAATTTAGCATACAATTGATGATCTCGTAGTGTCTGCAACACCACGGTAAGGTGCTCCTCATGCTCTGTTGTGTCTTAGAGTACACGAGAATATCGTCAATAAATACCACCACGAAGGAATCTAGGTATGGGGCGAATACCTGATTCATCAGATGCATGAACACCGCCGGTGCGTTCGTGAGCCCAAAAGGCATCACTAACCACTCATAGTGTCCGTATCTGCACCTGAATGTTGTCTTAGGGATGTCCTCCTTCCTGACCCTCAACTGATGGTATCCCGAACGTAGATCAATCTTCGAGAACCACCGTGCTCCACTCAGCTGGTCAAATAAATCATCGATCCGTGGTAAAGGGTATTTGTTCTTGACCGTTACTTGATTCAGCTTCCGGTAATCAATACAGAGTCGTAACGACCTGTCTGCCTTCTTAGCAAACAGAACTAGTGCACCCCAAGGTGAGGTACTAAGGCGAATGAAACCTTTATCTTCAAGCTCCTTTATTTGCTTTTGAAGCTCCCGCAACTCGGTAGGTCCCATCCGGTATGCTACTTGTGAGATGGGTCCCACCCCTGGCAAAAGTTCAATTGTGAACTCAATACTTCTGTTTAGAGGCAACTCCAACAACTCCCCAGGAAACACATCCTAGAAATTCTCAGCAACATCCGGCCACACCCTTTTCTCTAAGTTAGCTTCCTCCTCAAAGGTTAGAGTGGCAAGTCTATGGGTAATATTACCCCATAGCTCCCTCGTCGGTCCAGCTCTCCCAGCATTCTTATCCCATTCACCCACTAGGGTACAAGGAGACCCTGTGGGTGAAATAAACGACACTTGTCGTCTATAACAATCAATCTTAGCCTGAAAGGCCATCAACCAGTCCATCCCCAGAATCACACTAAAAGTTCTCATGGGCATCACGTACAAATCAAATGAGAGTTCAACATCTCCTATCGTAAGCACACACTCACGACATACTCGTTAGATTGACTCCACACCTCCCATTGGTGACTCGACCCTCAGAGGTCTATCAGCCCTCACACAATCAAGTCCAAGGCCCTCAACCAAGGACTCTACAATCAGGGAGCACGAAGCTCCGGTATCAAATAGTACGGCAACAACAGTGCGAGATATTAAAATGGTACCTCGAACTACCGAAGGCCCAGCTCCACCTTCCTCGGAGTGTGATGGTAAGTCCTCCCTCTCAGCTGGTGCTGAGGTGAGTGCAAACACTCTACCTTGGCTTGCCCCACCACTTGCCTCCACTGCTTTTCCTTTAGTCCCTACCTGGAGTCCACTTGAACGCCCCTCCGAACCTCCTTGTGGTTGCCTCTCCCCCTGTGGTCTAGTATAACCTGGAACCCACCGACCGGCCCGCCAAGAACGTGCTAGCCTCGGAGCCGGGGTTTGAAATTGGGTCTCATCCCTGCCTCCTTGTGTTAAACTCCCAAGACCCCGGCTGTTCCCTCTCTTCGAAACACACCGTCTTGATGTGTCCTGTTTTCCCACAGCTGTGACACTTCAGGTGCTGCTTGGGGCACTCACGTATGACGTGCCCTGACTGGCCACAACAGGTACACCCGTTTGGGAAACTCCCAGCTGAGCCTCCCTATCCTCCAAAATAACGGGATCTGGGTGGAGCCATTGAAGCTTGGCCCCTGTCCTTGGGAAGAGTCCCACTCCCAGGCTCAACCCTCTGTCTCTTGGTTTCCCCCTACTTGTCACGCATACTCTGTCCCAGCCGTTCCTGATGAGCCTGTCTACCCTCTTCTAATCCTCTCTCCATAATCTTTGCTGTATCCACGACTTCAGCATAAGTCTTCAATCGCAGCATCTCTACCCTCTGCTTTAGGGCAGGTCTGAGTCCCATGGTAAACTTATGGGCCTTCAGGTCCTCCCTTGAGATTGCTTCTGGAGCAAACCGACTCAGCCCTCTAAAATCTCGTTCATACTCTACCACCGTATGCGATCCCTGCTTAAGACTGCTGAACTCCTCCCGTTTCTGCCACCGCAGCGACTCGGGGAAGAACTCCTCATGGAACAACTGGAGGAACTCATTCCAGGACATGGCCTCCATGTCCCAGCTTCCTGAAATGCTAAGCCACCATTCCAAAACTTCCTCCTCCAACTGTCGGACTGCCAGCCTCACCTTGTCTTCCTCCTGGGGTCGGAGGAAGGAGAATATATGCTCGATCTGTCGCAGCCAATGCTCTGCTGCTAAAGGTTCAGCTCCTCCTTTGAACCTTGGTGGGTATTCCTTTCGGAACCATGTCACCACATCTCCCTTTTCCCGCCTCAGCGGCACTTCCTGCCTACGTGAAGGTCCTGCCTCACGGGGTGGAGAGGGTGGCACTGCCTGTCCCGGACTTGGGCCATGATCCGCTCTAGGGGATTATCGCCCTCTACTCACTGTTCTCTCTCCTGTCCAGCACGTGCAGAAGATTCATCTTCTACAACTGGGGTAGCTCAGGTTACTCTCCTAGGAGGCATAGTCTACATATTAAACAAGACTAGAGTTAGCATCTCTCAGGCTCTATACACCCTCATCCCCATGGGCCATGAGGTACCCAAGCAACTTTTCACATGTAAACATACAGGATAATCACTCAGAATTGCACAACAAAAATTCACAGCAACAATTTTCAACAATAATTCACAGCAACAATTTTCAGCAACACAACATTCCAAATCATAACATTTATATTGAAATTAAACTAGTGCCTTAATGCCAATGCATGTATGCACCCCCAACCCAAATGCAAATGTCCTACTCCTTGGTCTAACTACCCCTGAGTACACCCCAGAAATCCAGATAGAACCACGGTGATCAGGCGTGTCCTATACTGCCTCCTGAGAGCCTCAAAAGTAAGTATCCCTCCCCACTATCCTAAGTCCACTAGACCATGAACAAGCTCTGATACCATATTGTCACGCCCCAATTTCCTCTCACTTGGAAATGAGGAGTAACTGCCCATGCCCGCACTCGAAGGGTCAAGGGATTGGTGCAAGCACCTACAAAGGACTTATGTCACGGGTGCTGTCCCAAACCTGTACAACCAGGCTAACATACCACGGGGCATGCTCCTGATCCCAAACCACGCACACAAACATAGATCAAACAATAAACATATCTCAATCTATTACATCTCAAGAAGAGTTCCAAATTTATTACAACTCAACTGGGAAAAACTCCCATCAAACCACAACATATTGTTTATAAACAATCCAAACCATAAAACATAGGTCCACAAAAGCAATAAAATTAATAATAAGTCTTCAGCCTAAGTAGCCTACCACCACAGCTCTTTCACCTACTGCCTGCTAGACCCTGCAGAAGAACAGTTTATAGGAGGGGTGAGCAAACCATAGCTCAGTAGGGTTCAAGTCTCCCTAGACCCGTCCCACTCTACAATATACATGACAAGTGTATGCTTGTGCTCGTGTAGTGCCTAAAACTAAACAGCACACATCACCCAGTAACACACCATTTACCTGTGCCCACACTGGAGGGCAGAGGACACCCCGCCATCACGGCGACATGACATACCACATCCAGGCGAATGTTGCATGGTCACCAATGCAACATTTTCCACCCGAGTCAGATATGACCATCACCTCCTCGGACGCCATACTTACCCTCAGGAATGGGTGCAGACTTAGCCCATGACAGACACATTGTTAGGCTCTCTAGAAGAGCTAGCTAATGTCGTTCAATCTCTCTTCAAGATGATAAATTCCCTAAATTTGCACTAAAAGAATAGCAGCAAGTAAGGGGTCGAACCCACAGGGATTAGCCTAGTTCTCTAGTTTATTTAGATCAAACCACTCAATTACTCTCGCCCTATAAAATGTCTTGGCAAAAAATGAATTCTATTTATAACTAAAGATCTAATTTTTATTTGGTTTTCTGAATAAACAAAGAAAGCAAATTGATTTTAAGATTAAGATTCAAGGATTAAAGGCATCTAGGGTCACAACTTCACCTCCCTATGTTGTTTCTACTGATTTTAATGTTCTTGATATTATTTAATTGATAACATGCTATAACTAAGCCAAGGTACTGCAATTGGTCATTGCCAGCCCTTCTAAGTGTTATCTGCCTGAATGGTCATCATAGCAGCAACATGCAAAGCCTAATTATCATACCCATGACAGGATAATGATCACACTAATCACAAATAAGTTATGAATCAAAGATCAGCCTCAGTCTAAGGCTAAGAAAACCCAGGTGTACAGCCCAGATATTAAAAGATAAGAACAGATCCATAAAACATTCAATCTCAATTAAACAAACTCAATATTCAATCAATCAGTTTGACAACATAGGGGGCTACATTGCTCCCCTAGATAAAGGAAACTACTCACACATGTTCTTGGATAAACAATAAGAAATAAAGAACATCATCCTCAAGAAGGTGCAGCAAAACTCCAACTTTAGGTCCTCTCCAGCCGTCAGACCTCCTAGGGCCGACAGCTTCCAAGATCAGAACCCTAGCCTCCAAAAACCGTCAGCCTCTCTCTCTCTCTCTAAAAACGTGCCCCCCCTCTCTACCTTCTCCAAAAGGGCTGCTGCCTCCTCTATTTGTAGAGAAATCTGCTGTTCAATGAGTGCCCTAGCTGTCAGCAGTTGTCACTTATCAAAATGACGTAGTTTTGATAAGTAGTTTCCATTTTTCTTCCAACTTGAGTACAACTCGAACCAAGCATAATTTGGGCTAGGTGCTTTAGAAAAAAGTGATCAGCATAACAAAACGATTGAATCGGTGCAAAAATATGGCTGCACGTCAATTTGAACGTCATATGCCCAATTGGCGTGCAGCTCCAAATTAGGTGAAATTCCTCCCCAAGCTTCCTTGCACCATGTAGAAGGCTGGTATGCAGTAATACGCTTGCACGCCAATTGGTCCAATTGGCGTTCAAGGCCTTTGGCTCTGAAACTTCTATGGAAGGTAGAGGACATCATTTTGAGAAACTTTAGTTCTGCACACCAATTGGTTTGAGTCCATCTACTTGGTCAAAATTAATCTCCAAAACCTATCAAAATAGCCTAAAAGCGCATGTATATGCAAATAGCATCTTCCTAGGGCTTAAAGCAAATATAAATGAAATATGATACAATAAGGCTCTAATCATGCTCTTAAACACCCCTAAATAGGCAATAGAATAATGGCATAAATGCACGTTATCAGCCCACCGTCGTGAGTGCTACACCGAGACTTAGGACCGCAGCCCTAGCCAAATCTCAAAGGGTCCAGTAATTGTGCCTGGCCCATAACTCAGTTCAACCCACATGTATTTCGGTACTCAAACTCAATCACAAATTCACAATATCTCAACAAGTACATCACAATACATCTCAGTAAACACAGCTCAAGCGCAAGTATATCTCAGTAATGCAACTCAGGTGTACATCCCAACTCAGTACAAGGTACTTAACAATATATCTCAATACAAACATGTTAATATAGCTTAGCAAGCACAACTCAGGCATAACAAAATAACTCAACAGTGCAGCAATACTCTCAATAACATTCATAGTTTACAGTTTTACCTATGTAAGTGTTTTTGAACTGTTTTGGTAAGTTTCTAGGCAAACTCAACTCATGGACATCATTCAAATTACGCTATTTTCCACACAAGGGACTTCTGGCTAAACGGGGCAGCCAAAGGAGGCAAAATGAAGGGTGCACGTCATATGGGCCATATAACGTGTAAGGTTATTTTTGGCTCCATGACTTCCACATGTTTCAAGGAAGACTGGGGTAAATTTTTAGATTGATTGGATGTGCACGCCATATGGCGTGCAATATGGCGTGCAGCCATGTTTTTGCACAGTGATCATTATTTTGTTATTCTAATGACTTTTCTCTAAAGAATCCATCTCAAATTCCTTTTCGTTTGTGAGTTATTAGGTTTTAAAGATTGGATACACAACCTACTTTTCAATTCTAGTCAGAATACTCATGCGAAACTACCCATCCAGACAAATCTAGGGCATCCAACTCAATTATTTTCAGTTATATATATTAAAAATCTTATATTAATCCCACACGCATTTACATGTTTATATATATTAATCATCTCATTCAGAATTTGGGGTTGAGAGAAGAATCGTAACAGATGAAAATCACAACAAGTGAAATTCCAGAATTTGGAGGAGGTACAAGGGTTGACAACGAATCCCTACCTCAAAGTCAGAGAATTCAACTAGTCGTTGTATTCTAGCAATCACGTCTCCAGGCTCCCGTCCGACCTTGGATCGCCGGCCTTGGATCGTCCTCGCCGTCTTAGGCCGTGTCTCCCTCTTTCCGGCAGTCTCCCTCTTTGGCCGTGTTTCTCTCTCTCTCTCTCTGGTAAGAACCCAAGGGTTTTGTACCCACGAACCCACTACCAATTTGAAGATATGCTCACCCCAAGAAGGCTAAACCAAGATCTATGATCCACTTGAACCCTTGAACACAAAAAGAAATCAAGGACCCGAAGTGTTGGATGACGCCACAAGGATGATCAAGCCTTGATAAGTCTTGTGGTTCTAGGAAGATTCCTAAGAGGATCCACTCTCTCACAAAGTGCAAAGATGCTACTTTATTTCCAAAGACAATTCTTGAGTGCTACAAATGAAGTGTCTCAAGGTATTTATAGGAATCATAATGTCCAATACCATGTACTAGTATCCTAAAACCATGTGCTATGCTATTGTAACTCCCTAATTAGCATAAATGCCACATTTGACCACTTATTTTCGTAAAATAAAATCCCATGAAACAAGAAAAACACTTAGAGCCAAAAAGGTATATTTTTAGGCCCAAATGAGACCTCCCATGTGTAGTCCTTGGTCCAAACTCTTCAATTGCTGGACTCTAGGCCCAAAACATGCTCAATATCTCCATTTGCAGCCCTTATGAAGTTAGTGACGTTTTTAACATGTTTGTCCTCCATTGATCCAATTGCTAATTGCTTTGTCCAAGACTCTTGCACTAGCACTTGTAATGCTTCCTTAATTTGTTTGGTTTTTGCCCTTGTGACCGGTCCACTTGGAATTTGGAGAGGATCATTAGAATTGGAGGACACACCTTTGTGATTTGTATCACTCTCAAGGGGGGTGATGGCTGCTAGGGTTTTGGAATCAGAACTCCCCTAATTTTCAAGCCCTTTTTCTTTATATAATTTCCCACATAATCAAAACGATGTAGTTTTGATTAAGTGAATCCCTACATCAAAACGATGTAGTTTTGATTAATTTAAAGCCCAGCATCTAAAAGCCCAAAGGCCAAGGTTTTCTAACCCATCTCTTAAGCTCAACAGCCCAATTCATTAAGCCCAACAAATATTTAAAATAAATCCCTCAAATAAAAGTTAATTGGGATATTTAAATATATATGAAAATCCCAAAATACCCCTCAGGGCCTCAAACTCCAAAATCAGCCCAAGTATAGTCAAAATTCTCCATTCGACTAACACCTCACTATTCTAATGTTCATTCTCTAAGACAAGGTCTCTTACTCAAGGCTAACTCTAAGAACCCCTCAAACACGGGTCCTTACATAAACTGTAACTGTCTTGTACTCTATTTAATTGTACACTGCTCTTCCTCTTTCCTCTTTCTATGTTTTCTGTGTACTTACTTGCTATCAATTACTTTTTGTGTATGTCTTTGCTCTGCTGCCTGCTGTTATGTGATTTATTACATTGCTCCCATGTGATTTATGTTCTGGTGCTTGTTCCTGTCACGCCCCGGATTTCCAACCCGAGGAAACTGGTACGTGACTCCCCTTGTACCCACACGGAGGGCAAAGGGGTTAGGATGCAAACCCCGAATATAACATTTTAAATATCCCCAACACATTGAAGAAAGTAATGTTCATAAAAGCAATCCACAATCCAAACCAGTCTTTATTACAACAAAATCCTCTTTCCAATCCATCCCCACTGGGGTTACATCGATTCCCATAAAAAATAACATAAATGGAAGAGAGTAAAATAAATAAGGTCTTCCACCTTGGTGTATCCACCTAACGCCTGTAAGTCCTTGGAAAACAAGCAAACACAGTAGGAGTGGTGAGCAACCACAGCTCAGTAGGGATCAAGTCTCCCCAACCCTTCCCATGTCCCTAGCGGCTACATGCATGTGCACAGGTGTAGTGACGTGGCAGTATTAGGAAAAAGAAAATAAAACATTCCACACAAGCGGGCGTAACCCCAGCCCTAGCCACTGGCTAACAAACCACATCTCAAGCAAGTAATTTAACCGCCTCTTCAGGCCACTGATTTAACCGCCTCTCAGGCAAAGTAGTTTAACCGCCTCTTCAGGCCTCTGGTTTAACCGCCTCTCAGGCAAAGTAATTTAACCGCCTCTTCAGGCCAGATACCACAGTCATGCACACAACACGAACTACGGTCACTCAAGCATAAAACCAAACACTTGGTGTGCACCCGTTCACAAGTGCACAAACCCAGCCATTCAGGCAATAGAACAAACACCCAGCATGCATACATACACCAAATCACAAGTCCAGCCACACAGACATATTACCAAACATGTAATGGGCATATACACACAGCTATGTTCATACAGGCATTTCATCAAACATATAGCATGCAACAACAGAATCACACCAAAATGCCACTGAAGGCCAACATCCATATAGGAGATCACACCTATATGGATTACGTATATATATATAAATAGGTATAATCCATAATCTACCCTAGAACCCTAGAACAGAGGAGGATTTAGGAAGAACAAAACCCCTACCTTGTATGTTCTCCTGCTTCCGCTTCCACGCAAGACTCTGACCACCCACGCAAGACGCTCCGGCAGCCACTAGAAGCTCTCCTTCTCTCTCTCTCTCTCTCTCTCTCTCTCTGTGACGGCTGGTGGAGCAACAAACCCTAAACCTAAAACAGAGGGGCTTCTCCTCCTTATATAGAGAACACAACATCAAAACGACGTAGTTTTGATTAAGTGAATCCCAGCATTAAAACGATGTAGTTTTGATGGAACAAGCTATGACCTTCCCACATCCATACACACCAAAATATTCAGTATTCCAACATGGTCCTTTGGGAAAAGATAATTAGAGTGACAAAACCAAGGTAACCATGCAAAAACATGCCTGCACGCCAATTTGAACGCCAATTCCCCAATTGGCGTGCAGCTCCAAATGCATTCAAACTTCACCCCAAGCCTCCTTGCATCTTGTAGAGGTCTGAGAAGCAAAAATATGCTTGCACGTGAAATGGGTGAATTCACGTGCAGCTCCAAATGCTCTGAAATTTCTGTGGTAGATAGAGGACCTCATTCTAAGCAACTTTTGTTCTTGCACGCCAATTGTTTGAGGCCATCTACTATACCAAAAGTGAGCTCTAAAATCTGCCAAAACAGCTTAAAACTGCATGTATATGCATAGCATCTTCCTAGGGCATAAATGTACGTTATCACTTGTCGCATACACCTCCCAAAAGTCCCCTCTTGGGCTCATCTCTTACCTCAAACTTGTGCACCAACATCCAAGGTGTTTGTGGTTAACTTCTTACACACGGGTCATTACAGTTCCTCACCCCAGAAAGGGGGAGTATATCTCAGGGGGAGCAAGGTCGTAGGGGGAGTTATCTTTGATAGGAGGCAGCTAACGCAGTTTCATGTCTTTAGGGGAGAGGAGTGTGCATTTTCGTAATTTTGATCTCCTCTAAATTTTTCATATGGAAAGATATTTTCTGTTAACTTAAAACTGCCCATCAAACTCGTAGTCTCAAACTTCATGTTTTCCACCCGTTGTCAGCTTACATTAAATAGGGGGAGATTGTTGGAAATATAGGATTTGATGAAGCTACCAAAATATAGTCTAAGTCTGGAGACTCGAAGATCCGAAAGTCGTAGGGTCGAAGAGCCATAGTTCGTAGAAGTAAAACTGTGACAGGACATATTGGTGAGAGGCTCGTAGACTCGTAGGGTCTGGAGACTCGAAGCATATTGTGACTGAACACATTGCGACTCGTAGATCCTGGGTCGAAGGTCGTAGAGTCGCAGTATGAAAAAGAGAGCATTACTGTAAGCAACGATTAAATTCAGAGACTCGTAGGGTCGAAGAATTCCAAAAGAACAGTAACCAAACTTAAATAACTCGAAGACTCGAAGCTTGTAGAACTGTAGAGTTCCTAGAGCACTCATGTCACCTAACAGAACTTAAAGTACCGCTAGACTCATAGACTGAAGGGTCGTAGAGTCGCAGCCTTAAAATACGGTTAAGAAAACAGGACTCGCAGACTCGTAGGTCAAAGGTCGATGAGTCGAAGCCAAAAAGACTAACCAACTTAAATGAAACTATAACTTGAGGGTCGTAGAGTCGTAGACTCAAGGGAAACAGGTATGTTAAAGAACTTGTCAGACACATCACAGACTCGAAGATCATAAAGGCAGAGAGAGTTACAGCTGAAGGGTCGTAGCCTTAGAATCGAAAACTCATAGAATGTGGAAACTCAGTGCATACGCAACTGCGAAAGGCTAAGGAAGAAATGTAAAGTCTAAGACTCGTAGAGTCAAAGAGTTTCAAGGTCGAAGACTCGTAGAGTTGAAGAGCCTCTTAGTCAAGTAAAATAAATTGAGAAACCCGAGGGTCGTAGATCTGCAGAGCTAGGGTCGTAGACTCGCAACTGAAACAACGGGTAGATTAGGCACACTTCGAAGAAGTCACTCTAAGAGCCATTAGGATAGTCGCAGACTCGCAGAGTCGCAGACTTTCAATTAATAAAGTGACACAACAGACTTAATCTAACTTGAACTCTAGTGTCGGACACTTGAAGATATATGAGTCGTAGACTCATGAGATACCAACACTGTAAAGCCTGAAGCAAACTTCTGCAACCTCAATGGGCTCTAACTGAAACCTTCGAGTTATCAAACCTACGAGGCACCCACCTTCAAGACATACTTAAAACCCTGAGCATACGCACTTAGCGATATCTTCAGCTAGGATTTGTACAGTAAGCTTGCGCCGTCTCAAGCAGCTGGAGTGCAATTAATGCCGCATTAATTGCGATCAACCACTTTCCACGGATGAATGGCCAAGATCAACTACGCAAGTATGGGCATGCAACGCTAAAGACATGGGCAACAGATCTGCAAATCAGAGTAGATCAACCCATCCCCTGTGTCGCAGACCGAGGCTCATCCTAGCATACTTAGGCTATTTTGGGGTGTTTCCCCCTTGTAAAGTGTTGTAAGTTAGCTTATAGAGTAAGTTGTAGAGATTTTAGATTTCGATCATATATGATGCCTCCTGGTATCACTGCCAGAAAAGTGTTAACATCTATATGTAGGGGAGTGATGTTGTAAAGCTTTCAAGCAATCAATACAATCGTTTATTGCCTTCGTTCAATCGTTTTTTCACTGAACGCTTCCCTACACAATTGCGTTACATTGGATCGATGGGTTCCAATCCAAATGCAACGAGTTAGGTTGACTTAGCGTTCCTTCGTACGGGTGGGAACTAGGTTTCGCACGGGTTAAGCTGCTATAAAGGCTAACCCCATGACAAGTGGTATCAGAGCACGGTTTGGTGCTAAGTTCGGTGGAACAAATAAAAGCTTGAGATGGTGTAAAAATGACAAACGGAGGATCCATTGTCATTAGTGCTGGTGGGCACGAAGGCCGCGAAAAGGAGCAAACTACTAAGGAACGGAGGAGAAACAAGTCTGTTTCGAGGGAAACATGTCCGCTGGAGAGTTGGCTAGCCAAAATGGAGTTGGCGTTAACCGACCAGATGGAGGTGATCGAGGAGCACACTAGAAGCATCGAAAGGCTGGACTCAGAGGGTGAGGAAAGCTATGGGAGGATGCAATGGCTTCTCAACTCTATCATGGATGACATGAACTCTCGATTCGAGGGCTTGAAGGGTTCTCTTATGTCCCAAATCCTGGCGATGCAGGAGGAAATCAAAGAGATCAAGGTGGATTGATCTCTATGCAAGATGGCGGTCACCCAAGGTGGCATTGGCGGCCATTCCAGCTCTAAAATTGACGTGCCAAAGCCTAAGACCTATGCAGGGTTGACGAACGGGTATTTCGTGAGCGAAACCCAAGTGAGGGTTAAGCTACTGTCGTTTAAATCCCTTCTCAAAATATTAATTCCCTTAACTAATGCTAAATAGAATAGTGTAATGACCCGTGTGTAACCCATGTGTAAGAAGTTAACCACAAACACCTTGGATGTTGGTGCACAAGTGATGAGCCCAAGAGGGGACTTTTGGGAGGTGCATGTGACAAGTGATAACGTACCTTTATGCCCTAGGAAGATGCTATGCGTTTACAGGCGGTTTTAAGCTGTTTTGGCTGATCTTGGAGCTCACTTTTGACCTAGTAGATGGCCTCAAACAATTGGTGTGCAAGAACAAAAGTTTCTTAGAATGAGGTCCTCTACCTACCACAGAAATTTCAGAGCATTTGGAGCTGCACGTGAATTCACCCATTTCACGTGCAAGCATATTTTTGCTTCTCAGGCCTCTACAAGATGCAAGGAGGCTTGGGGTAAAGTTTGAGTGCATTTGGAGCTGCACGCCAATTGGGGAATTGGCGTTCAAATTGGCGTGCAGGCATATTTTTGCATGGTTACCTTAGTTTTGTTATTCTAATCATCTTTTTCCAAAGGACCAGGTTGGAATAGTGAGTATTTTGGTGTGTATGGATGCGGAAAGGTTGTAGCTTGTGTAATCAAAACTACGTCGTTTTGATCCTGGGTTTCACTTAATCAAAACTACGTCGTTTTGATAATGGGAGGTCTATATAAGGATGAGGAGACTCCTTGTTCTAGGGTTAGGGTTCTTTTCAGCCGTCACAGAGAGAGAGAGAGAGAGAGAGAGAGAGAGAGAGAGAGAGAGAGAGAGGAGGGAAGGAAGGAAGGAGAGTGCCGGCTTCTTTGCCTGGAGCGTCGTGCGTGGGGAAGACAACGTCTAGCGTGGAAGCAAGAGCTGGAGGATGTTTTCAAGGTAGGGGTTCTGTCTCACCTGGTCTGTTCCGGGGTTAGGCCCTGTGTAGAGGGTTTCTTGAGTTTCTATTGATATTGTTATATTATTTATATGTAAATTCATATAGGTGTGACCTCCTATATGAATGTTGGCCTTCAGTGGCGTTTTGGTGTGATTTCTGAGGTTGGGTGGTTAGTGCATGTTAAGTGTTCGATAAAATGCCTGTGTGAATATGCCTGTGTGAATATGTCTGTGTGTATGCTCAGAACGTGTTTGAAATAATGCCTGTGAGGCTATGCATATTATGTGTTTGAAATAATATCTGTGTGGCTGGGTTTGTGAGCCTATGAATATATGCATGCTAAGTGTCGACGTTATTCCCGTGTGACTAAGCATATTAAGTGTTTGATGTTATGCCTGTATGGCCTTATGTGCTGCGTGTTTGCTTGTACACCCGGTGGCTGTGGAAGCCTGGGACTGTTTTGTGTTAGCCTATGAGGCTGTGGAAACTATGCCTGAGAGGCGGTTAAACTATTTGCCTGAGAGGCGGTTAAATCATTGGCCTGAAGAGGCGGTTAAATCACTTGAATCATTGGCCTGAAGAGGCGGTTAAATCACTTGTGGTTAAAGTGTTAGCCTGTGTGAATGTAGAAATGATTGTATTTTGCTGGTGGTTTGTTATTATATCTGTTGGAATGTATCACGACACCGCACTCGTACACATGTCATGTAGATGCTAGGAGCATGGGATGGGTTGGGGAGACATGATCCCTACTGAGCTGTGGTTGCTCACCCCTCCTACCTGTGGTGTGTTTTCTTGCAGGAACCTACGGGCGTTAGGTGGGAACACCTAGGTGGAGGAGTTCCGTTTTGTGGCTTTGTTTTATGTTATGTAATTTGTGTTATGAAATTTCGTTGAGGCCTTGTAACCCCAGCGGGGAGATTCTGTAATGAAGTTTGAAACATAATAAAGGCATGTGGTTTGAATTTGATAATTATGTGATTTTGGTCTCTGAAAATAAAATGTGAAGTGCATGTTGTATCCTACCCCTTTATCCAAAACCGGGTAAAGGGAGGGTCACGTTCCGGTCTCCTCGGGTTGGAAAACCGGGGCGTGACAATATGGTATCAGAGCATGGTCTAGTTGGCCTAGGGTAGTGGGCGGACTTGGTTATCTTGAGTCCTTTGGAGGAGCCTGGAGGGACGTGCCTGATCAACATGGTCCTCTTGGAGCGTCTAAGGTGTACTTGGGGTAGTCCAGTCTTGTGGTAGGATTTGCATGCATTGGCATTAGGGCACTAGTTGCATATGTTGCTCATGTGTGATCGTGTGGGAACTGTAATTAAGTTGTATATGTGGTAGGAATGCATGAATAAAGTGATAAAGTGTTAATCTGTGCAACTCTGATCTTTTGTGGTAATTTGAACATGAAAGCAAGGAAAAGAAATTGTGGAATTGAAACTGTGTGCTTGGAAACTTGTGGCTTGTGAACTGTTAACAAAATAAAATAAAATAATAATAATAAATAAATAAGTAAATAAATAAATACATTAAATTAAATATGTAATAATGTTGGTGTTTGTGAATGATTGAGCATGTGATTTGTCGGTATGGTGTGCAATAAACGAGGTTATGAGCAATGCGATGGAGTGTAACTTTGTATAGTTTGTGAAATGTGAACCTATGGACTTGTGTGGTAATAACGCGTGTTATAACTGAAGCTGCTTAGTCGGTAGCAGTCTCGCGATTGTTGAGATCATTTAGTGTTAATCTGGAGCGCTACCTTTTCGCTTAACCAATGTTTCGGAAACTATAAGCCGTGCGACTATTGAGGTAACAAAGGAGGCCGCGACCCGGTTTGGGCAAGTGAGAGGGATGCAGTTGAAGGTGATAGACTAATCACGGCGAGAGGTTGGCGTCTTGAGCTCGATTATTCAAGCGATGAGGGATCGGATTCGACGACCGATTAGGAGCGAGGTACGCCAAGAGCTGTCAACCCATATCATTGAGGGGAGTTTGGGTGCAAATCAACGGAAGCCACATTTTCCCAATCAGCAGGAAGGACTTAAGAGGCAAAGGGGGCAAGTTGAGAATGGTCACGAGTTTCATGTTGGGGGTCAACCCTCAACACTTCCATTTGAGTCCCGTTTCCCTAAGGGTTGTGCTTGCTGTGGACAACCGGGACATTGGAAAAGAGAGTGTGCCAAGAAGCAGTACCGGTGTCGCCTCTGTGGAAAAGTAGGACGTCTTCGTACAATCTGTTTTGGTAGGACCGGGAGTGATGCTGGAGGACTAGCTAGTGAGGCCCGTAGAAGAGCAAGACAGAACTTCACTAGTAGTATCGTGCCCCTTCGGTGGGTTGTCGGTTGAGTCTCGTACTAGTTATGTGAGGCAGGGTGGACTTTATCATGTCACGTTTGAGTTAGCATTTCGAATGGATGTGGTTGGTGACCTGTTAGGAAATAAATAAGTAAAAAGAATAAATATAGATTTATAATGCTAGAAGAATAATAAGTAACGAATGAATATATATGGGTGTTGATTTTGTATGTGAGTGGTATTCAACTTTGGCACGTGTTAATAATCAGAGTAACCAAATCTTGTAGGCTACCTTTTGCCAGTGGGAGGAAATTTAGATTGGCTAGCTAGTAGAGCTTGAGGTGTGAAGTGATGGCTTGTGGGTTATTGTGTGACACCTCCTTGGCAACCTTGATTAATAGAAATATGTCCTTAAGCGGATAGAGGTATGTGTTGGAGTACTACTTGCAAGGGATATTCCTATGGTTACCTTTCTTTTCCAAGCATTGTGGTTGAGGGGAAAACGCAGCTAGTATAGCCTGCTCTTAGAGTCCTTGAAGTGTTATCTTGTTGGCTAGAGTGGTCGTTGCAAGTTCTGGCTAGTAACTATATAGGTGTTCTGGGTTCTCAGATGGTCAAGTAGTGGCCATGTGTCATGTTTGTCGAGTGTGAAAGACCATGAGTGATGTTCTTAGAACATGGTGTGAAATGGGGATGCACACGTGTAAAATGTGAAGTGTTCTGGAGCTCAACTATCGGCTGTGAGTGGGTTTCAAGGGTCGTGCCCGATGCATCCAATTGGTAAAAAGAGGTAAGCAAGTGAGATTTGGCAGGCCTTGTTCGGGCTTTTTACCCACATCTGGAAAACATTTCTCTAGGGGTTGAGGATGTACTCCTAGTGGTAGGACCATTCCGTTAATCCATGTCCTGTGGGTAATAGGCTTAAAAGAGGCGAGGAGGTGGGGGCTAGTATCTCCTCTCTTACATGTGTTCTACACAGTAGTTTATTTTGTGTGTTGTGGTTGCTTTGTTTTGTTGTGTGTGTTACATATGTGCTAAAGGAGTAGCAAAGTTCTTATGTGTGGGTCTCGTGGCATTCATATGCAGAGGAGTAAGAGGTGATGCATGCGCATATTATGTGCGGTGTGGGATAAAGAGGGGTGTTATGTGTAATGTTGATGTTATTCCTTGTCACATGTGATGGCATGCTAAGTTAAAGTGTGAAAGTATTGATGAGTTGTGATTCACCGAATGGAGTCAGATGTGAGTTTTGCTTGTAAGGGGTATTAGTCTTTACTCCTTTGGGGGAGATTTGTGTCCTGTGGCTATTATGGGGTCTTTATGCTACATATATTCTTCTTGAAAGTCTTTTGTGTGCGTTTCTATGCGGTAAGTGTGGTGGTCCACGCCATCAAAGTGTTGGTGTGTTTGGGAGCTGCGTGAATGTCCCGAATTAGGAGTTTGCATGTCTTGTTTCCTGTGCCTACCCGAAGGAATTGCAATGACCCTATTAAGCTGCGGCTAGAGCCTGCATATTTCTTGTCCATTTGAGTGTTTTGCTAGTGTGTTGAGATAAAACGTAATAGTTGATATAGCGGAGTTGGTGGGCCATGAGGTGGGGTGTGTCTTGGGGGCAAAGGATTTTCTTGTGACCTGTGAGTGGACACAGAGGATTCCATTATTGTCATGTTGCAGGTAGGAGACTCTTCCAGGGTGGAGAGAACTACGTTGTTGGCAACTACCCGGCGTCAAAGAATTCCTGTCGCATGGAATGTCTGCCGACTGAGTAAGGCGTTATCACTTGGGTTGTAACATAAGCCTCAATTAGTGACGGCTGTGTGGGCCCTTGGTGGATCCCTATCTGACCGTAGTTAGGGAGGTGTTATTTATGTGACGTTCTGGTTCAAGGGATTCTTTAGTAGATTCTGAACATTAGTGACTGGTGTTAGCCCGATAGTAGCTTTTTGGTCTTGTCGTGGTTGTGTATGGCACTGAATTTGTCATCCCTGGACTCCATTGGGCGTCATGTTAACTGTAACTGAATGGAAACTTCATCCTAGTATAGCTGTGTCCTGGATTGTAAGCTGTGGAGGGCCATCATTGGTGTTGGTTGTATTTCATTGTGACCTCATGGTGCTTGGTTGTAAGGGTGCGGTCTACATCTGGGGGTGTGGCCGCATGGTAAATTGTTGGTGTCCGTTGCATCCAATCTTAGTGGTGGGTTACTATTGGGGTACCTTTAATTGGGGAGTGTTGCTTCTATTGGGATGCGCTTAGGCTGATGGTGTTGGCCTTGTTCGATTGTCGGGGTCTTAGTGAATCTGTGGGAGGTTTCTCGACCTCACTATTGTCAGACTTGCTCACGTGAGTTGTTGTCAGCACGCTAATTGGCGAAGCTCTAGTTCTTGTTGTGATCATGGGTGTTATGTGTTGCTTTGATCTTCTCGTGATGCTTACTACTTGATTTCTCTTTTCGGGGACGAACGATCCAGAGGTGGGAAGGTTGTGAGGAAACTCCCTGCGGATGAGTTTGTATGGTGTCAGCGAGTGGGCAGTGGAACGTTAAACGTGTAGTAGTGTTTTGTTTGTGCCTTGTTCCTTGTAGTGGTGTTTATGATGTGAGTTGGTCTGTGACCTATGTGATTTGTTAAACGTACGTGTTGGGGATGGGCGTATATGTCGTACACCGTCGTGACGTGAATACTTGTGACATGTGTTAGGTGAGGAGAACAAGGGTTGTTGGTGAGATTAGAATATGTGTTTCCTTATCATGCTGTGTTGTATTGGGTCTGTGGGTACGTGCCTTCATGTGTGTTATTGTGTGATATCTTCATTCGCGGGTATGTGAATGGTTGTGGACGATGTGCATCAGCATGTGCATTATGGAAAGTATATTGTCTTTTCGCGGACAACACGTCCTATGGAGGAAATATGGAAACGCGAATCCATGATGCGTGAGCAACCCCCAGAGTTGTTCGAGGACGAACAATCTTAAGGGTGGAGGGGTGGCTGTTGGCTGGTGTATTTGTATTTCCTTTCGACTTTTGACTTTAATTTATATTGAATGTGTTAATGAAATGTGCCTGTGATGGATATTTGTGACATGTGGATGTGTTTCCATAGATTGTGATGCATGTGGTTATGGACTGTGGTGGCACTATGTTATGTGCTATTGTGTACAATGTGCGGTGTATGACCCATTTGGGTGTTGTGGCTCGCCGTGTGGCAAATGGGTAGCTTGTGTTTGTTTTCCCCGTATGTCATTTCTTTTCGAGGACGAAAAGTCTTAAGGGGGAGAGGATGTAATGACCCGTGTGTAACTCGTGTGTAAGAAGTTAACCACAAACACCTTGGATGTTGGTGCACAAGTGATGAGCCCAAGAGGGGACTTTTGGGAGGTGCATGTGACAAGTGATAACGTACCTTTATGCCCTAGGAAGATGCTATGCGTTTACAGGCGGTTTTAAGCTGTTTTGGCTGATCTTGGAGCTCACTTTTGACCTAGTAGATGGCCTCAAACAATTGGCGTGCAAGAACAAAAGTTTCTTAAAATGAGGTCCTCTACCTACCACAGAAATTTCAGAGCATTTGGAGCTGCACGTGAATTCACCCATTTCACGTGCAAGCATATTTTTGCTTCTTAGGCCTCTACAAGATGCAAGGAGGCTTGGGGTAAAGTTTAAGTGCATTTGGAGCTGCACGCCAATTGGGGAATTGGCGTTCAAATTGGCGTGCAGGCATATTTTTGCATGGTTACCTTAGTTTTGTTATTTTAATCATCTTTTTCCAAAGGACCAGGTTGGAATAGTGAGTATTTTGGTGTGTGTGGATGCGGAAAGGTTGTAGCTTGTGTAATCAAAACTACGTCGTTTTGATCATGGGTTTCACTTAATCAAAACTACGTCGTTTTGATAATGGGAGGTCTATATAAGGATGAGGAGACTCCTTGTTCTAGGGTTAGGGTTCTTTTCAGCCGTCGTAGAGAGAGAGAGAGAGAGAGAGAGAGAGAGAGAGAGAGAGAGAGAGAGGGAAGGAAGGAAGGAGAGCTGCTGGCTTGCTGCCGGAGCGTCGTGCGTGGGGAAGACAACGTCTAGCGTGGAAGCAAGAGCTGGAGGACGTTTTCAAGGTAGGGGTTCTGTCTCACCTGGTCTGTTCCGGGGTTAGGCCCTGTGTAGAGGGTTTCTCGAGTTTCTATTGATATTGTTATATTATTTATATGTAAATTCATATAGGTGTGACCTCCTATATGAATGTTGGCCTTCAGTGGCGTTTTGGTGTGATTTCTGAGGTTGGGTGGTTAGTGCATGTTAAGTGTTCGATAAAATGCCTGTGTGAATATGCCTGTGTGAATATGTCTGTGTATATGCTCAGAACGTGTTTGAAATAATGCCTGTGAGGCTATACATATTATGTGTTTGAAATAATATCTGTGTGGCTGGGTTTGTGAGCCTGTGAATATATGCATGCTAAGTGTTCGACGTTATTCCCGTGTGACTAAGCATATTAAGTGTTTGATGTTATGCCTGTATGGCCTTATGTGTTGTGTGTTTGCTTGTACACCCGGTGGCCGTGGAAGCCCGGGACCGTTTTGTGTTAGCCTATGAAGGTTGTGGAAACTATGCCTGAGAGGCGGTTAAACTATTTGCCCGAGAGGCGGTTAAATCATTGGCCTGAAGAGGCGGTTAAATCACTTGAATCATTGGCCTGAAGAGGCGGTTAAATCACTTGTGGTTAAAGTGTTAGCCTGTGTGAATGTAGAAATGATTGTATTTTGCTGGTGGTTTGTTATTATATCTGTTGGAATGTATCACGACACCGCACTCGTACACATGTCATGTAGATGCTAGGAGCATGGGATGGGTTGGGGAGACATGATCCCTACTGAGCTGTGGTTGCTCACCCCTCCTACTGTGGTGTGTTTTCTTGCAGGAACCTACAGGCGTTAGGTGGGAACACCTAGGTGGAGGAGTTCCGTTTTGTGGCTTTGTTTTATGTTATGTAATTTGTGTTATGAAATTTCGTTGAGGCCTTGTAACCCCAGCGGGGAGATTCTGTAATGAAGTTTGAAACATAATAAAGGCATGTGGTTTGAATTTGATAATTATGTGATTTTGGTCTCTGAAAATAAAATGTGAAGTGTATGTTGTATCCTACCCCTTTATCCAAAACCGGGTAAAGGGAGGGTCACGTTCCGGTCTCCTCGGGTTGGAAAACCGGGGCGTGACAAATAGCGACAAGAAAGGGGTCGATCCCACAGAGATTACCAAGTTATCTAGCTTTAACTCAAATCACCAAATTAATCTTGCTTATAACAATGTCTCGGCAAACAAAATTGTGTTTTAAAATTACTTTACTGAAAACAGAATTGCAGTTGAAATAACTAAAAACGTTGGATTTAGAATCAAGGATTAAGGCATCTAGGGTCACAATTTCACCTCCCTATGTTATCTCTACTGGTTCATGGCATTAGGGTTGTCTAATTGAAAACATTCTAAACATAAGCCAAGGACAACAAATGGTCATTGAGGTCCTTTTAAGAGTTGTATGCCAGAATGGTCATCTAAACACACAAACATGCAAAGCCAATAAATCATACTTGCAAAAGGATAATGATCACACCAATTACAAATAAGTTATGAATCTCAATCCGCCCCAGACTAGGGCTAAGAATACCAAGGTGTACATCCAAAGATAGAAATTAAGAACAGATTCATAAAACATGCAAAACTCAATCATCCAAACCTAATATTCATAAACACAGCAAAGCAACAAGGGGGCTACATTGCTCCCCTAGATTATAAGAACTACTCACGCATGATTACAAGCAAAACCATAGTAGTAAAGCTAAACATCTTCTTCTAATCCACGCGCACAATAAGGCTTCAAATCCATGCTCCAAAATCCGCGATGGCTGCTCTCCTAGGTCAAGGAGCAACCTCCAAATCGTGAAGCCTCTCTCTCTCTAAAAACGTGTAGGGGGGTCTAGGTTACATAGCATGGGGCGTGGAGCCTCCATTTATAGAGGTTGGATGGGCCTTGAGGTGTGTACCCTAGCCCATCTATCAAAACGACGTAGTTTTGATAAGTGACACTCCACACTTTAAAATCTCTATCTTCCATCCACAATTTGGACATGGGCCGTCAGGAACAAATGATCAGCATGGAAAAATGATAGGATCGATCCAAAAATATCTCTACACGTCAGTTTGCACGTGATATGGTGAATTCACGTACAGCTCCAAATCAGCTCAAACTTCTCCCCAAGCTTCCTTGCATCCTGTAGAGGCCTGAGAAGCAAAAATATGCTTGCACGTGAAATGGGTGAATTCACGTGCAACTCCAAATGCTCTGAAATTTCTGTGGTAGTTAGAGGACATCATTCTAAGCAACTTTTGTTCTTGCACGCCAATTGTTTGAGGCCATCTACTATATCAAAAGTGAGCTCCAAAATCTGCCAAAACAGCTTAAAAATGCATGTATTTGCAAATAGCATCTTCCTAGGGGTTAGAGCAAATATATATGATATATGAAGCAATAAGGCTCTAATCATGCTCTTAAACATCCTAAATAAACACTAGAATAACAACATAAAATGCACGTTATCAAATACACCACACTTGAACCACTGCTTGTCCTCAAGCAAAAACATACAAGCATGCAAAAATAAAATAAACACGCAGTCAAACGGAAGAAAAATAAAATAACAATCAAGGAGAATCATGGTTTCCTAAGCATGCAACTTTATCATGATGAAATGGAAATTTAAGCATCAAAATGAGTCATAACTTAGTTCATTCATGTCCATATCCCTAGTCCAACAACCATGCAATATCACCACTTAAATTTCAGATATGAGCAAGCAATCCATGATAAAATAGCACCTAGTTTCCCTTTAAGTTCTTACCAAGGATAAGCAGCCTCACTAAAATATAATAATTCTCAAGCCCAATACCTATCAATGAACAATGGATGGAAAACTCTATCTCTACACTCGCCATCAGCTATTGATTAAGTACTTGCCAAGCAATCATGAGAGTTCCCTATTGTGCTCATCAAAGAAAACACACCCTCTATTCTACTTTATTTGAACTCACACTCTAGTCTACTAACTGAATAAACAAAACATGAGCCAAAGAATTGAGCTCAACATTCTTAAAACAAAACACAATTCAGCCAATGTGGCTTCACAACTAAATAATCACACATAAGCATCAAGCCAGTGTGGCTTTTATTCTGAATCTTTCTTTCTTTCTTTCTTTTTTCGTTTATTTTTTAGCAAAAACAAATACATAGGACAGCTGGAGTTTCTAATGCATACCCTTTTCAAAATGTGATGGGCTTTTTCCACAATGTGCATCACAGCCTTTTCCAATAATATCACAAAATAAAGAAAAGGATGCAAAGACAATCCACGATGACTTAGAGGTCTTGCACCCTAACTCCACACACCAAACACTGAGCACTAATAAGTAATCACATGCTTACTTGACTCTTACCATTAAATAACCAATGTTGAATGCAAGAAGAGTAGCAATTATTACCCATACCCTAAAATGGCACTCAAAGGCTAAAAGAAGCTATTCTCATTTTTCATTTCTTTTTCACTCAACTTTAAGGGTTACTTAGGTCTATCATAGCATTTCATGTTTAACTAATATTCAAAACTCAGCTCCAAAAACATGGTGATATCATTCAAAAGATAAAGACATGATCAAACTAAATTAGAGCACATTTTAACTACATAAAAACCCTTATCACAACATGATACTAATGTGGCATAAAAAAATTAAATTTTAAACCAAAATTGCATACTTAATATCCATGCCTCCACAAACAAATCATTCAAGCAAACAACTCAAACAATCATGCAACTAAAAACAGTTTTTTTTGTTAAAATAAATGACTAACAAACTATCTAAGATAAAATTATAAATAAAACATGCAATCACAACATAAAAGACAAGCAAGTGGCTCAAGTCACTCCCCATACACCACACTTAAAATATGCTATGTCCTCATGGCATAAAATAGGGAGTAGGAAAAACACTTACCCCTGGTTTGGCACACTGTAATAGTAGATGACATTGGCCACCATTCGTCGCACCTGAGCCACAAAGTCAACCGATGTCTCGCCGCGCACTTCCCAAGTTTCCTTCCCTTGCAGAATAGCCATCATGTAGTAGCAAGCAAAGATCCCACAAATTGAATTGGTCGGTTGTTGGGGAATTTGCATTTCGTTGTAGTGAATAAGAGGGAGCTTGTCCGCCAACAAGCCTTCTTTGATCATCGCCACTTTGATTCGTTTGATGAACCTATGCACTAACTGTCTTTTCCGTCTGGCAAACCCTTCGCCTTGGCTTGGATCATATAGCACGGCATGTCCTATATCCAAATTCAAACGGACCAATACATAGTGGCGGTCAATGTGCACCGGAATCAGCACCTCATGCATACCATGCCAAGGGCGGTGCCCTTCATTCTCACCATTGATGCGTTGGCGCCACACCTCTTCAGACAAGGGTTGATTGAATATCTCGCACAGCATGATGGAAGTGAACTGAGCTAAGGGGTAGTTATGAGGCTCAGCCTCCACTACATAGCGCATGGTCCTGCAGAAGAGGTCTATATCTTCGGAGTAGAGATATTCATTCTCTGAGATCCTCTTTAGGCCAAAAGGGGTGAAGATATCATTATCCCGTATAAAGCGAGCCCTCTGAACCTTGGAATTGATGAACTCTTCAAATGCTGCTTGGCTCTCGTCGGATGATAAAGCTGGATTAATGATTAAATGGATAGGAGGGCCAAGAAGGTCTTCAGGTTCAGCAAGCATGTATGTACCCCAAGAGGCGGGTAGTATAACAGGCACAAGAGCCTGAGGATATGCAGGATCAGTAAAAGGCTGGAAGGGTGAATACCCTTCTGCTGGCTCTGTCTCCTCTTGAGGCTGGAAGGGTGAATACCCTGTTGCTGGCTCTGCCTCCTCTTGGGTGATAGTAGGATGGCCCAGTGAAGATTCTGGTTGAGGTGGATCCGCCTGGGCTGGATAAGAAACTTCGGGGGGATGGAGAGGGTTCTTCATCAGATATCTCCACTATAGGAGAACGTTTTGATGCTTTCCTCTTGCTCAAGGCCTTCCAGATTTTGCCTAGGAGGCCTTTGACTTCTTTGTTGTCCTTCCTCAGGGCTTCCACCTTGCGCTGGGTTCTGGCATTTGCATCCCTGAGTTGCTGTGTTTCTTGCCTCCAAGCTTCGCTAGATGCAGCAGGAGGAGCTTCTGGGGCTTCCCATGCTCTAGGAGATGCATGAGCAGCTACGTCTGGGGCCTCCCATGCTCTGGTTCTAGGTCGTGAAGTAGCTTGTTGGTCTCCAGAGATGAGGGCCATTAATTCTTAAAATTGGGCACTAGTGATGTGCCCATTAGTGACTGCCCAATTGATGACCTCCACTTCGCTCACCACCTGCCCACGAATGCCTTGAAAGAAATTGAAAATATCTTCTTTGTGTACATTGAACTGCATGTACATGGCAGTGAGTCTGTATAGAGTCTGCTTCCTTTGATCCAAATGAGGAGAGGTCTCCCTTGCAAAGTCGGTGGATCGCTCCACATGAACACTGTGCCTAGCGGGTCGTGATGGAGGAGGAACATTGGTTGCCCAATGACCTCTCGGGTACCGATCCCCAAACCCCCTTCAGCATGCAATACTCTTAACACCCAGTGAGAAGGAAAAGTGATGTTATCCATGGAGAAAAAATGCAAAGCAGGCATGCTTTGAAATATCAAACACAAAAATCTGCCATTTATCTGCTTTGATGAGTTTTTCTTCCACCATTTAAAAATGGTAGTGGCCCAATCCACATTTAGCATATGGTCAATGCTATACATGAACTCCAGGTGTGGCTTAGGCACACTATCTATCCCACTGGTCTGAATCAATAAGCATTTCCCTACCAGGTAGGCTAGGCATCTAAATCTTCCAACAAAACCATTCTTGGTATACTGCCTTCGACTTTGAAATTTTCTAGCATAGTTGCATGTAGTACCAAATTCTCCTAGGCTTAGCTGAGGGAAGCTATCACTGGGTGCAGGGAGGTTAAAGCAATGTCTAATAATTTCAGGGGTAATTCTGACATAAACCCCTTGCATAACCCATATCAGTTCATCCTCACTCACATAGACAGATGCATAAAATTCTTGTAGGGCAGAGTAGGAAATAGCCGGGTCAGGCAGATACTAACCTTTGTAATCCCGGATTTTGAATTTTAAGAGCCACCTCTCTAACCTGACCCGGCTACGAAGCCTCTAAAGCCTGCATATCAAGAGCATGCCCCAAGAGTATCTCCTCCTCAAGTTGGCTATCAGCACTAGGTGAGTGCACCTCCAACTGGCCAGTCCTCCTTGTGCGCACCATCTTTGGAATGAGAATAAAGAGCAAAGAGCAGAAAACTGAAGAGCAAGAGAGCAAAAGAGCAGAGTTTCTCTAATACTCAGATCTGGAGTGATTTTGGTGTGGAAGCCTTTGAAGATGGCCTCTCTTTATATAGCGTGCAGAAGGAAAGATGCTCCAATTGGCGTGATACACGTGCCCCTAAATTTTCAGAGTGTTCTGACCAAAATAGCCCTTGCGCGTGAATTGGTTGAATTGGCATGCAGGTCAGAATCGTCCCAAACTTTGGTGGTGGGTCCCCCTTGAGCTGGCAAGCAATAGTCCCTTCTGCACGTGAATTGTTTGAAGCTTCTAGGAGGGCTAAAATCGGTAGTTTGCATTTTTGAGCCTCCATATGACAGCTAGCAATTCGCGTGCAAGAGTAAACGTGATTCAGATGGTCTTCATCTACCATTCCAGAAAGTTATAGCTTAAAAAGAGGTGCACGTGAATTGGGCATTTCACGTGCAAATTCACGTTCAGGCCCAAATTTCTCCACTTAGTTGCTTGTGGATTATGGACCATCTTTAAGTCTTGCACGTGAATTGTTTGAGCCCATCTTCAAGCACTTTTGGGCTTCACTTGCTCCTTGCTCCTTGACTTTGACTTTAAAAATAATTCCACAAGTTCAGGACCCAATAATTTGCTCATCCTGCAAATGGTTAGTTAAGAAAGAAGCAAAGTCTCCTGCACAATGGTTAGCTTGCAAACAAATTTATTGAATAAAATAAATAAAAGAAAATAACATAAAATAAAACATAGCAATAAACATTGGGTTGCCTCCCAACTAGGGCTTTATTTAAAGTCTGTAGCTAGACTTTCAGTTATGATCATGCAATGGTGAAAGAGAGGGAATCAACTATCTCCCTCTGAGTTGAATCAAAGTATGGTTTCAGTCTGTTGCCATTCACCCAAAATTTCTTGCCATCTACAGCTTGGAGCTCAAAGCTTCCATATGGCTTCTTATCAACTATCAAAAAAGGTCCCATCCACTTGGACCTTAATTTTCCAGGAAATAACCTCAACCTTGTGTTAAATAGAAGAACTTTCTGCCATAAGGTTAAAGGTTCATTGTTGAGTTGCCTATCATGCCATTTCCTAGTTCTTTCTTTGTAAAATTTAGCACTATGATAGGTATCCAGCCTAAGCTCATCTAACTCAATTAATTGAGTCATCCTAAGCTCCTTGGTCTCTTGTGGGTTAAAATTTAACTTCTTCAATGCCCAATGAGCCTTGTGTTCTAGTTCCACAGGCAAGTGACATGCCTTACCATATAGAATACGGTAAGGTGACATCCCAATGGGAGTTTTGTAAGCTGTCCTATATGCCCATAAGGCTTCATCAAGCCTTTGAGACCAATCTTTCCTATTGGCTCCAATAGTTTTCTCTAAAATGACCTTAATCTCTCTGTTGGACACTTCTGCTTGTCCATTAGCTTGCGGGTGGTAGGCTAAAGACTTCCTATGAGTGACACCATACTTGTTCAATAATTTGTCAAACAATTTGTTGCAGAAATGACTACCCTCATCACTGATTATAGCCCTTGGTGTCCCAAAATGGCTAAAGATGTTCCTAGTAAGGAAGTGAGTCACAACCCTAGCATCATTCACTCTAGTAGGAATAGCTTCTACTCAATTAGACACATAATCCACAGCAAGCAAAATGTATGAATACCCATCAGAATTGGGGAATGACCCCATGAAGTTAATGCCCCAAATGTCAAAAATTTCAACTGGAAGGATTCTAGTTAAGGGCATCTCATTTTTCCTAGACAGACCACCTACCTTTTGACATCTATCAAACTTTTTGATGTGGACATAGGTGTCATTCACCATGTGAGGCCAATAAAAGCCACACTGCATGATTTTAGCCACAGTTCTTTGCACCCCAAAGTGGCCCCCATAATGTGATGCATGACAATGATGTATTATGTCATCTACCTCCTCCTCAAGGACACACTTTCTAATGATTTGGTCAGAACACCTCTTATAAAGAATTGGGTCTTCCTAAATGAATTTCTTAGCATCCACTAACAATTTCTTTCTATGGTGGTAGTCTAACTGCTTGGGTATGAACCTAGTGGCTAAATAATTTGCTATGTCAGCAAACCAAGGAAGATGATGCACCTCAAACAACTTCTCATCAGGAAAGTCATCTACAATAGGTAGAGACTTAGGTGCATTCTCCACACGGGAGAGGTGATCAACCACAGAATTTAGGGCTCCCTTTGTGTCTCTAATTTCAAGGTCAAATTCCTGTAAGAGGAGAACCCACCTAATCAAGCGTGGCTTAGCTTCTTTTTTAGCAAACAAATATTTCAATGCAGCATGATCAGTATAAACAATGACTTTAGACCCAAAAAGGTAGGGTCTAAACTTGTTGCAGCCATAAACCACGGCTAGCAACTCTTTCTCAGTGGTGGTATAGTTCTGTTGAGCATCATCTAAGGTCTTACTAGCATAGTAAATGACCCTAAACACCTTTTCTCGTCTTTGCCCTAAGACTAACCCCACAGCATAATCACTCGCATCACACATTAGCTCAAAAGGCTAAGCCCAGTCAGGTGTGACTATAACAGGTGCAGTGACTAACTTACCCTTGAGGATGTTGAAAGCTTCTAAGCAATCTGCATTAAACTCAAAGCTTGTGTCTTTTTCTAACAACCTACTCATGGGTTTTGCAATTTTTGAGAAGTCTTTAATGAATCTCTTATAAAAGCCAGCATGGCCAAGGAAACTTCTCACTCCTTTTTCATTGGTTGGAGGTGGCAGAGTCTCAATAGTGGAGATTTTTGCCTTGTCTACCTCCAAACCATGTGCGTACACCTTGTGCCCTAGAACTATCCCCCTCTGGTTACCATGAAATGGCATTTCTCCGAATTTAGGACTAGTTCCTTCTCCTCACATCTCTCTAAGACCACATCTAGATTTTTCAAGCACTGTTGGTAGGAGGAACCAAACACCGAAAAGTCATCCATGAAGACCTCCATGTTCTCCTCAACCGAACCCTGAAAAATGGCCATCATACACCTTTGAAAGGTGGCAGGGGCATTACAAAGCCCAAATGGCATTCTCCTAAATGCAAAAGTGCCAAAAGGGCACGTGAAGGTGGTCTTTTCTTGGTCCTCGGGCTTAACCATGACCTGATTATACCCGGAATAGCCATCTAAAAAGCAGTAGTGATTATAGCCAGCTAACCTATCCAACATTTGGTCAATGAAAGGAAGAGGAAAATGATCCTTCCTAGTAGCCTTGTTCAACTTTCTATAGTCAACACACACTCTCCACCCCGTCACAGTGCGAGATGGGATCAATTCATTTTTCTCATTTTTAATCACGGTCATGCCCCCTTTCTTGGGCACAACATTCAATGGACTCACTCACTCACTATCGGAAATAGCATAAATTATACCAGCATTTTTCCATTTTAAAATTTCTTTTCTAACAACTTCTTTCATGGCAGGGTTTAATCTTCTTTGTCTTTCAGCAATGGGTTTAAAATCATCATTCATCAAAATTTTATGGATGCAAATCCCTGGACTAATACCCCTAATGTCTTCAATGTTCCATCCTAGGGCCTTTTTGTGTTTCCCAAGGACTTCTAGCAATTGAGTACACTCCACATCATTCAAATTAGAAGCAACAATGACAGGGAATTGATTTGTAGAGTCTAGAAATTCGTACCTTAGGTGTCCAGGCAGCTCCTTCAGTTCTGGAGCTGGAGGCACATCATCTTCTTTCTCCTCCTTAGCTTGCTCCAGAGAGTTTGTAGTTTGCTCATCTACCTCAGCTGTCAAGTACATCTCTTCATCTTGTTGAGCTTCTATAAGCTGAAGGGCTCCATTATTGGTGGTGGTAATTTCTTCTGCCAAGTAGTCTTCCACCAATTCCTCAAGGTCTTCAACCCAAAGGCAGTCCTCCTCCTCTTGACCTTGCAAAGCCTTCCCCATGTGGAAGACTAAGGTCTCCTCATTAATTCTCAGAGTTAGTTGCCCTTGAGCAACATCAATCAATGCACAACCCGTTCTGAGAAACGGTCTTCCAAGGAGTAGCTGAACTCCTCTATCTTCTTCCATCTCCAAAACTACAAAGTCCGCTGGAAATATGAAGGAGTCCACTTTGACTAACACGTCTTCAATTATCCCTTCAGGCCTTCCAGTAGACCGGTCAGCAAACTGCAATGATATGGAAGTGGGCTTCATGCCCTTAAGCCCAAGCTGCTTGTATAAAGCAAAGGAGATCAAATTGATGCTCGCCCCTAAATCATATAGGGCCTGCTGCTGCGGTGCATTGTCAATCACACAAGGGAGATTAAAACTGCTCGGATCTTTATGCTTGATGGGCAAACTCTGTTGAACAACACTGCTCACCTCGTTAGTGACTGCCACCATCTCATGATCCCCATATTTACTCTTCTTCTTCATAAAATTTTTGATGTACTTTCTGTACCTAGGCATCTGCTCCAAGATTTCCACAAATGGAATGTTAATTTCAAGCCTCTTGAACAAACTCAGAAAGCGCTCATGCTCTACTTCAACCCTCTGGTTCCTCAGCCTCTGAGGAAATGGCATAGTAGGCCTGAGCTCTTGCCTCTATTCTTCAGCTATTCTGTCTTGACTCAGCTGCTAGTCCTTCTTTTCTTGCACTCTTTCTTCAGCTTTATCTGATTTTCCTTGGTCATCAGCTTCCAAGGGTCTGCTCTGTTCTTCTGGAATTGCCTTCTTCTTAGGCTCTTCAGCTTCTTTCAGTGCCTTCCCGCTTCTTAGAGTAATAGCCTTGCAGCTCTCCTTGGGGTTCACCTTAGTATCACTTGAAAAAGATTTAGCTGAGACTTCTTGATTTACATTCTGGGCCAAACTCACAACCAGCTTTTCTATATTCTTCATTGAAGATTCCGTGGTGACTACCCTTTCCTCCAAATTATCCTCTCTTTTGGTTGGCTCATCCACATTCTGATATACCCTTCCTCTTTGCTGTTGAGGCTGAGGCTGTTTCTGCTCGAATCCTGGAGGTGGGTGTAAATAATTATCCGTAGCATATGGATTCTGCTTCATCCCTGGGGGCACATATTTGTACTGAAATGAGATATCTCCCCCTCGATTCTGGTTTTTCTGAAATGGTTGAGATTGCTGCTGGTTCTGGTTGTACCCTTGTTGTTGTTGTTGAGGATAAAATTGCTGCTTCTGATACAAGCCCTTTCCTCCAACATAATTTGCTTCTTCAGCTCCACTCCAGCCTGCTCGCCTCATCGGTAAAGCTTGTTGTGATCCTTCAACTTTAAGAGCCAATACTTCCATGCCTTTCACTAAAGTTTGAATCTGTGCTTGCATATCATTGGAAGAATTATCAACTGAAGCTATATTCTCCCTTGGATTTGAAGTACGCACATTAGACCACTGCCAATCAGCTAATGACAGCCTCTCCAAGAGCTCTGCTGCTGCGTCAGGCTTTAGATTCATCAAGCATCCTCCAGCAGCTGCATTCACCTTGTCTTGTGAGTGGGACTGAAGACCTGTGTAGAAAGATTCAATTTGAATCCACTGGGGTCTTCCATGATCAGGGCATCTTCTGACTAAGTCTTTGAAATGCTCCCAAGCTTCATGAAGAGTCTCCATCTAATCTTGCCTGAATCTGCTAATCTCCCCTCTGAGCTGGATCACCTTGGAAGGAGGGAAGTACTTTGACATAAACTTGGTCTGTATCTCCTCCCAAGTGTTGATTGAACTCGTTGCGATTGTTGAACCAGCCAAGAACTCTATCCCTTAAAGAGAAAGGGAAAAGCATTAGCTTTATTGCCTCCTCCGATACATTGTTGATCTTTATGGTGTCGCACATCTGGTAGAACCTCATCAAATGCTGGTGTGGATCATCCACGGCTGTTCCTCCAAACGTGTTATTGCTCACCATGTTAATCAACCCCGGCTTCAGCTCGAAGCTATTTGCTTGGACTCTTGTCTGCCGAATCCCAGAATAATGGTCTGACATCATCGGTCTCGCATAGTCTAAGAAGGTTCTGGGCATAAACCTATTACCCTCTTCTTCTTGATATTGGCCATTGTCATTGGCCCCTCCTTACGGTGCACCACCATCAGGCCTTAAATCTGCCATCAATTCACCTACTGAATGCTCTAAGCCTTGCAATGCTTCTTCAGCCTTGCGTGCTGCTTCCCTAGCTGCTCTACGACGAGCTCTAAACAATCTTTCAGGTTCCTGATTAAATGGTATAAACTCCTGTCTTGGCATGCACAACTAGGAATTCCTCAAACACTTGGTGTATGTTCCTATAAAACAACAAGAACACACCCAGCAGCTCCGAACAATGCAAAATAAACAAATAAAGAACACAAAATAACAGAAAATAAAGACAAAATAAAACACCAAGATCAGAATTCAAACAATTTCACTCAATGTTGATTTCTAAAGACTAGTTAACCGTTGAATCCCCGGCAACGACGCCAATTTGATGAACGGGTATTTCGTGAGCGAAACCCAAGTGAGGGTTAAGCTACTGTCGTTTAAATCCCTTCTCAAAATATTAATTCCCTTAACTAATGCTAAATAGAATAGCGACAAGAAAGGGGTCGATCCCACAGAGATTACCAAGTTATCTAGCTTTAACTCAAATCACCAAATTAATCTTGCTTATAACAATGTCTCGGCAAACAAAATTGTGTTTTAAAATTACTTTACTGAAAACAGAATTGCAATTGAAATAACTAAAAACGTTGGATTTAGAATCAAGGATTAAGGCATCTAGGGTCACAATTTCACCTCCCTATGTTATCTCTACTGGTTCATGGTATTAGGGTTGTCTGATTGAAAACATGTTAAACATAAGCCAAGGACAACAAATGGTCATTGAGGTCCTTTTAAGAGTTGTATGCCAGAATGGTCATCTAAATACACAAACATGCAAAGCCAATAAATCATACTTGCAAAAGGATAATGATCACACCAATTACAAATAAGTTATGAATCTCAATCCCTGAGACTAGGGCTAAGAATACCAAGGTGTACATCCAAAGATAGAAATTAAGAACAGATTCAAAAAACATGCAAAACTCAATCATCCAAACCCAATATTCATAAACACAGCAAAGCAACAAGGGGGCTACGTTGCTCCCCTAGATTATAAGAACTACTCACGCATGATTATAAGCAAAACATCTTCTTCTAATCCACGCGTGTAACAAGGCTTCAAATCCAGGCTCCAAAATCCGCGACGGGTGACTGCGACGGCTGCTTTCCTAGGTCAAGGAGCAGCCTCCAAGTCGTGAACCTCTCTTTCTCTCTCTAAAAACGTGTAGGGGGGTCTAGGTTACATAGCATGGGGCGTGGAGCCTCTATTTATAGAGGTTAGATGGGCCTTGAGGTGTGTACCCTAGCCCATCTATCAAAACGACGTAGTTTTGATAAGTGACACTCCACACTTTAAAATCTCTATCTTCCATCCATAATTTGGACATCGGCCTTCAGGAACAAATGATCAGCATGGAAAAACGATAGGATCGGTCCAAAAATATCTCTGCACGTCAGTTTGCACGTGATATGGTGAATTCACGTACAGCTCCAAATCAGCTCAAACTTCTCCCCAAGCTTCCTTGCATCCTGTAGAGGCCTGAGAAGCAAAAATATGCTTGCACGTGAAATGGGTGAATTCACGTGAAACTCCAAATGCTCTGAAATTTCTGTGGTAGGTAGAGGACATCATTCTAAGCAACTTTTGTTCTTGCACGCCAGTTGCTTGAGGCCATCTACTATATCAAAAGTGAGCTCCAAAATCTGCCAAAACAGCTTAAAAACGTATATATTTGCAAATAGCATCTTCTTAGGGGTTAGAGCAAATATATATGATATATGAAGCAATAAGGCTCTAATCATGCTCTTAAACATCCTAAATAAACACTAGAATAATGGCATAAAATGCACGTTATCATGGGTCAAGGAATGCTAGGGAGTTAGACAACTTCCTCTGGACCATAGAGTAGTACTTCGATGCCTTGAACATTGTCGACAAGGCAAAGAAGGTGAAGACCGCTCTGCTATACTTAGTCGATTCGGTTATGGTGTGGTGGAGGCAACGATATGCCGACAAGGAGTGCGGCCTATGCGTCATTGACAACTAGGCGGATTTCAAGTGGGAGATCAAGGCCCAGTTCTATCCCCAGAATGCGGAAGACGAGTCCCGGGCGAAACTTCGGCGTCTTACCCACAAAGGCACGGTGCGGGAGTACGTCTGTGAATTTTTAGAGATTATATTGGAGATTCTGAATATGTTTGTGAAGGATTCACTATTTTCCTTCGTGGATAGATTGCAACAATGGGCGAAGTTGGAGTTGCAGCCAAGAAATGTATAGGACCTGGCATCAGCCATGGCAGTGGCCGAATCACTCATCGAATACAAGAAGCCGGAGAAGACCACCAGCTCTTCATCGACTGCCAAGGCGAACAGGTTCCACAAGGAGAAACGTGGGGGAGACAACCGAAGTGAAGGAAAAGGGAGACCCTTCCAACCATCTAAGGACTTTCGCCCAAAACATTTCGTGAATAATTCTAAGGACAGGGAAAAGCCAAGGATCTCTTGTTTCCTTTGTCAAGGCCCTCACAAAGCGTTCGAGTGCCCGAAACACTCCAAGCTCTCCTCCATGATCAACGAAGACGAAGACAGGGATGTGAGGGATCCAAGACTTTGTTTTTTGCAACTCCTCAATGCAATCAAGGCGAAGGTGGAGGTGCCACCATCCGGACGACAGAAGGGGCACATGTACGTGCTCGCTAAGGCCAACAACCTTGAAACTGAGGCATTGGTGGATACGGGTGCGACCAATAACTTCATCAAGGTGGAAGAAGCTCGTAGACTAGGGATAGTCTACAAGGAAGAGAAGGGCTAGCTGAAGGCGGTGAACTCCAGTGCCAGTCCAATCCATGGCGTGGCTCGAGGTGTCGAGCTAAGTATCGGCGAATGGAGAGGCAAGGTGAATCTCTCTGTGGTGTCGATGGACAATTATCCCATCGTATTGGGGATAGAGTTCGTCGACCAGGTGCGGGCAATTCTAATTCCAAGCACTAACACAATGTGCATCATGGATGAGGGAAGGACGTGCATGGTGAAGGTAATAAGGGAGGAAGAGCTCAAGGCGAAGTCTCTTTCGGTGCTCCAACTGCCCAAGGAGTTAGGCGACAGGAGCCAACCTTCATTGCCATGGTGAAGGAAGAATGCCCTAGTGTTAGGGAGGATCCCCCAACCAAAGTGAAGACAGTCCTTGAAGAGTTTGGGGACGTTATGCCACCCGAAGTCCCCAAACAACTTCCACCGAAGTGGGAGTTGGACCACAGGATCGAGTTAGAGGTCGGTGCAAGGCCTACTACTATGGTGCCCTATCGGATGGCACCACCGGAGTTGGAGGAACTTCGGAAACAACTGAAGGACTTGTTGGATGCCGGGTTCATTCGGCCATCCAAAGAGCCATTTGGAGCACCGGTGTTGTTCCAAAAGAAGCACGACGGGTCGATGTGGCTATGCATTGACTATAGGGCGCTAAACAAGATTACGGTGAAAACAGCTACCCCATCCCACTCATATCCGACCTGTTTGATCGACTTGGTGCTGCGAGATGGTTCTCAAAGCTAGACTTGCAGTCGGGATATTGGCAAGTGCAGATAACCGAAGGTGATGAGGCAAAGATGGCGTGCGTCATAAGATACGGCTCTTACGAGTTCTTGGTGATGCTCTTTGGCCTCACAAACGCCCTTGCCACATTTTGTATGTTGATGAACCAGATCTTCCAACCATACTTGGATAGATTCGTCGTGGTGTACCTTGATGACATTGTCATCTAGAGCAAAACCTTGGAGGAGCACAAGGCACACCTACGGCGGGTTTTCCAAATCTTAAGGGAGAACCAACTTTTCATGAAGAAGGAGAAATGTGACTTTTCAAAGAAGGAGGTACCCTTCTTGGGTCATATCATTGGCGGTGGCAAGTTAAAGATGGATAACAAGAAAGTGTTAACTATCAAGGAATGAGAGACGCCCAAGAAAGTCCCTGAGATGCGTTCCTTCCTTGGCTTGGTTAACTACTATAGAAGATTCATCTGCAGCTATTCCTACATTGCCGCACCCTTGACAGAACTATTAAAGAAAAACAAGGCTTGGGTGTCGGATGATGCTTGCCGAGAGGCATTCGAGAAGTTGAAGCAAGTCGTGACAAACGGACCGGTGATGGCACTGCCGGACCATACAAAACCTTATGAAGTTCACACGGATGCTTCAGACTTTGCCATCGGTGGAGTTATAATGCAGGAGGGGCATCCTGTAGCATATGAAAGCCGGAAACTCAATGGCACCGAACAGAGGTACGCGGTGCATGAAAAGGAGATGACGGCAGTTATGCATTGCCTTCAGGTGTGGAGGCATTATTTCCTAGGGTCCAAGTTCGTGGTGAAGACATACAATATTGCTACGAGTTATTTCCTAACTCAAAGGAACTTAACTCCGAAGCAAGCACGGTGGCAAGGACTCCTAGCAGAATTTGACTTTGTGCTCGAGTATAAACCGGGCACAAATAATGTGGTGGCCGATGCACTAAGTCGGAAGGCGAAACTTGCAACCATTAGCCAACCACAATTCCCCCTGGTGGACAAATTGAAGGAAGGAATGGAGCACGACCCATTAGCCAAGTCCTTGGTGGAATGCGTCAAAGCTGGGAAGACACGGCGATTTTGGCTAAGGGACGACTTGCTCCATACTCAAGGGGAACGGGTGTACGCTCCTAAATGGGGAAGTTTGAGGAGAGACATCCTCAAAAGAATGTCATGACTCGTGGTGGGCTGGCCATCTCGGAGTCGATCATACCTTGGCGTTGGTGGAAAGGAGCTACTACTGGCCTCAGCTTTATGAGGATGTCCAAGTGTACATGAGGACTTGTCTTGTGTGCCAACAAGACAAGATAAAGAATCGGCAATCGGGGGGACTGTTAGAACCTTTGCTTACCCCGAAAAGACCTTGGGAGTGCGTCTCCATGGACTTCATTGTTTGTCTCCCAAGATCCGAAGGATGCGGCATAATCATCGTGGTGGTCGACTAATTCTCTAAGTATGGAGTTTTCATTCCAGCTTCGAAGGACTGCACGGCAGACGACACAGCCCAACTATTCTTTAAGTATGTGGTGAAGTACTGGGGTATTCCAAAGACAAACGTGAGCGATCGGGACTCACGATTCACTGGGCGGTTTTGGACCGAGCTGTTCCGGATAATGGGTTCGGACTTAAACTTTTCAACAAGTTTCCATCCACAAACAGATGGCCAAACTGAACGTGTCAATGGCTTACTAGAGCTGTATCTGAGGCACTACGTGAGTGCCAATCAAAAAGATTGGGCCAAGTTGCTGGACATAGCCCAGTTCTCATATAACTTGTAGAAGAGCGAGTCCACGAACGAGAGCCCGTTCGAACTCCCAACTGGGCAGCAACCATTGACGCCCACTTCCATCACTCGGGGGTACACTAGAAAGAGCCCCGCAACGTTCAAGTTTACAAAAGGATGGCATGAACAGACGGATCTGGCCAGGGCATACTTGCACAAAGCGGCGAAGAAGATGAAGAAGTGGGCGGATCAATAACGGAGGCCCTTGGAATTTCAGGAAGGAGACATGGTGATGCTCAAACTCCTTCTACACCAAACTAAAGCACTTAGACAGTTACACAAGGGTTTGGTGCACCGATATGAGGGGCCTTTCAAACTACTTAAGAGAGTTGGGAAGGTCTCATACAAACTGGACCTCCCAACTAGCTTACAAAGGCATCCGGTGTTCCACGTTAGTTTGCTCAAGCCTTACCACAAAGACTTGGAAGATACGAGTGGACAATGGGCAATGCGGACACCAATAGCATCAACGGGCAAGACCTACGACAAAGAGATAGAGAAAATCTATTCTCGTAGAGTCGTGCCAAGAAGAGGTGTAGATCCAAGCCGGGTGGAGTACTACGTCCAATGGAAGAACAAGCTAGTTGAAGAGGCAAGCTGGGAGAAGGAAGAGGATATGGGGCAATTCTCCAAAGAGATTGAAGAGTACCGGAAAGAGACCAAACGCTACATCCAGCAGTTCGATGGCTTTGAAGAAGCCGAAGACGCAACGAGGACGCTGCGAAATCGGGTGGGGGAGAATGTCATAGACCGAGGCTCATCCTAGCATACTTAGGCTATTTTGGGGTGTTTCCCCCTTGTAAAGTGTTGTAACTTAGCTTATGGAGTAAGTTTTAGAGATTTTAGATTTCAATCATATATGATGTCTCCTGGTGTCACTGCCAGAAAAGTGTTAACATCTATATGTAGGGGAGTGATGTTGTAAAACTTTTAAGCAATCAATACAATCGTTTGTTGCCTTCGTTCAATCGTTTTTCCGCTAAATGCTTCCCTACACAATTGCTTTACAACGGATCGATGGGTTCCGATCCAAATGCGACGAGTTAGGCTGACCTAGCGTTCCTTTGTACGAGTAGGAACTAGGTGCCGCACAGGTTAAGCTGCTATAAAGGCTGACCCCGTGACACCTGACATCCCGCATATTCAGTGGCGGGAAGTCAGTCAGTCTGATGGACAACATGGCACACAGGAATCTAAACTTAAAATATATATCTCTCTCACATGAAATGAAAAAGAAGTCAGTCACTTTCTCTGAAAGAGTGGAATACACATTAAATAAAAAAAACTTTTCGAGAATCAACTTGAGAGTTCCAACACTAGAGAGAGAGAGAGCGAGACTCTGAGAGAATTCTTCCAAGAGCTATGTGCCGTGTTGAAAGAAGAACAAGAACAATCTACTTATGCACAAATCAATCTCTTGTTTTGTTTACTAATCAGCCAAACCTTTGTGTCTGATCCTAGTGTTGTTTGTTCAGAATCCAAAATCTATCACAGAACATTCCAAATGGAGTCAATTAGTTCATATTGACTTCCGTAGGAATATTCACTATGTTTACATCTGAGAACTATTACTACTTCAACAATTACTCCACTCTCAGATTTGTTTGATAGCTAATTATCACTCCTATTCGATAATGTCATCTTCTCCACAAATACCGATCATAGTTGTCTATAAAACATATAACCAGCTAACGATCCTAAGCTTCCATGAAGAAAGTCTATTCACCCCCCTCTAGACTCACCTTTGGGACCTACATACTCTGACCGAGATGAGAAAATAGCTCAGAAAGAAAAGGGAGGAGCTTTCAAAGCTACGGAATGTCTCAGCATACTGAGGAATGATGATTCGGAAGGGTCTGAGAACTCTCACTCTGATGCTGAAGAAGAAATAGCTCTTTTGGTCAAATCCTTTGAGCGATTCCTACGGAAAAGCAAAAAAAGATTCAGAAGAGGCTCCTCATCATCATTCCGAAGGAAGGAGCGATCGAAGTCTAGTTCCCAGGAATGCTATAACTGTGGGAAACTCGGTTATTGGGCCAAGGATTATAAATCTAAATCTAAGACGGTTGAGAAAAGTGACAAGCTTACTCCTCGATGCTCCACCTCAGAAAACAACAAGAACAAGAGGAAGGCATTCGTCACCAAGTACGTAAGTGGCTCGGAAGAAGAGGAGGAATCCTCGGATGATGAGCCAACTCCTAAGCCGAATGTCTGCCTCATGGCAAATACTGAGGTACCTTCAATTTCTGAGCTCATGAGTAAATTAGAATCTCTTATTACAGAACGTGATCATGAAAAGAATGAGAGGCTAATAACTACTCAAATGTACAAAGATATGGAAAGTCAGAACAAACGTCTTGAAATTACTGTTGCTAGACTTGAAAAAGATATAACTGATTTCAGGGGTAAAGAGGCTTGGTATCATGATCTAAGAGCAGAAAATCATTTGCTAAATACCAACCTAATTGGCCTAAAAGTTATTGTGAAAAGACTCGAGAATGAACTGGAACAGGAAAAGGAAATAAATCGTAAGTGGCTAAAATCCGGGGAAATAGCCTTTACATTTAGGACTGATCCGGATGACATCCGAGTTAAACCTGGCCTAGGCTCTGAACCATCAACCTCCACACAAGCGACTGAGTGTCCTCCGGATTTCATTCCGAAACTAACCAACCTTTATCCTATTAGCACATTGAAACCGTTGGATGGTTTTATTTCAGGTGGCACCATAGTCTGTGATTGTGGAACTAAGGCTGTTACTGCTGTTCCCGAAGCAGTAGCACCCGAATCTAATGTTGAAGGGAAGGTTGCTGCAGTTAAAGCCGAAACTGTAGCACCCAGAAAGAAAGGAAAGGCTAAGGCTGGCGCATCTAGGGCCAAGAGCGTGTCACCCAATCGCAAAGGTTTAGGCCATAGGGAACAGAGTAGAAAAATCAGAAACCTGAGAAACCTGTATCCCTTGTTTATGCTTCGCATCATAGTGTCTGTTCCATCTGTAGAGAAATAGGTCATTATCACTATGAATGTTGGAGCTTATCTGAAAGCTGGCTTTGTAATCAAATTCGTATTAATAAAGATCAATTTATCAAAAAGGGTTCTTCGAGCAAATCAAAATCTAAATCTCAAAGGAGTGTCTCTCCCAAGAAAACCTAAGTTAAAGAAGCAGCTAACACGAACAAAATAAAGTCAACCTGGAAAGCTAAAAGTCCTAGCAAAGTTAAATCCGGAACTGTTGACAATACCGTTGTTTCTCCTAACCGCCCGAAACAAGTTTGGGCACCAAAAGTGTAAATTGTTGTCTTGCAGGAGCATCTCTAGATTGTACTGCCGGATCACTTGAAGTTAAAGATCAATCAAAGCAAGTGGATCCTCGATAGTGGATGCTCCAGACATATGACAGGTGATCAGTCTTTGCTCGTTGATGTTACTGACAAACGAGGCCCATCCGTATCATATGGGGACAACAGCAAAGGTAAGACTGTGGGGTATGGCACTTTAGCCAACGGCTGTGTATCAATCACTAAAGTTGCACTAGTCGAAGGTATGAAGCATAATCTGCTGAGTGTCAGTAATTTATATGACAAAGGATTTACTGTTTCCTTTACGTCCAACACCTGCACAATTAGGGAAAACTTATCTGGAGATGTTAAGTTATTCAGATTAAGAGATGGGGACATATATTCAGTGGTCTTAAGAAATAATTCCTCTGAGCCCGTATGCTTCCTCACTAAAGCATCAGATGAAGAAAGTTGGCTATGGCACAAGCGTTAAGCACATTTAAATTTTAAGACCCTATCTAAATTAGCGTCACTTGACTTAGTAAATGGTTTGCCCAAACATAAATTCTCCAGAGACTCCATCTGTAGAGAATGCCAATTCGGCAAGTAGACCAAGCACAGCTTTAAGAGCAAATCAGTTAACTCAATAACTGCTCCACTGCAACTTCTTCACATAGACCTTTGTGGTCCCATTTCTATTGCTTCTCTGGCCGGTGCGAGATATACCCTCGTGGTTATCGATGATTTCACCAGGTATACTGTAATGACCCGTGTGTAACCCGTGTGTAAGGAGTTAACCACAAACACCTTGGATGTTGGTACACAAGTTTAAGGTAAGAGATGAGCCCAAGAGGGGACTTTTGAGAGGTGCATGTGCCAAGCGATAGCGTACATTTATGCCCTAGGAAGATGCTATGCGTTTTCAGGCGGTTTTACGCTGTTTTGGCTGATCTTGGAGCTCACTTTTGACCTAGTAGATGGCCTCAAACAATTGGCGTGCAAGAACAAAAGTTTCTTAGAATGAGGTCCTCTATCTACCATAGAAATTTCAGAGCATTTGGAGCTGAACGTGAATTCACCCATTTCACGTGCAAGCATATTTTTGCTCCTCAGGCCTCTACAAGATGCAAGGAGACTTGTGGTGAAGTTTGAGTGCATTTGGAGCTGCACGCCAATTGGGGAATTGGCGTGCAAATTGGCGTGCAGGTGTATTTTTGCATGGTTCCCTTGGTTTTGTCATTCTAATGATCTTTCTCCAAAGGACCATGTTGCAATTCTGAGTATTTTGGCCTATATGGGTGCGGAAAGGTGCTAACTTGTGTGATCAAAACTACGTCGTTTTGATCCTGGGTTTACTTAATCAAAACTACGTCGTTTTGATGTGGATGGTGTCTATATAAGGAGGGCTTGAGTTTGAGTTTAGGGTTCTTGTGTTCCTTTGCTTGCAGCTCTTTGCCCCAGAGAGAGAGAGAGCTAGAGAGAGAAAGGGAAGGGGAGTTCGTTGGTTGCTGCCTGGAGCATCTTGCGTGGGGAGGACGGCGTTTGGCGCGGGAGCAAGGAAGATCCGCTTTAAGGTAGGGGTTCTGTTTCTTCCTAATCCCTCCTCTGTCCTAGGGTCCTAGGGCGGATTCTGGGGTGTATCTGTTTATATATACATATGTAATCCATATAGGTGTGATCTCCTATATGGATGTTGGCCTTCAAAGTGGCATTTTAGTGTGGTTCCGTGGTCTATATGCTATATGTTTGATGAAAAGCTTGTGTGAATATAGTTGTGTGTATATGCCCATTACGTGTTTGGTATTATGCCTGTGTGGCTGAACTTGTGATTTAGGGTATGTATGTATCTTGGGTGTTTGCTCTGTGGCCTTGAATGGCCGGGATTGTGCACTTGTGAACGGGTGCACACCAAGTGTTTGGTTTTATACCCGAGAGGCTATGCATATTATGTGTTTGAAATAATGTCCGTGTGGCTTGGGTTTGTGAGCCTGTGAATATATGCATGCTAAGTGTTCGACGTTATTCCTGTGTGACTAAGCATATTAAGTGTTCGATGTTATGCCTGTATGGTCTTATGTGCTGTGTGGTTGCTTGTACACCCGGTGGCTGTGGAAGCCCGGGACCATTTTGTGTTAGCCTGGGGAGGCTGTGGAAACTTGCCCTGAAGAGGCGGTTAAATCACTTGGCCTGAAGAGGCGGTTAAATCACTTGGCCTGAAGAGGCGGTTAAATAACTTGGCCCGAAGAGGCGGTTAAATCACTTGTGTTAATGTGTTAGCTTTGTGTGGCGGTGCGGATTGTAATTGTTGATGTGGTTGTTATTATGTCTGTTGAAATTATTGTAACACGACACCGCACTTGTACACATGGCATGTAGATGCTAGGAGCATGGGATGGGTTGGGGAGACATGATCCCCTGCGAGCCGTGGATGCTCACCCCTCCTACTATGGTGTGCTTTCTTGCAGGAACCTACAGGCGTTAGGTGGGAACACCAAGGTGGAAGAGTTCCATTTTGTGGCTTTGTTTTGTGTTATTTGCATCATGTAATTTGTTGAGGCATTGTAACCCCAGGTGGGGAGATATTGTAATGAAGTTTGAAACATAATAAAGGCATGTGGTTTCAATTAAATAATTATATGGTTTTTGATTTCGAAAAGAAATGTGAAGTGTATATTGTATTCTACCCCTTTGTCCAAACCCGGATAAAGGGAGGGTCACGTTCCGGTCTCCTCGGGTTGGAAATCCGGGGCGTGACAATATGGTATCGAGCATGGTCTAGTTGGCCTAGGGTAGTGGGCGGACTTGGTTATCTTGGGTCCTTTGGAGGAGCCTGGAGGGACGTGCCTGATCAACACGGTCCTCTTGGAGCCTCCAAGGTGTACTTGGGGTAGTCCGGTCTTGTGGTAGGATTTGCATGCATTGGCATTAGGGCACTAGTTGCATTGGTTGTTGTATGTGAAGGTGTGGATACCTGAAAAAATAATAATAATAATAATAATAATTGTGATAAAAGAAAAATATGAATAATGTGATAAGGCGTGAACCGTGCAACTCGATTTTATTTGAAGTACCTTGAGCATGACTACAAGGAAAAGTCCTTGTTTAGTTGAAGCTGTGTGCTTGTGGAGTGGATGCTTGTGCAATGTGGTTTAATGAGAATTGAAATGTGTGCGGTGTGTGTAATTGCATGGATAAAGGGTTTGAACATGATAAAGTTTCAATTGTGCAACTCTGAAATTTTGTGATGATTTGAGCATGGAAACATGGAAAAGAAATTGTGGAAGTGAAACTGTGTGCTTGGAAACTTGAGGCTTGTGACCTGTTAACAAAAAAAAAAAAAAATTATGTGATTTGTTTGGTGTTCTGTGAATGGTTGAGCATGTGATTTGCTTGGTACTGTGTGAAATAAGCGTGGTTATGAGCAATGCAATGGAATGTAAAATTGGTATAATCTGTTAAATGTGAACCTATAGACTTGTGTGGTAATAATGCGTGTTATAGCTTAAGCGCTTAGTCGGTAGTGGTCTCGTGATTGTTGAGATTATGGAGTGATAACCTAGAGCGCTGCCTTTTCGTGGAGCCAATGTCTCCGAAAATTGTGACCGGTACGACGATTGAGGTAGCAAAGAAGCCCGCCCCCCCAGGCTGGGCAAGTGGGAGAGCTGCAGGATGTAAGTAATGAGGTTGGCATCTTAAGCCTGGTAATTCAAGAGTTGAGGGATGAGATTCGATAACTGATTAAGAGCGAGGTACGTCGAGAGCTATCAACCCCACATCATCGGGGGGATCTTGGGTGAAGATTAATTGAAGCATAGTTGTCCTGATCGCAGAAAGGGGCTCAAGAGGTAGAGACCAGGTTTCCCAAAGGGGTTGTTCTTGCAGTGGACAACCGGGACATTGGAAAGTAGGACATCTCCCGACAGACTGTTTTGGTAAAACAAGTCATGGTGTTAGAAAGCCGGCTCAACGAGCTAGGGATAAAGCAAAATTCAAGTGAGGCTAGGAGGAGAGCATGGCAGAACTTTCCTTAGTCAAGGGTACGATTTTGATTCTCGCGTGTTAAGATTTACCGTTTAGTGGTGGTATCATATTCCTTTAATGATAGTGATCGGTTGAGTCTCGTGCAGGATTAGGTGAGGCTGGGTGAACCTTTGATTGTTGCGTTTCTAGCAATTTAATTAAGACACTTGTGATAGAGGGGTATTTTATCTGGGTGGGCTCTTGAGCCACTGTTTTATGTTAGGTGAGGCTTAGAAGGTCGTTTGAGTTACCATTTTGGATGGACGTAGTTGGGGACCTACTAGAGAATAAATGAGTAAAATAAAAAAAAAAATAATAATAATATATATATATGATACCAAAAGACTAATAAATTACTAATGGTTATAAACAGTTATTGGAAAGAGTTGGTGGTTTTAATGTGGTCTAAAGTGTTAATTGCATCTTCGTGTGGTAGTCAATTTTGGGCGCCCGTGTGTGAGGAAAGTAATAAATGTTCTTGTGTTACCCCTAATACTCTAGCATAGGTGAGATTACCTCTGGCCTAGCTAGCCTAGGAAGCTGGAGGCATGAGTTAGTGGCTTGTGGGTAGTGTGTGACCTGCGGTGGCAACCTTGAGTAATAGAAATGTGTTTTCATGTGAGTAGAGGTGAGGTTTGTGTAGATGTGCTACCTAAGAAGGATGCTCTTTTGGTAACCTTTCCAAGTGTCACGGTTGAGGGAAGAAATTGCCACTAGTATAACCCACTCCTTGAGTCATTGAGATTTAAATTAATTGGCGAGAGTGGTATGTGGTTTTAAGATTCTTATGGGTGTCCTATGGAAATGGCTGCAAATTCTTGGGTGGCCAAGCATTGACCACGTGTCATGCTGGTGGTGTGTGAAAGACCTTGGGTAATGTTCATAGGATATGTGGTGAAATGGGTTTGCGTATGTATAAAAATGTGATGAGTTCTGGAACTAGGTTACGAGTGAGTTTATAGGATCGTACCCAGTGAACCCAATCGGTGCAAGGGCAAGCGAGTGAGATTGGGCAGGCCTTGTTTGGGTTTTTCCTCAAAATTGGGAGACACCTTCCGAGGGGTTGAGGATGTACTCCTGGTGGTAGGACCATTCCGTTAATCCATGTCGTGTGGGTAATAGGCTTAAAAGAGGCGAGGAGGTGGGGGCTAGTATGTCCTCTCTTACATGTGTTCTACGCGTAGTTTATTTCGTGTGTTGTGGTCGCCTTGTTTTGTTGTGTGTGTTACATATGTGTAAAGGGGTATAGCAAGGTTCTTATGTGTGGGTCTCGTGGCATTTATATGCGAGAGGAGTAGGAGGTGATGCCTGCGCATATTAAGTGTGGTGTGGGATGAAGAGGAGTGTTATGTGTAATGTTGATGCTATTCCTTGTCACGTGTGATGGCATGCTCGGTTAAAGTGTGAAAGTATTGATGAGTTGTGATTCATTGAATGGAGTCGGATGTGAGTTTTGTTTGTAAGGGATATTAGTCTTTACCCCTTTGGGGGAGATTTGTGTCCTTGCGGCTACCATGGGGTCCTCATGCTACATATGTTCTTCTTGAAAGTCTTTCGTGTGCGTTTTGATGCGGTAAGCGACATGGTCCACGCCATCAAAGTGTTGGTGTGTTTGGGAGCTACGTGCATGTCCCGGATAAGGAGTTTGCATGCCTCGTTTCTTGTGCCTACCCTGGAGGGATTGCAGTGACCATATTAAGGCTGCGGTTAGAGCCTGAGTATTTCTTGATCCATTTGAGTGTTTTGCTGGTATGTTGAGATGAAACGTAATAGTTGATATAGCGGCGTTGGTGGGCCATGAGGTGGAGTATGTCTTGGAGGCAAGGGATTTTCTTGTGACCTGTGAGTGGTGACACGAGAGGATTCCATTGTGGTCAGGTTGCAGATAGGAGAGTTTTCGGTGTGGGGGGGGACTATGATGTTCATAGCTACTTGGCGTCAAGGGATTCCTATCGCGTGGTCCGTCTGCCGACTTGGTAAGGCATTATCTCTTGGGCGTACGGTAAGCCTCGGTTGTGAAGGCCGTGTGGGACCTTGGCGGATCTCTGTTTGACCGTGATCAAGGAGGTCGATTCTCAAAGTCGGTGACTAGTGATAGCCCGATAGTGGGTTTTGGTCTTACCATGGTTGTGTGTGTGGTGCTGCATTCTTGTTTTTAGTGCATCCTTGGACTCCGTTGGGCGCCAGGTTGACTGCGACCGAGTGGTTAAGGGCACACTCCATTCTCGTGTTTCGTGTCTAGGCTTGTACTCCGTTCTGCGTCACCATTGGTGTTGGTGGGGTTTCAATGTTCCTTGCTTGAGTGAGGTGGTTTTCGCAGATGATGATGGTCTCGCCGAGGTGAGCTCCCTGTGTGGGAATGTGATTGTGGTTTGCATAATGCTGTCCTATTTGTTTGTGTTTCATTGTGACCTCATTGTGCTCGTTGTTAGGGTGTGGTCTACCTATGGGCCGAGGCTGCGTTGACTTCAACTCCCAATTGTTGGGTATTTTACGTTGTAGAGTGTTGGTCCCATCATCTTGCGAGTTGGCATCTCCAACATTTGTGGTAATGACTACATTATGTGTTGCTTTGATCTTTTCGCGTTGTTTACTACTTGGTTTCTCTTTTCGGGGACGAAAAGTCCAAAGGTGGGAAGGTTGTGAGGAAACTCCCTGCGGATGAGTTTGTATGGTGTTAGCGAGTGGGCAGTGGAACGTTAAACGTGTAGTAGTGTTTTATTTGTGCTTTGTTCTTTGTAGTGGTGTTTATGATGTGATTTGTTAAACGTACGTGTTGGGGATGGGCGTATATGTCGTACACCGTTGTGGCGTGAATACTTGTGACCTGTGTTGGGTGAGGAGAACAAGGGTTGTTGGTGAGATTAGAATATGTGTTTCCTTATCATCTTGTGTTGTATTGGGTCTGTGGGTACGTGCCTTCATGTGTGTTATTGTGTGATATCTTCATTCGCGGGTATGTGAATGGTTGTGGACGATGTGCATCAGCATGTGCATTATGGAAAGTGTATTGTCTTTTCGCGGACGACACGTCCTATGGAGGAAATATGGAAACGTGAATCCATGAGGCGTGCGCAACGCCCGAGTTGTTCGAGGACGAACAATCTTAAGGGTGGAGGGGTGGCTGTTGGTTGGTGTATTTGTATTGTCTTTTGGACATGTGTTCATATTTGTGATGTGTATTTGTGACATGCGGATATGTGTTGTATGCATTATTGTGGTGCATGTGGTTATGGATTATGGTGGTACCTTGTTATGTTTGTTATGTGCGGTGCGCGGTGTATGACCCATTTGGGTGTTGTAGCTCGCCGTGTGGCAAATGGGTAACTTGTGTTTGTTTTCCTCGTATGTCATTTCTTTTCGAGGACGAAAAGTCTTAGGGGGAGAGGATGTAATGACCCGTGTGTAACCCGTGTGTAAGGAGTTAACCACAAACACCTTGGATGTTGGTACACAAGTTTAAGGTAAGAGATGAGCCCAAGAGGGGACTTTTGAGAGGTGCATGTGCCAAGCGATAGCGTACATTTATGCCCTAGGAAGATGCTATGCGTTTTCAGGCCGTTTTACGCTTGTTTTGGCTGATCTTGGAGCTCACTTTTGACCTAGTAGATGGCCTCAAACAATTGGCGTGCAAGAACAAAAAGTTTCTTAGAATGAGGTCCTCTATCTACCATAGAAATTTCAGAGCATTTGGAGCTGAACGTGAATTCACCCATTTCACGTGCAAGCATATTTTTGCTCCTCAGGCCTCTACAAGATGCAAGGAGACTTGTGGTGAAGTTTGAGTGCATTTGGAGCTGCACGCCAATTGGGGAATTGGCGTGCAAATTGGCGTGCAGGTGTATTTTTGCATGGTTCCCTTGGTTTTGTCATTCTAATGATCTTTCTCCAAAGGACCATGTTGCAATTTGAGTATTTTGGCCTATATGGGTGCGGAAAGGTGCTAACTTGTGTGATCAAAACTACGTCGTTTTGATCCTGGGTTTACTTAATCAAAACTACGTCGTTTTGATGTGGATGGTGTCTATATAAGGAGGGCTTGAGTTTGAGTTTAGGGTTCTTGTGTTCCTTTGTTCTTGCTGCGCTGCCCGAGAGAGAGAGCTAGAGAGAGAAAGGGAAGGGGAGTTCTTTGGTTCTCAGGAGCATCTTGCGTGGGGAGGACGGCGTTTGGCGCGGGAGCAAGGAAGATCTGCTTTAAGGTAGGGGTTCTGTTCTTCCTAATCCCTCCTCCGTCCTAGGGTCCTAGGGCGGTCTCTGGCCAATATCTGTTTATATATACATATGTAATCCATATAGGTGTGATCTCCTATATGGATGTTGGCCTTCAGTGGCATTTTAGTGTGGTTCGTGGTCTATATGCTATATGTTTGATGAAAAGCCTGTGTGAATATAGTTGTGTGTATATGCCCATTACGTGTTTGGTATTATGCCTGTGTGGCCGAACTTGTGATTTAGGGTATGTATGTATCTCTGGGTGTTTGCTCTGTGGCCTGAATGGCTGGGATTGTGCACTTGTGAACGGGTGCACACCAAGTGTTTGGTTTTATACCTGAGAGGCTATGCATATTATGTGTTTGAAATAATGTCTGTGTGGCTGGGTTTGTGAGCCTGTGAATATATGCATGCTAAGTGTTCGACGTTATTCCTGTGTGACTAAGCATATTAAGTGTTCGATGTTATGCCTGTATGGTCTTATGTGCTGTGTGGTTGCTTGTACACCCGGTGGCTGTGGAAGCCCGGGACCATTTTGTGTTAGCCTGGGAGGCTGTGGAAACTTGGCCTGAAGAGGCGGTTAAATCACTTGGCCTGAAGAGGCGGTTAAATCACTTGGCCTGAAGAGGCGGTTAAATAACTTGGCCTGAAGAGGCGGTTAAATCACTTGTGTTAATGTGTTAGCCTGTGTGGCAGTGGCAGATTGTAATTGTTGATGTGGTTGTTATTATGTCTGTTGAAATTATTGTAACACGACACCGCACTTGTACACATGGCATGTAGATGCTAGGAGCATGGGATGGGTTGGGGAGACATGATCCCTACTGAGCTGTGGATGCTCACCCCTCCTACTATGGTGTGCTTTCTTGCAGGAACCTACAGGCGTTAGGTGGGAACACCAAGGTGGAAGAGTTCCATTTTGTGGCTTTGTTTTGTGTTATTTGCATCATGTAATTTGTTGAGGCATTGTAACCCCAGTGGGGAGATATTGTAATGAAGTTTGAAACATAATAAAGGCATGTGGTTTCAATTAAATAATTATATGGTTTTTGATTTCTGAAAAGAAATGTGAAGTGTATATTGTATTCTACCCCTTTGTCCAAACCCGGATAAAGGGAGGGTCACGTTCCGGTCTCCTCGGGTTGGAAATCCGGGGCGTGACATATACATGGGTAATGTTCCTTAAATTAAAAGACCAAAGCTTTGAACATCTTGTAGATCTCTTCAACTAGATAAGCAATTCACAAGGACTGAGCATTAAGTGCATCAGGAGTGATCATGGTACTGAGTTTGATTTTTCAGATATGAGATCCTATTGTTCTGAAAAGGGCATTCAGCACGACTTCTCTGCGCCTAGGACTCCACAACAAAATGGAGTTGCTGAGTGTAAGAATCGCACTTTAGTCGGCTGGTAGATCAATGTTAGCGGGGGTAAAGCTTCCTCTCGGTCTATGGGCTGAAGCTATGTCTATCGCATGCTATGTTCGAACAGAACTCTTATCAATAAGATTACCATGAAAACACCCTATGAAATGTGGAGAGGCAGGAAGCCATCAATCTCTCATTTCAAAGACTTAAGGTGTGCTTGCTATGTGTTAAACAACGGTAAAGAGGCCCAGAGTAAATTTGAGCCAAAATCCGATGATAGGATCTTTGTCAGATACTCGTTGCATAGCAGGGCTTATCGCATTTTCAATAGAAAACGTCTAACGGTTGATGAATCTATCCATGTTAATTTTGATGAATCTAACCTTGACTGGTCAAGTGTAGGATCTTCAAATCAAATTGTGTAGGATCTTCCTATTCATACTGAAAGTAATAGTGCCGAAGCACTTCCAAATACAGCTAATGTACAAGATCCACCCGATGCGCAGAGCTTCAAATCATTCACTACTCACTACCACTTGTGCAGAACTATAGGTGGACTCGGAACCACCCATCAGAACAAGTGATTGGTGATCCTACTATTGGAGTAAGGACAAGGGCAGCCACTTCCAGTCTATGCCTCTACTCATGTTTCTTATCACAGATAGAGCCAAAGGTCATGGATGAAGCCCTCCAAGACTCAAACTGGATAGATGCTATGCAAGAAGAGCTTAATCAGTTCAAGAGGAACGAAGTGTGGACTTTAGTACCAAGGCCAACGTCGCAACAAGTCGTTGGAGTTAAATGGGTATTCCGGAACAAATTAGATACTGATGGAATAGTAGTCTGGAACAAAGCCAGACTAGTAGCCAAAGGATACCGTCAAGAAGAAGGCATTAACTATGACGAGACCTTTGCTCCTGTAGCTCGACTTGAGGCGATCCGCATGTTCCTAGCGTATGCTTTATATGAAAACTTCAAAGTTTATCAAATGGACGTTAAAAGCGCATTTCTGAATGGAGACCTTCAAGAGGAGGTTTATGTAGAACAACCTCCGGGCTTCGTTGAACACAAGGCTGAACATATGGTTTATAAGCTACGGAAAGCTTTGTACAGGCATCAAGCAAGCTCCAAGGGCCTGGTATGACACACTGTCAGAATTCTTACTCGAACACAATTTCAGAAAAGGAAAGATAGACACCACTTTATTTTTACGGAAAGAGAAAGATCATTCTCTGATCGTACAAATCTATGTGGATGACATCATTTTCGGATCATCAAATCCGAAGCTTTGTGGAGAATTTGCGAAGTTGATGACTGGCAAATTTGAAATGAGCATGATGGGAGAATTAATGTACTTCCTTGGGATAGAAGTTAAACAAATGAAGGATGGAATCTTCATCAACCAAGCAAAGTACACACAGGACTTAATCAAGAAGTTTGGAATGCAAAACTCTACTCCCATGAAAACTCCCATGCCAGTCAGTGCCAAACTTAATCCTGATCTTAACGGAGAATCAGTAAATGTGACTGAATACAGAGGCATGATTGGTTCATTGCTGTATCTTATAGCAAGTCGCCTGGATATAATGTTTGCAACTTGCATTTGCGCAAGATATCAGGCGAATCCCAAGAGTCACACATGCTCCATGTGAAACGGATATTGTGGTATTTAAAAGGGACAGTGAATTTGGGACTTTGGTACCCAAAGGAGTCCAACTTCTCCTTATCCGGCTATTTAGATGCTGATTTTGCCGGGTGTCGCATCGACAGGAAGAGCACTAGCAGTACTTGTCAGTTTCTTGGAAGTAGACTGATTTCATGGTTCAGTAAGAAGCAGAATTCCGTATCAACTTCTACTGCTGAGGTAGAATATATAGTTGCTGGGAGTTGCTGCGCACAGCTACTCTGGATGCAAAGTCAACTTACTGACTATGGGTTCAACATGACATCTGTTCCACTGTACTGTGACAATACTAGTGTGATTGCCATCAGCAACAATCCAGTTATGCACCCAAAGACTAAGCACATTGAAGTCAGGTATCCCTTCATTCGAGATCATGTTCTCAAATAGCATATATCTCTTGAACATGTTGCTATGGATGATCAAATCGCGGATATAGTCACCAAGCCCCTACTAGATGCAAGATTTTCTGAACTACTCCTCAAATTAGGTATGCTTGACTTTTCTGCATAGTTACTAACTTCTCATTCCACCAGTATTTTTCTCAGAGCATGCATTGCATTTTAAGGTAAAGGTTAGATACTTACTATGCTTTATGCTGATCATGCTTGCTGCTAATATTCATTTGTTCTGATTATCTTCTCATATCTTCAATGGGAGGATGCTTGTGTTTCCCGACTGAAGTTGTTAAGCTGACATAATTACCACTATATGAGTTCTCTCTTCTTCGGATTTCATGATTCAACTTTTCATGTATCACCTCATGTTCAATGCTTTTTCATATTGATTGCCCTATTAACATGTCTAATTGAAGAAATGAAATGGGTTAGCTCGGAATGCTTATAGATGAAATCACAGTGAAAGTCAGTTCAACTTCTGAAGTGAAGTTCCCAAAAGATAGACAGTATTCTTCTCAAAATCTAAATCCTTTAGCTGGAAATGTCATCGAGAGGATTGCAAGATCTAAGGGAGAGAAAATGCTTATTAATTACTCAAGTAATACCCCCTTAAATGTCTCATGACCTCTTTCCTAACTGTTTATCTGATGGGGAGTTCATCACTGAGAGGATTGCATGATCTACGGGGGAGCAAAAGCTTTATTTCTCATTTCAGTAATAACCCCCAATATGTCTCGGATGCTCCTCCCTCTTACTTCTCACTTCCGGATTTGACTGGACATACATTGTTGAATCAGCTTTGTGGCATGTTTGGATGTTTTTCTTTCTTCAACTGTGCATCTTAATCGGATAATCAATTGATAGCATCTAGCATGTGTTCTTTCTTCCATTCTCACCCATGAATCTTATTCAGAGGAACTCACATATTGTTCCTTTATCTTGGCTACAGTGTTCAGCATGACGGTTTCACTATGTTGACCAATGAGAACCTATGTATTTCTAATTAGACATATGCTTATTTTTCAGCACCGACGATTCAGTCATTCGTTTGTATGTGTCTAGCATTCATTTTCAATGCATGAGTTCTACCTTTTTCATTAGTTCGGATTATGATGATTTTTCATATTTGTTTACATCCGTACTAATTCCAACATGTTAAAGCTCTGTGTTCCTTTTAGTTTATCTTCATGCAGCTACAGGTTCCGATTAACTTTGCATTTTCACTGATATATCTTGCTTGAAGTCTCGGCTTTGAAGTGTTGTGGTACTTCATCTTTCTTCGACTTTAAGCCAGCAAAGGAATCACTCTCTCTCTTACACACTCTGTTGCTCATCCGGATATACTTCTACGGATTACCTTATAATCCGGATGATCGTCAGTTCATTTCCTCCGGACTCTTGAAATACTCAAGTCTTATCGCGTGTTTTTGAGTAGGAATAATGATGGGCTATTTTAATTGCAAGTCTCGAGACAAGACATTTTCGGAAGAAGGCATACAGCTGTCATACATACTTGATTCTGCGGCCTCCACGTCATTTGTAAATACGGAGGCGCTCACATCTCAAGTTAAATGACATCAGCTTGTCAGGCGGATCACTATTCATCTTGCTTTATCCCAAGATCCGCTGGCAACTACGGACGTAGTCTTGTTTATACTGAATTTTCACGCAGCGCGAGTTTACATTTCCAAATCCCTAAAACCTCATCGCTCTTCCAATCTCTAAGACCCTACTTCCTCATTCCTTACCCCTCTCCTCTAACTTGAAATGGCACCCAAACTCTCTCTTTCTGGCGTAAATCCCGACCATCGGGTCGATTGGCCTGTAGTTTCCGATCCTCCAGCTTGGTTTTTCGAACTTCGCCCCCTTTTGGAAGCATCTCACATTTTGAACCTTGTTTCCAATCCTGTCGATCTTTTTATCGACGACATTCTTGAGTCCTACCAATGGATCCGCTACACCACTGACTCTATCATCTCCTACATCCGGGGTGAGTCCATACTGATCACCCCCGTTGTCCTCCGTGCCGCTCTCAATCTTCCCCCCGGTGATCCTCAGCGCCCGGATGCTGAGACAATGGCTGCTTCCATGGGTTACTCCTATAAAGGGGAGGAATACAAGGTGAAGTCTTTCTAAGGTCGCTATCGATGTATGGCGACCATACTGAGCCAATGCCTACTAGCTCGTACATCATCTCTAGACTCCGTCCCGTACGATCTTCTATTGGCTATGTATGAAGTCTTTGAGGGTCTCCCGATGGACTGGGGAACATTCTTGTTCCGATTACTGAAGAATGGTCCGAAGAACCACTCCTTTGGGCGGATTCTCAGCCTTGTCTTTCGGCATCTGCATCCGGTCCATTTCGCCAGATATGATGTTATTCCCTTCCCTCAGGCTTACTATCTTTGCCATCTTACGCCTAATGGGAACATGATGGCCCGCCGTCCTTCTGCTGCTCTTCGCCTGCTTCCCACCTCGAAACAACAAGGCAGTTCGGTTGGTGACCCCTCGGACAGCCGTGCCCCCGAAGTCAGCTATGCTCACCGGTCCTCCCGGATTCGGTCCGTTGCTGCACCCTCCATCTCTCGAGCCTCGCAGCACAGCATCTGTGCCAACCCCTCCAAGGTTGCAGGACCATCTCAGCCAAGTTTACCTCCGGCTGTTTCCCCAGCCCCTTCTACTGCGGATGTCCCCACTCCCTCCACTTCCGCTGTTGCTGCCGCTGTTGATGCTGCTATTGACACTGTAGTCGCCGATGTCCCGGAATCTATTCTGGAAGCTCCTTTGCCTCCACTTCCTCAACCTTGAGACTACCTCAACCATCTCCCTACCGACACCTTAATGGACGTTTGGATTCGTTTTAGCCTGGCTTGCACCGCCTCTGTGCCTGACAATGACCTCAAGGTGTTCTATGCACGTCATACCAGGTCGCCTGAGGAAATGATCATCTGGAACTTAGACCACGGTTTCCTTACGCCGGCCAACATTCCGGACGTTCCCTTTTCTGTTCCCTCCGGACCTACCCCTAACGCATGGGTTCCTTCCCCTGCCGAGGCTAGGCCCGCCTCTCCTGCCGCCGCCATCCCTGTTGTTGACCTCTCTGGCCAACGTGGCTCTGCTGCTATGGATGCCTCTGCCTCTTTGGACGCCCCCTCTGCTGATGCTGCTGATGTCCCTTCTACTCCTGCTAACTCCTCTGCTCAGCGCACACCTGCACCTGTTCTTGCAAGGGAGTCCTCTAAAGCTCCGGAGTTGGCGCTTGGACGTGTCTCTTTTGGCACGGTCCACTCCGATGCTGTGCTCTCCACCCAGCTGGATCATCACACCCAAGCCCAAAGCGCCTAAATTTCTACCATCGCCACCGAGGTTGATGCTCTCGGCGCCCAACTCCTCTCCGCCTTGACTGACTCTTCCACCTCCATCAAGCAGAAGATGGATCTCGTGGCCTTGTCCATTCATTCCTTGTCTACCTCTTTCGCGGACTTGGCGCACACGATGGCTCGTCCTCCTCCCGGTCCACTTATGTATGCTTGACCTTACTGCATAGTTTCTTATTTATTTATCTAATAGTATTTCTCTCAGAACATGCATCGTGGTTCATGATGAGCGTTAGACACTTACTGTACTTTATGCTGATCATGCGTACTACTGATATGCATCATGTTTCTGATAATATTCTCATATTTTCAATAAAGACCTATCAACGTTAAGCACAGTATAATTCTTGCACTTTCAATGAATACGCAATGCATGTTCTGAAGAAAAACTACTGTTGAGTAATTTAAATGAGAAGTTAAGTAGAAAAGTCAAGCATACCTAGCACACCTAGTTTTAAGAGTAGTTCAGGGAATCTTGCATCAGGTAGCGGCTTTGTAAGTATGTCCACTAGTTGATCTTCAGTTGCAACATGTTCCATAGATATATGCTTTTTGAGAACATGGTCGCGAATGAAGTGATACCTGACCTCAATGTGCTTAGTCTTTGGGTGCATGACAGGATTATTGCTGATTGCATCAGGTCCGGAAGAAGCTCAACCAGTAGACTCACCTGAACCTGCACCACCTTGTCTGGCAAAGCTTCAAATAGTTGAAGATCCACCATCACATGCACAGAATTATAGGTGGACAAGAAACCACCCTTCAGATCAAGTGATTGGTGATCCTACTGTTGGTGTAAGAACAAGAGCAGCCACCTCCAGCATGTGTCTTTACTCATGTTTTCTATCACAAATAGAACCAAAGGTGGTAGATGAAGCTCTTCAGGACTCAAACTAGATTGAAGCCATGCAAGAAGAGCTTAATCAATTTAAGAGAAATGATGTGTGGACACTAGTACCAAGGCCAAAGTCTCAACAAGTCATTAGAGTAAAATGGGTGTTCCGGAACAAGCTAGATGCGGATGGAATAGTAATCCGGAACAAAGCCAGACTGGTATCCAAGGGTTATCGTCAAGAAGAAGGAATAGATTATGATGAGACTTTCGCTCCAGTAGCAAGACTTGAGGCAATTAGAATGTTTCTAGCGTATACTTCATATGAAAACTTCATTGTTTATCAAATGGACATTAAGAGCGCATTTCTAAATGGAGATCTTCAAAAGGAGGTGTATGTTGATCAACCTCTAGGTTTCATTGAACCCAAGGCTGGACATCTAGTCTACAAGCTACGGAAAGCCTTGTACGGATTGAAGCAAGCTCTAAGAGCCTAGTATGACACACTGTTAGAATTCCTGCTTGCTCACAACTTTCAAAAGGGGAAGATAGACACCATGTTATTCCTACGAAAAGAGAAAGGACATACTCTAATCGTAAAAATATATGTGGATGATATTATTTTCGGATCATCAAATCCGAAGCTTTGTGAAGAGTTTGTTAAGTTGATAACTGGCAAGTTCGAAATGAGTATGATGGGAGAACTGTCCTACTTCTTTGGAATAGAAGTTGAACAATTGAAGGAAGGGATCTTCATTAACCAAGCTAAGTACACACGTGACTTAATCAAGAAGTTTGGTATGGAAGGTTCCTCTCCCATCAAGACTCCTATGCCAGTCAGTACCAAGTTAGACCCCGATGTAGAAGGCAAATCAGTGAATGTGACTGAATACAGAGGGATGATAGGATCCTTACTGTACCTTACAGCAAGTTGCCTAGACATTATGTTTGCAACTTGCATCTGTACAAGATATCAGGCGAATCCCAAAGCGTCGCATATGCATCACGTCAAACGGATATTAAGGTATCTCAAAGGGACCGTGAATTGGGACTCTGGTATCTAAAGCAGTCCAACTTCACCTTATCCGGATATTCTGATGCTGACTTCGCCGAGTGTCGCATTGATAGGAAGAGCACAAGTGGTACATGTCATTTCCTTGGAAACAGATTAATTTCATGGTTCAGTAAGAAGCAGAATTCCATATCAACCTCTACTGCTGAGGCGGAATATATAGCTGTTGGGAGTTACTGCGCACAGCTTCTCTGGATGCAAAGTCAACTTACTGACTACAGTTTCAACATGACATCCATTCCACTCTACTGTGATAACACCAGTGCAATTGCAATCAGCAACAATCCTGTCATGCACCCAAAGACTAAGCACATTGAGGTCAGGTATCACTTCATTCACGACCATGTTCTCAAAAAGCATATATCTCTGGAACATGTTGCAACTGAAGATGAACTAGCGGACATACTTACAATTCCCCTACCTGATGCAAGATTCTCTGAACTACTCTTAAAACTAGGTATACTTGACTTTTCTGCATAACTTCTCATTTAAATTACTCAACAGTAGTTTTTCTTCAGAACATGCATTGCATATTCATTGAAAGTGCAAGACTTATACTGTGCCTAACGCTAATAGGTCTTTACTGATTGACTTGCTTCATGCTTCTGATATTAATCTCATTTTTCATATTGGGAGGATGCTTGTGTCTCCAGACTGCAGTGCAGTAAAGCAAACATAATTAACATTATATGAATAAAACCTCCTTAGGACTTCATGACTCATTCTTTCATCCATCACCACATGTTTAATGATTTCTCATTTTGACTGGAATTCCTAACATGCACTGTTGAAGAATGGAAAAGGGTTAGCTCGGAATGTCTGGTGGTTGCATTCATTGTTGCAGTCTGATCAGCTCTGCAAGTGGAGTTTTATCAAGGATAGACAGCATTTTCTCGCGAATCATTCCAAGCAGGAAATGTCCATCGAGAGGATCGCATGGTCTAAGGGGTAGAAAATGCTTTAACTATTAATCAAGTAATACCCTCCTTATATGTCTCGTGACCTATTTCCTGGCTGACTATCTAAGGTGGAGTTCTTCCTCGAGAGGATCGCACGATCTAAGGGGGAGCAAATGTCTAAACCCCTGATATGTCTCGGATACTCCTCCCTCCAAACTCTCACTTGTCGATCTGATTTGATATGCATTGTTGAATTGGAATTGTGGCGTGATAGTACGTCTTTCTTCTTCACCTTTTGCATTTTAGCAATAACAATCAAACTGTTTACTCATCCAGCATGTGTTCTTTCTTTCTTTCACACTCACTCATGAATCCTTGGTTGAATAAATTCATATATGATTAATTAATCTTAGCTACCACTATCAGTATGAAGGATTCGCTATGTTGACCAAAATGAACTTATATGTTTTATCATTTGTCATATGCATTTTCTTTAGTAAACTGATCATAATTCCTGTGTGTCTTGTTACTATTCTTTCATATGCATAAGTTCTGTTTCTTCTTAGTTCGGATTATGATGTTTTTACTTAGACCATTTGTTCCATAACCGTACTAACTCAACATGTTAAGTCTTATGTTCTTTTAGTTTAAACTTTATGAAGTTACAAGTTCAAATTTCCTTTGCACTTCATTGCTATATTAAGTCTAATGTCTCAGATTTGAAGTGTTGTGGTACTTCTTTTCTACTCTGACTTCAAGGCAGCAAAGGAATTTCTTCTTCAGTAGTTTCTTATTACGGACTCAGTTTGTCTATCATTCGGATATAGTTCACATGGACAATATCTAGCCCGGATGAGAATCGCTTTAATTCCTCCTGATTCTTGGACTTCTCAATTCGTGATAAACCAAGTGATTATCTTACATTGCATCTTTTTGAGGAGGAATAATGATGGTTCATTAAATGCACGTCTCAAGCCCGGTAATTTGTCTTTTCAAAATTTGGTAGTATACATACAGCTATCATTATTGCATGGTTAGCACGGCCACCACATCATCAGTATACTCAATGGCGCTAATACATCAAGTCTAATGACATAGATTGTCAGGCGGATCACTGCTTATCCCGCTTAACCCCGAGACCAGCTGGATTCCACGGAACGGGTCTTATTTATACTGAACTCTCACGCGAGTGCGAGGCTATCGCTTTCACTACTCAGAACCCTTAACCCTCGTTGCTCTCTATTCCAATGGTATCTCCCGCTCTCTACGGCGTTGTTCCTTGCCATCTTGTTGACTGGGCCGGCATTTCTGACCATCCTGCTTGGCTTGACGAGGTTCGCTCCTTGCTAGCCTCCAGTGGTCTCCTCGACATTGTCTCTGCCCCGGCTAATGTTCTCATATCAAACGTCCGGACTTTTTATGAGCACTTCGAATCCAGTGACCAGTCGATTGTCTCTGGTATGCGAGGTCAACCCGTTAAGATCACTCCTCAAGTGATCCGTGACATTTTCCATTTCCCAATCGGCAGTGATTATAGGCTGAGCGCTTAAACCATGGCTACTGCCATGGGATGTCCCTCAAAGGTGAAGGAATACTAGTTGAAGTCTTTTCAAGGCCCCTATCGCTGTATGGCCACCATGCTCATTCGGTGCTTACTGGCTCGCTCTACGGCTTTTGACTCAGTCCCGTATGATTTGCTACTCGCGATGTACGTGGTCTTTGAGCAATTGCCTCTTGACTGGGGCGATTTTCTATTTCGGGTGATGCGGAACGGCAAACGGAATTCGTCTTTCGGACAGATTTTCTCACAAATTTTCAGACATCTACATCCCGCGCACTTCCAGGACCAGTTGATGATTCCCTTCCCGCAGAACTTTTACTTTCGTTATCTCACCTCCGATGGGACGCTCACTATCCGCCGTCCTCCTGTCTCTCGTGCACGCGTTGTTGTATCGGAACATCAAGATAGTTCCGTTGGTGACCCCGCCCCCAGCTCGGGTCACAAGGTTAGATCTACACATCAGTCTTCCCACATCCGGTCCGTTGCCGCTCTGGCACGCTCCTGCTGTTCGCAGCACAGCGTTGGTGTTGCTCCTTCTAATGCTGCAGGGCCCTCTCAGCCGCTTCATCATGAGACTGTTTCTTCAGCCCCTCCTGCTGATGCCCCTGCATCTATCCCTCCTGCTGCTGCTGCCGATGCTGATGCTAATGCTCCCGCACCTACCTCTCCGGTGACTGCCGCCATTGCTGCTGTCATCGCTGACATACCTACCTCTCCTCCAGCCGCCTCTCCAGCAAGCATTGTTGACCCTCAAGACTACCTCGACCATCTTCCCACCGACATTCTAACTGACTGCTGGCTACGTTTCAGTCTAGCTCACACTGCAGACATCCCTGTATCTGCTCTCCGAGTGTATTACACTAAACATACCCAAACCCCGAAGGCCATGATTGTTTGGAACTTTGAACACGACTTTCTAACGCCATCTCTGCTTCAGGCTGCACCTCCAACTACTGCTACCTCTTTCGGACCTGCTCACGACGCACGGACTCCTATCCCTACTGAGGCTGGTCCATCCACTCCTGTGGACATTCCTATCATTGACCTCTCTGGTCAAAGTGGCTCCACTAAACCTGCTGCTGCTGCCATTCCCCCACCGTTCTCTCCAACTGCTAACTTCTCCGCCCTGCGCACTCCTGCACCTCTACATCCGGGGGAGTCATCAAAGGCTCCTGATTTTGGCCTTGGGCGTGCGTCTTTTGCAACAATTCTGTCCGAAGCCGCGGTCTCTGCTCAGCTAGATCGTATTGCGGAGGACAATCGATCCCGGGCCCAGGTCATTGCTGATAAAGTTGATGAAATCAGGACCCAGATCCTTTCTGCTCTCTCCAACTCCTCTCTCTCACTGGATCGGAAGCTGGACCTTATTGTCCAATCTCTTTCGGGTCTATCCAGTTTCGTTCGGGATCTTACTTAGGTTGTGGGTCGTCCCTCTCGCCCTACTCGCCGATCTGCCAAACAAGGGGAGAATGCCCCATCTGATCCATCCCCTTCCACTACTGCTCCTGCTACTACTGACGCTCCCAGCCGAAGACCTGCACTTACTCTTCCTCCGGGCCTCCTAGTTCCTAAACGCAGCCGCTTCTCTAGACCGTGTAATGCTGCTCCAGCTCCTTCTGACCACCCCAGCTCCTACACTGCAGCTCCCTCCTCATCCACTCAGGCTCCGCAAGTCACGTTTCTCCCATCATACGCGGAACTGGACCCATATGATACAGATGGGCGTGTACATACAGCCATGTTAGCATATGCGAGTGCTGCTCCCTCTACCCCAAAAAGGTTTTTGTCATCTCTGTCCCCTTTCTCGCCTAACGACATAAGCACCTTACTGTCAGAGAAAGGACAGTTCTCCACTGAGGACATTGACAACTTTACCTTGGCGGTGAAGGAAGAGATGAGGTTTTTACCCACCATGTACCAAGAAGAGCATCTGATCGATATCCTACCTTGTTGGCTTGATCATTACCTTCCTGAAATGGACTTCCTTCAGACCCTCATCAATGGAACAGCTGAGAACAGTAAGCCATGGAAAGATCTTACAACTGTTCTCATTCAATACAGGATCAGCACTCCTCATCACATGCTAGCAGTTTTCTCTATCAAGGATAGGAGAGTTGTTCTGCATGACTCCCATCAGGTTGTGGGACACCAAATGAGAAGAAGCCAGCTTGGACAACTGCTCCGGACTCTGTCAGATGCTGTCAGACAGAGTGGACTCTTCGAATCAATTGGTCAACCTCCTCTGCCTCCCAATGCTTTTCTCAACTTGACAATTCTAAGCAAAGGAGAAGTTTCCCAACAACCTGACAGAGAAAGCTGTGGAGCCTATGTCTGCTACTTTATTAAGCACCATTTGAAGTATGATCCTAACTGGAATTACTTTTTTATGTGTACTAAAGAACAGCCTAAGCGACTAAGGGAGCAGGCAACAACTAAGATCTTCAAGTACAGTAAGCCTTACAATTCTTAGTATAACTTTTGTACTAAGGCTTACTTTGTATTACAGTTGCTGACATAGTGGAAATTTTTGTTTATCCTTGTCTCTGTGTATATCTTGCTGTCTAACTAGATCAGATTACAAAGGGTTTGGCATTACCATATTGGGGGAGATTATTGGATCAAACCCATAATTTGGATGATGTTGTTAAAAAAACCCTATGTAATTTGATTTGAGATGTTTCATGTTTATTCTAAGCTTGTAGAAGATAAAATCCTAAACTAGACTTACACTTAGAGAGCAAAGCAAATGACAGGATATATAATCCTGATCCGGATTATCATGAGTGTCATCAAACACTTGGTAAATAACCAAGTCTTCATCCGGAGTAAGGACATTTCGTACGGACTAATCACTTGAAAAATGAATCTGCGCTTTTATTCTTGATTGGACTAAGTTAATTTATGTGGAATGAGAATCCGAGTCTACAACTCGTACAGAGTAAGAGAGATTTATTGCGGAGAAAGAAATTAAGTCTTTCACTCTAGCTGTTTAAGGAAAAAAAGATACGGACTAAGGAATCCGAGTCTTTCATTCGAGCGGAGTAAGAAATGACTGATGTGGAGTAAAGACAACTAATGCGGAATAAGGAATCCGAACCATTACTCAAGCAGAGTAAGGAACTCACGCGGAGTAAGGAAGCGCTGATGCGGAATAAGGTTTCCGCATATCTACTTCATGCGGAGTAAGGAAGCGCTGACACAGAGTGAGGATTTCAGGACTTCATTTACACGGAGTAAGCAACAACTGACACGGAGTAAGGATCTGAGCCTCGTTGATACGAAGTAAGGAAATCTACACCGGACTAAGAAGACGCTACTACAACTTATCCATACCGCATTTATGTTATCAACTCGCTGTGTCCTGATGTAAGACAAACTCATTGAAGACCTAAACAGTCCTACACGTGGAACACTCAGAGATGTGGATGCAGTCCCAAATGCAATTGGAATCAAGCGAAGTAATTCAATACACTTATGCTTCCAATATTTCGAGCTCTACATCCGTAGCAGTTATAAGCGAAGCATTTTCGAGAAGAACTTAATGTTTACACAGTGCTCGGAAAATACAGTTCCAAGATAGATTCCTAGGATGTCTATATATATTTGTAGTGTTGTATATCTAGAGTGCGTGCATACATTGTAAGAACTGATACGCGCAAGTGCATGTGCAAAACAGAGATAAACTAGCCAGTGTGTGTGTGACTTGAAAAAGAGAGTACTGTTGTAATCAATTGTAATTGTTGTGGCTTTTGTTGTAATTATCTTTAGATAAAAAAACAAAATACTTCCACTATCTGGTTATCTTCTACACTAAATATTTCTTTTAACCAGAATTAGTGTTGTGCCTGAGTGAGAATGAATTTTAATTAAGAGCCTATTCACCCCCCTCTAGGCTCCCAGGGACTAACAATTATTCTTAGCTCCAACATGTTCCTGCCACTACACCTGATGAAGCACCGAGCACCAGAGATACAAGAAGAAATGCAACTGATGATGCTTCCAAAGAGTCAGACTCAAGACTTCCACTCAACTCCAGACCAATTAATACGGACATCCAAATCACCGGAGAACCTTCTAGTCTGCCTAGACCAGTTAATACTGAAAGTCCAAGTGCCGAAGAACCTTAGAGTACTTTCGGAACTGTTCATCATACGAACACAACTAGCCCGGAAGAAGCTCAACCAGCCAATGTAAAAGATCCACCTGATCTGGCAGAGCTTCAAATCGTTGATTACTCACCACCACTTGTGCAGAACTATAGGTGGACTAGGAACCACCCATCAGATCAAGTGAATGGTGATCCAACTGTTGGAGTAAGAATAAGGGCAGCCACCTCCAACTTGTGCCTCTACTCTTGTTTTCTATCACAGATAGAGCCAAAGGTGGTGGATGAAGCCCTTGAAGAATCAAACTGGATAGACACTATGCAAGAAGAGCTTAATTAGTTCAAGAGGAATGATGTGTGGACATTAGTGCAAAGGCCGAGGTTGCAATAAGTCATTGGGGTTAAATGGGTGTTCCAGAACAAACTTGATACTGATAGAATAGTAATCCGGAACAAAGCCAGACTAGTAGCCAAAGGATATCATCAAGAAGAAGGCATAGATTATGACGAAACCTTTGCTCTAGTAGCTAGACTTGAAGCGATCCGAATGTTCTTGGCGTATGCTTCATATGAAAACTTCAAAGTTTATCAAATGGACATTAAGAGCGCTTTTCTAAATGGAGATCTTCAAGAGGAGGTTTACGTTAAACAACCTCCGAACTTCATTGAATACAAGGCTGAACATATGGTATATAAACTACGGAAAGCCTTATACGGATTGAAGTAAGCTCCAAGAGCCTAGTACGACACACTGTTACAATTCTTGCTCAAACACAATTTCAAAAAAGGGAAGGTAGACACCACACTATTTCTACGGAAAGAGAAAGATCATTCTCTGATCGTACAAATCTACGTGGAAGACATTATTTTCAGATCGTCAAATCTGAAGCTTTGTGAAGAGTTTGCGAAGTTGATGACTGGCAAATTTGAAGTGAGCATGATGGGAGAATTAACATACTTCCTTGGAATAGAGGTTAAACAAATGAAGGATGGAATCTTCATCAACTAAGTGAAGTATACACGTGACTTAATCAAGAAGTTTGGAATGCAGAACTCAACTCCCGTGAATACTTCCATGCCAGTCAGTGCCAAGTTAGATCCTGATCTAAATGGAGAATCAGTAAATGTGACTGAATACAAAGGGATGATTGGATCATTGTTGTACCCTACAGCAAGTCGCCCAGATATAATGTTTGCAACGTGCATTTGTGCAAGATATCAAGCGAATCCCAAAGAGTCACACATGCTTCATATGAAACGGATATTGCGGTATCTAAAAGGGATAGTGAATTTGAGACTCTGGTATCCAAAGGAGTCCAATTTCTCTTTATCCGGGTATTCAGATGGTGATTTTGTCGGGTGTCGCATTGACAAAAAAAGCACTAGTGGTACATGTCAGTTCCTTGGAACCAGGCTTATCTCATGGTTTAGTAAGAAGCAGAATTCTGTATCAACCTCTACTATCGAGGCAGAATATATAGCTCTTTGGGAGTTCGGCGCTGACACTTCTCTGGATGCAAAGTAAACTTACTGATTATGGTTTCAATATGACGTTTGTTCCATTATACTGTCACAACACCAGTGTGATTGCTATCAGCAACAACCCTGTCATGCACTCGAAAACAAAACAAATTGAAGTTAGGTATCACTTCATCTGAGATCATGTTCTCAAAAAGCACATATTACTTGAACATGTTGCTATGAATGATCAACTCGCAGACATACTCATCAAGCCCCTACCTGATGCAAGATTTTCTGAACTTCTCTTAAAATTAGGTATGCTTGACCTTACTGCATAGTTTCTAATTTATTCATCCAACAGTATCTCTCTCAGAACATACATTGTGTTTCATGATGAGCGTTAGACACTTACTGTACTTCATGTTGTTCATGCTTACTGCTGATATGCATTATGTTTCGGATAATATTCTCATAATTTCATGTTGGGAGGATGCTTGTGTTTCCCGACTGAAGTCGCTTAAGCTAACATAATTAAAGATATATGATTACAACCTCCATAGGATTTCATGACTCAAATTTTCATTTATCCCCACATGTCCAATGCTTTTTGATATTTATTACAATATTAACTTGTCTAGTTGAAGAAATGAAATGGGTTAGCTCGAAATGCCTGGTGGATGAAATCACTGATGCAGTCTGATCAGCTTCTGAAGTGGAGTTTCCTTAAGGATAGACAACAATTTCTCATGATCTAAAGTATTAAGCAGGAAATGCCTATCGAAAGGATTACATGATCTAAGGGGGAGAAAATGCTTTATCTATTACCCAAGTAATACCCCCCTTTTATGTCTCGTGATTGTTTTCCTGGCTGTCTATCTGAGGGGGAGTTTATCACTGAGAGGATCGCATGATCTTAGGGGGGGGGGGGGGGGGGGGGGGCAAAGCTTTATCTATTACTTCAGTAATGACCCCCTGATATGTCTCGGATGCTCTTCCCTCTAAACTCTCACTTTTGGATCTGACTGGACATGCATTGTTGAATCGGAATTGTGGCATGATTGGATGATTTTGCTTCTTCAACTATACATCTTAAGTTGGGTTAAATCATATTGATTTAATTAAACTTAGCTACGTCTTTCAGCATGACGGTTTCGCTATGTTAACCTATATGAACTTATGAGTTTCTAATCTGACATATGCATTGATTTCAGTAACATGATCGTTAACTCATATGTATGTGTCTCACATTCAATTTTAATGCATAAGTTCTGTTTTCATTAGTTCGGATTATGCTGCCCTTTCCGTATCTCTCTCATATCCGTACTAATCCCAACCTGTTAAGTCTTCTGTTCTTTTAGTTTATCTTTTCTGAAGCTACAAGTTCAGATTTGCTTTACATTTCACCTCTATATATCTTGTATGGTGTCTCATATTTGAAGTGTTGTGGTACTTCTTCTCTCTTTAACACTAAGACAGCAAAGGAATCTACCTTTATCAGCACCTGTTTACTACGGACTCTGTCTGTCAGTCATCCAGATATTCTTTCTACGGACAATCTTAACTCCGGATGATAGTCGGCTTATTTCCTCTTGACTCTCGGAATTCTCAAATCGCGATCATCAAAGTATTATCTTACATCGCGTATTTTTGAGCAGGAATAATGATGGTTCATTCAAAGCACATCTCGAGCCCGACAATTTGTCTTTTCAAATTTCGAAAGTATGCATACAGTTGTCAAAAATGCATGGTTATTACTGCCGCCATGTCATCATCCTATATGAGGACGCTAATACATCAAGTCTAATGACATCGGTTGTCAGGCAAATCACTATTCATATCACTTAAACCTGAGACCCGCTGGCTTCCACGGAACCTGTCACGCCCCAATTTCCTTACACCTAGAAACGGTTAGTGACTGCCCATGCCCGCACCCGAAGGGTCAAGGGGTTGGTGCAAGCACCCAGGCTAGACTTATACAACGGGTGCTGTCCCAATACTACACATCCGGGCTAACATGCCAAAGGGCATGCCCCTAATTTCAAACCATACACACAATCATCATCCAGTCAAAATAACATATCACAGTTTACTTCACTTCAAAGAGGACTCAAGTCCATTACAACTCAAATGGGGAAAAGCTCCCAATAAACCCATAATACCAAATTCAGTTTACAAAATAGCTCAAACCAAAACAGAAAGCCATAGATACATGAACAATCAAATAAGGAGGGTCCCATAGCCTCTATGGCCAATCACCTTAGCTCTGTCACCTATCGCCAGGCTAGACCCCGCAAAGTGAACAATTCAAAGGAGGGGTGAGCAAACCACAGCTCAGTAGGGATCAAGTCCCCCCGGGCCCATCCCACACTACTGGAATGCATGTTTAGTGAATACTTGTGCTAGTGTAGTGAACTAGTTGAAACCACACACAAAAACCATCAAACACATCCCATATTCAAAGAGGGGGGTTCCAGTGATATAACTGTTCCATACTCAAGGTTCTTGTCTAGTGACTATCCCGTATCCAAGGCTCCAGTCCAATGACTGTCCTGTAATCAGAAGGGTTCTAGCTTGGCAGCTGTCCCGTGTATCAAAGGCTCCAGCTCAACAGCTGTCCCGTAGCATACAACATTTAGCACTCAAACAAAACTGAGTGAAATGCAACCACATAACTCAGCACAAGGTGCCCAGCAGGCATAATTTATTTCAATACAAGATGCTCAACAGGCATAATACAACTCAGCACGTATTAATATGATTTACAATGCACTCAGTTCATGTAGTGCAACCACAATCTCAGTAACATTCACAGTATACAGTCTCTTTTCCTATATCAGTGTTCCTTAACCGTTCTGGTAAGTTTTTAGGTAAATTAACTCCGGGACTTCATGCCAATTACATTATTTTCCACTCAAGAACCTTCTGGCTAAATAGGGAAGCCAGAGGAGGCAAAATAAGGGGGTGCACGTCATATGGGTCATATGACGTGCAGGGGGTTGTTTGGCTCCCTACCCTCTACACAACTCCAGGAACGTTGGGGTAAAATTTCAAACCAATTGCGCTTGCACGTGAAATGGGCTTTTCACGTGCACAAGGGTTTTTGGCTCCCTGCTTTCTACACCTTTCAGGGAAGCCTGGGGTAAAATTTCAGACCAAATGGTCTTGCACGTGAAATGGGCTTTTCAGGTGCAATATGGCGTGCAGCCATATTTTGCACAGAGACCTTTGTTTTATTGTTTTAATCACTTTTCTCTAAAGGACCTCTCTCAAATTATGTTTAGATTGTGAGTTATTAGACTCGAAAGTTAGGGTACATAGCCTGGTTTCAACTCCAGCTATGTCCCTCATATCAACCTACCCATCCAGACCATCCCAGAATATTTTATTCACTTTTAACTATCTAGATATACTAGAAACCTCACAATAAATCATCATATTAGTTTATGTGGGGGCATAAACTCAACATCAACATGAATAGGACCATAGCAGATCCGTACCCAGCAAACTCAGTAATCGCAACAAAAGGGTATAAACCCAAAATTTTCAGAAGGCATGAATATGAACACGAATTCCCTACCTCAAAATCAGAGAATACAACTGGTCGTTGTATTCTAGCAATCACGTCTCTGGGCTCTCGTCCACTGCAGGAATCCTTGGATCTCCGGCCTTGGATCGTCCTCGCCGTCTCAGGCCGTCTCCCTCTTTCCGGCAGTCTCCCTCTCTGGCCGTGTCTCTCTTTCTCTCTCTCTCTCAAGGGGTGACGGCTGCTAGGGTTTTGGAATGAGATCCCCAAAGTTTGAACCCTTTTTCCTTTATATATTTCCCACATAATCAAAACGACGTAGTTTTGATTAATTTAAAGCCCAGCATCTATAAGCCCAAAGGCCAAGGTTTTCTAGTCCACTTCATTAAGCTCTATAGCCCAACAATTAAGCCCAAATCATATTTTAAATGAAACTCTCAAATATATTAATTTGGGATATTTTAATTTATGTGAAATTCCCAAAATACCCCTCAAGGCCTCAAACTCCGAATCGAGCCCAAGCATAGTCAAAATTCTCCATTTGACGAGCACATCACTGTGCTAATGTTCATTCTTTAAAACAAGGCCTCTTACTTAAGGCTAACTCCAAGAACCCCTCAAATACGGGTCCTTACATCCTCTCTCCCTTAAAGACTTTTCGTCCTCGAAAAGAAAGCTGGGGTTGAAAGGAAACCACGACCGCAATCAATGCACCCAATACATAACAGCAAAAATAATTGATCAGTACCCATGTAACAGCAAAATAAAATCAGTACCAATTGTAGCTGGTGTTTATGCCTTCCTCCCCTCCTTCAGGGTTGTTCGTCCTCGAACAGATTAGGGTAGTGAGCACGCATCTCAGTCTCACATTCCCAAGTCTCTTCCTCCATACCTCGGTGTTGCCACAACACCCGAACCAGTGGGATAGTCTTTCCTCGGAGCTGCTTCTCGCGCCTATCCAAAATACGGATTGGGGCCTCAATAACTGTCATATCTTCCTCAATATCCCGATTACTCCAATCCAGTACATGTGTGGGATCTGGATGATATGCCCGTAACTGGGATACATGGAAAACATTGTGAACTCTGCTCAAACTAGGTGGTAAGGCCAACTTATAAGCAACAGGTCCAACTCTACTCAAAATCTCAAACGGTCCAATGTATCTTGGAGATAACTTGGATCCCTTTCTAAATCTTTTATGTCCCTTCCGTGGAGAAACACGAAGGAACACATGATCTCCAACCAAAAACTCTAATGGTCGGCGTCTGTGGTCCGCATAGGACTTCGTCGACTCGAGCCGTAAAAAGGCGCCGCCTAATCAGCGTACCTTGGCCGTAGCCTCCTGGACCAATTGGGGTCCCAACATGGTCGCTTCTCCGCCCTCGCCCAACATAATGGTGACCGACATGGTCTACCATACAGTGCCTCAAACGGGGCCATCCCAATAGAAGCTTGATGGCTATTATTATAGGCAAACTCTACCAGAGGAAGGTGAGAAACCCACGATCCTCCAAAATCGAGCACACAAGCTCTCAACAGATCTTCTAGTGTCTGAATGGTCCTCTCTGACTGACCATCAGTCTCGGGGTGATAAGCCGTACTCAGATTGAGTTGTGTCCCCAAGGATTCTTGCAAGCCACTCCAAAATCGTGAGGTGAACCGTGCATCTCTGTCTGAAACGATAGACACGGGCACCCCATGCAATCTGACAATTTCGTTGATATACAACTGGCTTAAGGTGCCAATGGAGTCTCGCTCCCGAATAGCTAAGAAATGGGCTGATTTTGTCAAACGATCTATAATGACCCATATCATGTCCTTCCTGCCAGAGGTGGCGGGAAGTCCTGTCACGAAGTCCATGGTAATGTGTTCCCACTTCCACTCAGCCACAGGTAAGGGCTGCAATTGACCCGCAGGTCGTTGGTGCTCTGCCTTGACTTGCTGACAAGTGAGGCACCTGGAAACAAATCCCGCTACGCTCTTCTTCAGTCCCAGCCACCAGAACTGTGCTCTCACGGCATGATACATCTTTGTCCCCCCTGGGTGTACAGCCAAACAGGAATGATGAAATTCCCTCATCAAATCTTCTCGAAGGAAGGGCGGAACTATCAAACGCCCCTGAAACCTCAACTCGTGTTCAACTCCTTCTGTCCACTCTTCAGACAGCTCACCAGCCTCTCTATCCTGGGCCCGGATTACCTCACAGTCCACGTCTCCCAACTGTCCATCACGGACACGTTGGTATAATTCTGGCATCACAGTGATAGGGCACAGGGCTGCTTTCCCACTGCTAAGATCAGGCTGTACCTGAAGTACTGCTAGCTGTTCCATCATTTTACATTCTCTAATGGAAACCTCAGCTTTGCCCTTTCTACTTAGCGCATCAGCAACAACATTCCCTTTTCCAGGTGTATAGGAGAGTGTGAAATCGAACATCTGCAGGTACTCTACCCATCTCCTCTGCCTCAGGTTTAGGTCTCTCTGGGTGAAAATATATTGTAGGCTTTTGTGGTCCGTGTACACCACAAATTTCTCCCCCAACAAATAGTGTTGCCACGACTTTAAGGCAAAAATCACCACTGCCAACTCCAGGTCGTGTGTTGGGTAATTTTGCTCATGGGGCTTCAGCTGTCGTGAGCCATAAGCTATGACTTTGCATTCTTGCATCAGAACACACCCTAGTCCAACTCGGGACGCATCACAATATACCTCATAAGGCACTCCCTCTTGTGGTAGACTCAACACAGGTGCAGTGGTCAGTCGAGTTTTCAATTCCTCGAAAGCTTTCTGACACTTGTCCGTCCACTCAAATTTGGCTCCTTTCCGTGTCGGGTCGTCATCGTCTTGCTAACCGTGAAAACCCTTCCACGAAGCGCCGGTAATATCCCGCCAGTCCCAAGAAACTACAGATCTCAAAGACATTAGTGGGCCTCTTCCAAGATGATACAGACTCAATCTTGGTCGGGTCCACTCTTACTCCTTCAGCAAATACCACGTGCCCAAGGAAATGCACCTTTCTCATCCAGAAGTCGCACTTACTAAATTTAGCATATAATTGGTGATTTCGTAGTGCCTGCAACACTACAGTCAGATGTTCCCCATGCTCCTCTCGGGTCTTAGAATATACGAGGATGTCATCAATGAACACTACTACGAAGGAATCCAGATATGGGGCAAATACTTGGTTCATTAGATGCATAAACACTGTTGGTGCGTTCGTAAGCCCAAAAGGCATCACTAGCCACTCATAGTGCCCGTATCCGCACCGAATGCAGTCTTAGGGATATCCTCCCTCCCGACCCTCAAGTGATGGTACCCCGAATGGAGATCAATTTTCGAAAACCACCGTGCTCCACTCAGTTGGTCGAATAAGTCATCAATCCTCGGTAACGGATATTTATTCTTTACCGTCACTTGGTTCAGCTTCCGGTAGTCAATATAGAGTCTCAACGACCCGTCTGCCTTCTTAGCAAACAGTACTGGTGCACCCCAAGGTGATGTACTTGGGCAAATGAAGCCTTTATCTCCAAGCTCCTTTATTTCCTTTTGTAGCTCTCTCAATTCAGCAGGTCCCATCCGGTATGCCACTTGGGAGATAGGTCCCACCCCGGGTACCAGTTCAATTGTGAACTCAGTACTCCTGTGTGGAGGTAATTCCACTAACTCTCTAGGGAACACATCCTGGAAGTTCTCAACCACATCAGGCCACGCTCTTTTCTCTAAGTTACCTTCCTCCTCGAAGGTTAGAGTGGCAAGTCTATGGGTAATATTACCCCATAGCTCCCTCATTGGCCCTGCTCTCCCGGCATTCTTATCCCATTCACCCACTATAGTATAGGAAGTTCCTGTGGGTGAAGTAAACGACACTTGTCGTCTATAGCAGTCAATCTTAGCTTGAAAGGCCAACAACCAGTCCATTCCCAGAATCAAATCGAATGTCCTCATAGGCATCACATAAAGATCAAATTGGAGTTCAACTTCTCCAATTGTAAGTACGCATTCACGACATACACGGTTTATTATCACTGTTCCTCCCATAGGTGACTCAACACACAGAGGCCTATCAGCCCTCACACAAACAAGTCCAAGGCCCTCAACCAAGGACTCCGCAATCAGGGAGCACGATGCTCCGGTATCAAACAGTACAGCAACTACAATACGGGATAGTAAAATAGTACCTCGTACTACTGAAGACCCGGCTCCGCCGTCCTCGGAGGGTGATGAAAGGTCCTCCCTCTCTGCAGGTGCTGAGGTAAGCGCGTATGCTCTGCCTTGACTCGCCCCAACACTTGCCTCTATAGCCTTCCCTTTAGCTCCAGCCTGGAGTCCACTTGGACGCCCCTCCGATCCTCCTTGTGTTTTGGCATAGTTAGAACCAGCCTGACTGGGGCTTGAGTTTGGCTCCCTCCTTTGCCTCCTTGTGTCACACTTCCAGGTCCCCGACTGTTCCCCTTACTGAAACACACCATTCTAAGGTGCCCTGTCTTCCCACAGCCATAACACGACAGGTGCTGTTTGGGGCACTCACGTTTCAGGTGTCCTGACTGGCGACAACAAGCACACTCTCTGGGAAAACTCGCAGCTAAGCCCCTTGTCCTCCAAAACTATGGAACCTCGGTGGAGCCATTGAAGCTTGGCCCCGGTCCTTGGGAAAAGTTCCACTCCCAGACTCAGCCTTTTGTCTCTTGGAATCCCCTTGCTTGTCACGTCCACTCTGTCCCAGCCGCTCTTGATGAGCTTGTCTTCCCTCCTCCAATCCTCTCTCAACAATTTTGGCTGTGTCAACGACTTCTGCATAAGTTTTCAACCTCAGCATTTCTACTCTTTGCTTCAGGGCAGGTCTGAGTCCCATGGCAAATTTATGGGCCTTCAGATCCTCTCTAGATATTGCCTCTGGGGCAAACCGACCCAGTCCTCTAAAGTCCCGCTCGTACTCAGCCACTGAGCGTGAGCCCTGCTTCAAGCTGCTGAACTCTTCCCTTTTCTGCCACTGCAGCGACTCTCGAAAGAATTCCTCATGAAATAGCTGGAGGAACTCGTCCAAGGACATGGCCTCCATGTCCCAGCTCCCTGATATGCTCAGCCACCACTCCAGGGCTTCTTCTTCCAACTGGCGGACTGCCAGCCTCACTTTATCTTCCTCCTGGGGTTGGAGAAAAGAGAATATGTGCTCTATCTAGCACAGCCAATGCTCTGCTGCCAGAGGTTCAACTCCTCCCTTGAACTTTGGTGGGTGTTCGTTCCAGAAACGCGTCACCACGTCTTCTTCCTCCCGTCTCACTGGCACTTCCTGCCTGCATGGAGGTTCGGCCTCGCATGCACAGTCTTGGGCCTCGCCCTCATGGCCTTCCGAGATAGCCCAGCCCATACCCGTCACAAGAATTTTGTCCGCTTTGGCCAACCAGTCTTGGGCCTCGCCCTCATGGCCTGCTCCGCACAATTTTGTCTTTGGGCCTCGCCCAAAATGCGTCCCTATAAGGTGAGGTATCCGTCCCCTCCTATAAGGCGGACTTTGTTCTCCTCACCAAGCAATGTTGGACTAACACCCACTCATGGGTCGTTACAATCCACCCCCCTTAGGAGGCCCCCGTCCCCATGGGACCATGGCACACCGCTCCGGGTCTGGCCCTGATACCATATTGTCACGCCCCAATTTCCTTACACCTGGAAACGGTTAGTGACTGCCCATGCCCGCACCCGAAGGGTCAAGGGGTTGGTGCAAGCACCTAGGCTGGACTTAGACAACGGGTGTTGTCCCAATACTACACATCCAGGCTAACATGCCAAAGGGCATGCCCCTAATTTCAAACCATACACACAATCATCATCCAGTTAAAATAACATATCACAGTTTACTTCACTTCAAAGAGGACTCAAGTCCATTACAACTCAAATGGGGAAAAGCTCCCAATAAACCCACAATACCAAATTCAGTTTAGAAAATAGCTCAAACCAAAATAGAAAGCCATAGATACATTAACAATCAAATAAGGAGGGTCCCATAGCCTCTATGGCCAATCACCTTAGCTCTGTCACCTATCGCCAGCTAGACCCTGCAAAGTGAACAATTTAAAGGAGGGGTGAGCAAACCACAACTCAGTAGGGATCAAGTCTCCCCGGGCCCATCCCACACTACTGGAATGCATGTTTAGTGAATACTTGTGCTAGTGTAGTAAACTAGTTGAAACCACACACAAAAACCATCAAACACATCCCATATTCAAAGAGGGGGGTTCCAGTGATATAACTGTTCCATACTCAAGGTTCCAGTCCAGTGACTGTCCCGTATCCAAGGCCCCAGTCCAATGACTGTCCTGTAATCAGAAGGGTTCCAGCTTGGCAGCTGTCCCGTGTATCAAAGGCTCCAGCTCAACAGCTGTCCCGTAGCATACAACATTTAGCACTCAAACAAAACTGAGTGAAATGCAACCACATAACTCAGCACAAGGTGCCCAGCAGGCATAATTTATTTCAATACAAGATGCTCAACAGGCATAATACAACTCAGCACGTATTAATATGATTTACAATGCACTCAGTTCATGTAGTGCAACCACAATCTCAGTAATATTCACAATATACAGTCTCTTTTCCTATATCAGTGTTCCTTAACCGTTCTGGTAAGTTTTTAGGTAAATTAACTCCAGGACTTCATGTCAATTACATTATTTTCCACTCAAGAACCTTCTGGCTAAATGGGGAAGCCAGAGGAGGCAAAATAAGGGGGTGCACGTCATATGGGTCATATGACGTGCAGGGGGATGTTTGGCTCCCTGCCCTCTACACAACTCCAGGAACGTTGGGGTAAAATTTCAAACCAATTGGGCTTGCACGTGAAATGGGCTTTTCACGTGCACAAGGGTTTTTGGCTCCCTGCTTTCTACACCTTTCAGGGAAGCTTGGGGTAAAATTTCAGACCAAATGGTCTTGCACGTGAAATGGGCTTTTCACGTGCAATATGGCGTGCAACCATATTTTGCACAGAGACCTTTGTTTTATTGTTTTAATCACTTTTCTCTAAAGGACCTCTCTCAAATTATGTTTAGATTGTGAGTTATTAGACTCGAAAGTTAGGGTACATAGCCTGGTTTCAACTCCAGCTATGTCCCTCACATCAACCTACCCATCCAGACCATCCCAGATTATTGTATTCACTTTTAACTATCCAGATATACTGGAAACCTCACAATAAATCATCATATTAGTTTATGTGGGGGCATAAACTCAACATCAACATGAATAGGACCATAGCAGATCTGTACCCAGCAAACTCAGTAATCGTAACAAAAGGGTATTAACCCAAAATTTTCAGAAGGCATGAATATGAACACGAATTCCCTACCTCAAAATCAGAGAATACAACTGGTCGTTGTATTCTAGCAATCACGTCTCTGGGCTCTCGTCCACTGCAGGAATCCTTGGATCGCCGGCCTTGGATCGTCCTCGCCCTCTCAGGCCGTCTCCCTCTTTCCGGCAGTCTCCCTCTCTGGCCGTGTCTCTCTTTCTCTCTCTCTCAAGGGGTGACGGCTACTAGGGTTTTGGAATGAGATCCCCAAAGTTTGAACCCTTTTTCCTTTATATAATTCCCAGATAATCAAAACGACATAGTTTTGATTAATTCAAAGCCCAGCATCTATAAGCCCAAAGGCCAAGGTTTTCTAGTCCACTTCGTTAAGCTCTATAGCCCAACAATTAAGCCCAAATCATATTTTAAATGAAACTCTCAAATATATTAATTTGGAATATTTTAATTTATGTGAAATTCCCAAAATACCCCTCAGGGCCTCGAACTCCGAATCGAGCCCAAGCATAGTCAAAATTCTCCATTTGACGAGCACATCACTGTGCTAATGTTCATTCTCTAAAACAAGGCCTCTTACTCAAGGCTAACTCCAAGAACCCCTCAAATACGGGTCCTTACAGAACCGGTCCTATTTATCCTGACCTCTCACGTGTAGCGTGAGTTTACACCCTTTCTAAACCCTAAATCTTGTCACTCTCTAGCTCCCAAAGACTCAGCTTCCTCTTCCCTATTCATCTTCAACTACAATGGCATCCCACGCTCTCTATGGTGTAACTCCCGGCCACCTTGTCGATTGGGCCAGTATTACTAACCCTCCCACATGGCTGGAAGAAGTTCGCTCTCTTTTGGCCGCCAGCAATCTTCTCAACCTTGTGTCTGAGACGGTCGATCTTCTTATTCAAGAAATTACCAATTTCTACCGAATTTTTACCTCCAATGACGATTCTATCATCTCAGCCGTTCGCGGTGAGTCTATCGTCATCACACCTCAAGTGATTTATGATGTCTTCCACTTTCCCACCGACACTGACTATCGACCGAATGCCCCAACCATGGCTGCCGCCATAGGTTGCCATATTAAAGTGAAAGAGTATAAGCTCAAGTCTTTCCAAGGCCGCTACCACTGTATGGCCACCATACTTAGCCGGTGCCTGCTCGCTCGCACTTCGGCTTTCGAGACTCCATCCCATATGACTTGCTTCTTGCAATGTATGCGGTTTTTGAGCTCCTGCCTCTCGACTGGGGCTCTTTTCTCTTTCGGTTGATGCGTCACGGACAACGGTATTCGTCTTTCGGATAGATTCTCTATATAATTTTCTAGCATCTGCATCCGCACCATTTTCATGAATGATTGGTGATTCGCTTTCCCCAGAACTTCTACTTTCATTACCTTACCTCCGATGGAACCGTCACCATCTTCCGGCCCCCTGTCTCACATGCACGAGTAGTCATTTTGGAACATCAAGATAGTTTCGTTGGTGAACCAACTGCAAGCTCCGGTCCCGAGGTTAGTTCTGCTCACCGTTCCTCTAGGATTTGGTTTGTCGCCACTCCGTTACACTCTCGCAGCTCGCAGCACAGCGTTCGTGCTACTCCGTCCGATTCTGCAGGTCCATCTCAGCCCAGATCACATCCGGTTGCCTCCTCAGCACCTTCTGCTATCGATGCTCCTGCCTCGCTTATCCTTACTACTGCTGTTGATGCTGTGGTAGCTGCTGGTGTTGCGGATGTCCTTCCTTCTTCTCCCAACGTCACCCCCACACAGCCTCCTAAGCCTCAAGACTACCTCGACCATTTCTCCACAGACTTACTGACCGACTAGTGGCTACGTTTCAGTCTAGCACACACCGTCGACATCCCTGATCCTGATCTCCGGGTGTTTTATACTCGACATACCCAAACCCCGGAGGATATGATCTACTAGAACACTACTCATGTAAAGACTCGTATTTGGGTAGTTTTGAGAGATAGTCATTCTATGGGAATGCAACTATCTGGACGGTAGTGTAGTCGTCGATGTGAGCATTTTGACTGTACTTGGGCCTAATTTCGAGTTGGGGCCCCATTTAACCCGATTGTTGACTTTTCGGGGTTTATTGGTTGACTTTGCATTTGGGCGGTCATTTGGGTGTAATAATATCAGTTTAGTGTTGTGCTCGTCATTTCGAGCGTTTTGACTGTAATTTGACTCAATTTGGAGTTTGGGACCTTGGAGGTCAATTATTGACTAGGTCAATGATTGACTAGGTCAGTTATTGGTCAATAACGGGCAGAAATATAAATAGCAGGAAAAGAAAGAGCTTTCACTTTACGCTATCATGTTTGTGCGTTTGAGAGAGAGAGCTTGGAAGCTTGAACCCTTGGGGCGATTTGGGTTCGTAGAGTTCAAAGAATCACTCCAGGTAGGTGTCCTTAAACTCCTTATCTTGATTCTGTTTTGGATTTGCACGAATTTATCATGATTTATGAAATTGAGCATGAACCCTAGATTTTGGGGAAAATCCAATTCTGGGTTAGATCTAATGGTTTAGCATAAGATCTGTGGTTAGGAACTGATTTAGATCATTGTAGAAATGTGTTTCTGTGATTTTGGGGGTGTATAACTGTGTATTTCACGATGGTTGAGAAGTCAACCATGGAAATCTGGATTTAAATCTAGATTTATCGAATCTGCCATTATATGTGCGTATTTCCGTTGTTACTGTGCGATTTAGAGGCGTTCTGGACGCATTTTTAGGTAGATATAGTCGTCTATTGCATAAAACGTGTGTTTGGGAGCGTCTGGGGGTTGCTAGGTTGGTTTTAGACGAAGAACAGGCGAAAACGATGATGAACAATACCCTGGGCGTGTTACTGGGTCGAACTGATGAAAATCCGAAGTTCTAGGTCGTAGGGTCGTAGTTCGTAGACCCGTAGTTGGTAGACCCATAGTTCGTAGACTCATAGTTTGAAGGTTCGTAGTTCAAAGGTTCACAGTTTGAAGGTTCGCAGTTTGAATGTTCGTAGTTCGTAATCCGAAGGTCGAAGATCGAAGACCCGCTTCGAGTCTTCAAGGTGCGCTACGCAGCTACGAGTTGCAGCTCCAGCTACGAGTCTCCGAGGCACGCTGCAGTTCCCCGTTACGAGTCGCAGCTCCAACAGTGTAACTAGACACTGGAACTACACTGGACTGGACTATTTACATTGTAACCCATACCCATCTTGTCACGCCCCGAATTTCCAACCCGAGGAAACAGGTACGTGACTTCCCATTCACCCACAGGGAGGGCAACGGGGTTGGATCACTGTATGCCACACAAGCACAACTAACAATTACAATAAATCAAACAAGCTACATCTTTATTTAATATCAAACACCAAAGGTTCACAAACCAACCAGGTTCCTTACTACAATTCAATCCCTTAGTACATTTCCCCCCTTGGGGTTACATAAATTATAAAATTACATTTACTGAAGTGAACAATAAAACAAAGATGGTCTTCCACCTTGGTGTATCCACCTAACGCCTGTAAGTCCCTGGAAAATAAGCAAACACAGTAGGAGGGGTGAGCAACCATAGCTCAGTAGGGATCAAGTCTCCCCAACCCTTCCCATGTTCCTAGCGGCTACATGCATGTGCACAGGTGTAGTGACGTGGCAGTATTAGAAAAAGAATAAAACATTCCACACATGTGGCCGTAACCCCAGCCCCAGCCACACTGGCTAACAAACCACATCTCAAGCAAGTAATTTAACCGCCTCTTCAGGCCACTGATTTAACCGCCTCTCAGGCAAAGTAATTTAACCGCCTCTTCAGGCCACTGGTTTAGCCGCCTCCTAGGCAAAGTAATTTAACCGCCTCTTCAGGCCAGATACCACAGTTATGCACATAACACACACTACGGTCACTTAAGCATAAAACCAAACACTTGGTGTGCACCCATTCACAAGTGCACAAACCCAGCCATTCAGGCAATAGAACAAACACCCAGCATGCATACATACACCAAATCACAAGTCCAGCCACACAGGCATATTACCAAACATGTTATAGGCATACACACACAGCTATATTCACACAGGCATTTCATCGAACATATAGCATGCAACAACAGAATCACACCAAAATGCCATTGAAGGCCAACATCCATATAGGAGATCATGCCTATATGGATTACATATATATATATATATATATATAAACAGATATAATCCATAATCTACCCTAGAACCCTAGAACAGAGGAGGATTTAGGAAGAATAGAAGCCCTACCTCAAGTAAAATGCAACAACACCGCAATACTGTTCCCACGCCGAACGTTGTCCGCCCACGAGACACCGATCACCCACGCAAGACGCCCGACAGCAACCAGGAGCTCTCCTTCCCTCTCTCTCTCTCTCTCTCTCTCTCTGCGACGGCTAGTGGAGCAACAAACCCTAAACCTAAAACAGAGGGGCTTCTCCTCCTTATATAGAAAACACAACATCAAAACGACGTAGTTTTGATGGAACAAGCTATGACCTTCCCACATCCATACACACCAAAATATTCACAATTCCAACATGGTCCTTTGGGAAAAGATGATTAGAATAACAAAACCAAGGTAACCATGCAAAAACATGCTTGCACGCCAATTGGGTCCAATTCACGTACACGTCCGTTTGGCCTGAAACTTCTCTGGTAGATAGAAAACATCATTCTAAGAATCTTTTGGTCTGCACGCCAATTCATCTGAGCCCATCTACTAGGTCAAAATAACTCTCCAAAACCTGACAAAACAGCCTAAAAGTGCCTGTATATGCATAGCATCTTCCTAGGGCATAAATGCAAGTTATCACTTGTCACATGCACCTCCCAAAAGTCCCCTCTTGGGCTCATCTCTTACCTCAAACTTGTGCACCAACATCCAAGGTGTTTGTGGTTAACTCCTTACACATGGGTCATTACATCCTCTCCCCCTTAAGACTTTTCGTCCTCGAAAAGAAACGACATGCAAGGAAAACAAAGACATGCGGCCCATTTGGAAGACAGCGAGCCACAACGCCCAGATGGATCACACAACACAACAGGACATCTCAAACACATTGCAATCTCAAAACACATCTCAATGAAAATACAGTTTACAAGTAGAAATACAAATACACCAAACCATGAGCCACAAGAAAACATATCACTAAGCCACCTCCCACCCTTAAGATTGTTCGTCCTCGAACAACTCTGGGTGCTGCTCACGCATCACGGACTCACGTTCCCATGTCTCCTCCTCAATGCCACGGTGCTGCCACAGCACGCGAACCAAAGGAATAGCACGACCACGTAAAAGCTTCTCCCGCCGATCTAGGATACGGATAGGGGCCTCGACAACGGACATGTCATCCCCAATGTCCAATGTCCCCCAATCGATCACATGAGTGGGGTCAGGATGGTACTTCCTCAACTGGGACACGTGAAACACGTTGTGCACTCGACTCAGCCGCAGTGGTAACGCTAACCGGTAGGCTACAGGCCCCACATGATCCAGAATCTCAAAAGGACCAATAAACCGCGGAGATAGCTTCGAACCTCGCCCAAACCGTCGATGTCCACGACGTGGAGAAACACGAAGAAACACATGATCACCACCAGAAAACTCCAAAGGTCACCGCCGCTGATCCGCATAAGATTTCTGCCGACTCTGAGCTGATAACAAATGCTGACGAATCAACTTAACCTTCTCGGTAGCCTCTTGAACCAACTGTGGTCCCAAGAGAGCTGTCTCCCCCACCTCGGTCCAACACAAAGGTGATCGACATGGCCGCCCATACAACGCCTCAAAAGGAGCCATCCCAATGGATACCTGATAACTGTTGTTGTAGGAAAACTCCACCAAAGGAAGGTGAGTTGCCCACGAACCCCCAAAATCTAACACACAGGCCCGTAACATGTCCTCCAAAGTCTGATTCATCCTCCCTGTCTGGCCGTCAGTCTCAGGGTGAAAGGCTGTACTCAAGTGAAGTTTGGTCCCCATAGCCGCCTGCAAACCTGCCCAAAAACGGGAAGTGAACCTCGAATCCCGGTCAGAGACAACCGATGATGGTACTCCATGTAGTCTCACAATCTCGTTCATGTATAGATGACTCAAGGTCTCAATAGAGTTCAGCTCGCGAACAGCCAGGAAATGGGCCGACTTTGTGAGTCGATCCACAATCACCCAAATCATATCTTTCCTCCCTGTGGTGGGCGGAAGACTAGTCACAAAATCCATCGCTATGTGGTCCCACTTCCACTCCGCTATGGGCAAGGGCTGTAACATGCCCGCTGGCCGTTGATGCTCATCCTTCACCTGCTGACACGTGAGGCACCGCGAAACATAGGCAGCCACATCACGTTTCATCCCAGGCCACCAAAAATGTCCTCGAAGCGCATGGTACATCTTCGTACCCCGTGGATGCACAGCAACTCTAGATTGGTGAAACTCCCTCATCACCTCATCCCTGAGGGAAGAAGCCACTACCAACCGCCCCTGAAAAGACAACTCATGCTCAGGACCCTCTGTCCAGTCCTCAGATAGCTCCCCAGCCTCAATACGGGCACGGAGAACCTCACACTCAATGTCACCCAACTGTTCCTCCCGGACGCGCTGGTACAACTCAGGCACAACCACCAAAGGACTCAGGACTGTCCCACCATCACGAACAACAGACTGCAGCTGCAACATCGCCAACTGCTCCATCAGCTTCCACTCTCTCAAGGCCACCTCAGCTTTCCCTTTTCTGCTCAACGCGTCAGCCACAACATTACCCTTGCCCGAGGTATAGGCAAGAGTAAAGTCAAAGGTCTGCAAATACTCCACCCATCTCCTCTGCCTCAAATTCAAGTCCTTCTGAGTAAAGATGTACTGAAGGCTCTTGTGATCTGAGAACACCATGAACTTCTCCCCCAAAAGGTAATGTTGCCAACTCTTCAGGGCGAAGATGACAGCTGCCAACTCAAGATCATGGGTAGGGTAATTCTGCTCATGAGGCTTCAGTTGCCTTGACCCATAAGCTACCACACTATGCTCCTGCATAAGCACACACCCCAAACCAACCATGGACGCATCGCAAAATACCTCATACGGAATATCCTCCCTAGGCAACCTCAACACAAGTGCAGTGGTCAAATGGGTTTTGAGAGTCTCAAACGCCTGCTGGCACTTGTCCGTCCACTCAAACTTCACTCCTTTCCTAGTCAACGCCATCATAGGGGCCGCCAAACGGGAGAACCCCTCGACAAAACGACGATAGTACCCCGCCAAGCCAAGAAAGCTACGGATCTCAAAAACATTGGTTGGCCTCGCCCACGATGCCACAGCCTCAATCTTGGCTGGGTCCACCCTAACTCCCTCAGCTGACACCACATGGCCAAGAAAGTGAACCTCCTGCAGCCAAAACTCACACTTGCTAAACTTAGCAAACAGCTGCTGGTCCCTCAAGGTTTGCAACACTGTTGCCAAGTGCTCCACATGCTCCTTCTCGGTCTTGGAATACACCAAGATATCATCAATAAACACCACCACAAACGAATCCAAGTATGGAGCAAAGACCTGGTTCATCAAATGCATGAACACCGCTGGCGCATTAGTGAACCCGAAAGGCATCACTACCCACTCATAATGCCCATACCTGCACCGAAAATCTGTCTTAGGGATGTCCTCCTCCCTAACCCTGAGCTGGTGATACCCCGACCGTAAATCTATTTTGGAAAACCACTGGGCCCCACTCAATTGGTCAAACAGGTCATCTATCCGAGGCAACGGGTACTTGTTCTTCACGATCACCGAATTCGACTTCTGTAGTCGATGCAGAGACGAAGCGTGCCATCAGCCTTCTTAGCAAATAGCACCGGAGCACCCCAAGGTGAGGTACTCGGTCTGATATACCCCTGGTCCACGAACTCCTTGATTTGCCTCTGAAGCTCCCTCAACTCGGCTAGCCCCATACGATATGCTACTTGGGAAATCGGACCCGTCCCCGACACCAACTCAATGGTGAACTCCACACTCCTCTTAGGTGGCAAACTTCTCAACTCTTCAGGAAAAACATCCTGAAATTGGTCCACAACAGCGGGCCATACCCTCTTTTCCACCTTCCCCTCCTCAGCAAAGGTCAGGGCTGCCAACCTGTGGGTAATGGCACCCCACTGGTCCAACACTGGCCCGGCTCGACTCGCCTCACGATCCCACTCCCCTTGCAGGGTACAAGAGATTCCTGCGGGTGACACGAAGGATACACGCCGCCGGTAACAGTCTATCTTGGCTTGGAAAGCCATAAGCCAATCCATACCCAAGATCAGGTCAAAAGTATGCAAAGGCATCACATGCAAGTCGAAACTCAGTTCCACATCACCCATGGTTAACACACAATCACGGCAAACGTGTCGCACCTCAATCATACCTCCCACCAGAGACTCTACAACTAAGGGCCTCTTTGCCTCAACACACGTTAACCCCAAGCCCTCAACTATAAGCTCAGCAATAAAAGAACGCGATGCACCCGTATCGAAAAAAACAGAAGCAAGCATGTGGGAGATCAAAAGAGTACCTCTAACCACCGATAGTCCTGCTCCCTCCTCTGCCGGTGAAGGTGGTAGCTCAGCCTCCTCCTGGGGTGTCGCATTCAGTGCAAACACCCTCCCTTAGCCCGTGCCACTAGTTGGCTCACTCACTGGGCGGCTCCCGCGCCCTGCCGCCTAGCATCGGCCCCGTTGTCGCTCTAGCCTCCCCCCGAGGTCGGGTCCGACCGGATCCTTGCCTGGCCGGCTCGCCACCGATGGGCTAGTCTCTCACTGGTGCACGGAAGCAAGCATCACTCCTCACGCTGGATGCCACGCCCCCCGCTCCCCTGTTGCCACTCCTGCAAACCCGGCGCAAATGGCCCTCTCGTCCACAGTTGTTGCAGTGCCAGTCCTTCTTGGGGCACTCCCCCTTGAAGTGACCCTGCTCTCCACAGCAGTGACAACTCCTAGGTAGACCCCTAGATGGACCACCCTGTCTTCCGCCGCCAAAGGTGAACCTCCCAGGGTTCACAGATGTCTGACCCCGATCGCGAAAAGAACCGTTATCCCTCCGCTCTGTCTTGAGCCTCTTGGGCCCCGCATCTCGATCAGGCCCACTCTGCAATCGGCGACCCTAATGGGCCCGCCTCCCATCATCCGGCTCTCTCTCGGCTATACGGGCCGTCTCCACAACCTCAGCATAGGTCCTCAAGCGTAGAATTGCCACCCTCTGCCTAAGGGCTGGCCTAAGGCCCAAAGTGAACTTGTGGGCCTTCAGGTCCTCCCTTGCCAGAGTCTCAAGAGCAAACCTACTCAAGCTCCGGAACTCCTGCTCATACTCAAGTACCGTCCTGGATCCCTACTTCAAGCTGCCGAATTCTTCCCTCTTCTGCCATCTCACTGATTTCGGGAAGAACTCATCATGGAAGAGTTGCAAGAACTCCTCCCAAAGCATGAGTTGCACCGCACGGCTCCCCGCGACACTCATCCACCACTCCAAAGCATCCCCCTCCAGCTGCCGAATGGCCAGTCGCACCTTATCCTCTTCCCGGGGCAGGAGAAAGGAGAACACATGCTCGATCTGCCTCAACCACTGCTCAGCTACCACGGGATCACCTTCCCCCTTGAATCATGGAGGTTGTTCCTTTCGGAACCGTGTCACCACGTCATCCTCTGCACGAGTCGGTACACCACCCAGCGAACTCTCACGCTCACGAGGCAGCTCCCCTACTGGTGGTGGTGGTGGTGGTGGTGGTGGTACCACTTGCTGTGCTGCCATCTCACGGCGCACCTTCTCCCGAACCTCCTGCCGGAGTCCCTCCCATAGCTCTCGTACCTCCAGCCGGATGCCTTCTCGTAGCTGTGCCAGCAACAACGCATGCCCTCTAACGGACTGTCCCGCACCCGGACCCTCATGGGCAGATGACTCATCAGCCACTGCCTCGGACGCACGTGTCTCTCTCCTCGTCGGCATTCTTACTACACGAAGTAAGAAGCACAAACGTCAAAACGAATTTATAATCTATCGTGTCACTACCTCTACCCCACTAATCAATTCCACTATCACATGACATTACACACATACATTTCACAGTTCAGTACGCATTGCCAAACAAATCAGAGTTGCACATTTCACTTAATCATATTATCTTATCGACATTTTCCACAGTTTAGCACACATTCACAGCAAATGCAACTAGTGCCCTAATGCCAATGCATGCAAATCCTACCACAAGACTGGACTACCCTAAGTACACCTTAGAGGCTCCAAGAGGACCATATTGATCAGGCACGTCCCTCCAGGCTCCTCCAAAGGACTCAAGATAACCAAGTCCGCCCACTATCCTAGGCCAACTAGACCATGCTCTGATACCATATTGTCACGCCGCGAATTTCCAACCCGAGGAAACAGGTACGTGACTCCCCATTCACCCACAGGGAGGGCAACGGGGTTGGATCACTGTATGCCACACAAGCACAACTAACAATTACAATAAATCAAACAAGCTACATCTTTATTTAATATCAAACACCAAAGGTTCACAAACCAACCAGGTTCCTTACTACAATTCAATCCCTTAGTACATTTCCCCCCTTGGGGTTACATAAATTATAAAATTATATTTACTGAAGTGAACAATAAAACAAAGATGGTCTTCCACCTTGGTGTATCCACCTAACGCCTGTAAGTCCCTGGAAAACAAGCAAACACAGTAGGAGGGGTGAGCAACCACAACTCAGTAGGGATCAAGTCTCCCCAACCCTTCCCATGTTCCTAGCGGCTACATGCATGTGCACAGGTGTAGTGACATGGCAGTATTAGAAAAAGAATAAAACATTCCACACAAGCGGGCATAACCCCAACCCCAGCCACACTGGCTAACAAACCACATCTCAAGCAAGTAATTTAACCGCCTCTTCAGGCCACTGATTTAACCACCTCTCAGGCAAAGTAGTTTAACCGCCTCTTCAGGCCACTGGTTTAACTGCCTCCCAGGCAAAGTAATTTAACCGCCTCTTCAGGCCAGATACCACAGTCATGCACACAACACACACTACGATCACTTAAGCATAAAACCAAACACTTGGTGTGCACCCGTTCACAAGTGCACAAACCCAGCCATTCAGGCAATAGAGCAAACACCCAGCATGCATACATACACCAAATCACAAGTCCAGCCACACAGGCATATTACCAAACATGTTATAGGCATATACAAACAACTATATTCACACAGGCATTTCATCAAACATATAGCATGCAACAACAGAATCACACCAAAATGCCATTGAAGGCCAACATCCATATAGGAGATCACACCTATATGGATTACATATGTAACAACCCATGAGTGGGTGTTAGTCCCACATTGCTTGGTGAGGGGAACAAAGTCCTCCTTATAGGAGGGGACGGATACCTCACCTCACAGGGACGCGTTTTGGGCGAGGCCCAAAGGCAAAACCGTGCGGAGCAGGCCATGAGGGCGAGGCCCAAGACTGGTTGGCCAAAGCGGACAAAATTCTTGTGACGGGTATGGGCTGGGCTATCTCGGAGATGTAAGGACCCGTATTTGAGGGCTTCTTGGAGTTAGCCTTGAGTGAGAGGCCTTGTTTTAGAGAATGAACATTAGCACAGTTATGTGCTCGTCAAATGGAGAATTTTGACTATGCTTGGGCTCGATTCGGAGTTCGAGGCCCTGAGGGGTATTTTAGGAATTTCACGTAAATTAAAATATCCCAAATTAATATATTTGAGAGTTTCATTTAAAATATGAGTTGGGCTTAATTGTTGGGCTATAGAGCTTAATGAAGTGGACTAGTAAACCTTGGCCTTTGGGCTTATAGATGCTGGGCTTTAAATTAATCAAAACTACGTCATTTTGATTATGTGGTAAAATATATAAAGGAAAGAGGGTTCAAACTTTGGGGATCTCATTCCAAAACCCTAGCAGCCGTCACCCCTTGAGAGAGAGAGAAAGAGAGACACGGCCAGAGAGGGAGACTGCCGGAAAAAGGGAGACGGCCTGAGATGGCTTGGACGATCCAAGGCCGACGATCCAAGGATTCCTGCAGTGGACGAGAGCCCAGAGACGTGATTGCTAGAATACAACGACCAGTTGTATTCTCTGATTTTGAGGTAGGGAATTCGTGTTCATATTTATGCCTTCTGAAAATTTTGGGTTTATACCCTTTTGTTGCGACATCGAGTTTGCTGGGTACGGATCTGCTATGGTCCTATTCATGTTGATGTTGAGTTTATGCCCCCACATAAACTAATATGATGATTTATTGTGAGGTTTCTAGTATATCTGGATAGTTAAAAGTGAATAAAATAATCTGGGATGGTCTGGATGGGTAGTTTGATATGAGGGACATAGCTGGAGTTGAAACCAGGCTATGTACCCTAACTTTCGAGTCTATTAACTCACAATCTAAACACAATTTGAGAGAGGTCCTTTAGAGAAAAGTGAGTAAAACAATAAAACAAAGGTCTCTATGCAAAATATGGCTGCACGCCATATTGCACGTGAAAAGCCCATTTCACGTGCAAGCCCATTTGGTTTGAAATTTTACCCCAGGCTTCCCTGAAAGGTGTAGAAAGCAGGGAGCCAAAAACCCTTGTGCACGTGAAAAGCCCATTTCACGTGCAAGCCCAATTGGTTTGAAATTTTACCCCAACGTTCCTGGAGTTGTGTAGAGGGCAGGGAGCCAAACATCCCCCTGCACGTCATATGACCCATATGACGTGCACCCCCTTATTTTGCCTCCTCTGGCTTCCCTATTTAGCCAGAAGGTTCTTGAGTGGAAAATAATGTAATTGGCATGAAGTCCCGGAGTTAATTTACCTAAAAACTTACCAGAACGGTTAAGGAACACTGATATAGGAAAAGAGACTGTATACTGTGAATGTTACTGAGATTGTGGCTGCACTACATGAACTGAGTGCATTGTAAATCATATTAATACATGTTAAGTTGTATTATGCCTGTTGAGCATCTTGTATTGAAATAAATTATGCTCTCTGGGCACCTTGTCCCGAGTTATGTGGTTGCATTTCACTCGGTTTTGTTTGAGTGCTAAATGTTGTATGCTACGGGACAGCTGTTGAGTGGAGCCTTTGATACACTGGGACAGCCGCCAAGCTGGAACCCTTCGATTACGGGACGGTCATTGGACTTGGAGCCTTGGATACGGGACAGTCACTATACTGGAACCTTGAGTATGGAACAGTTATATCACTGGAAACCCCCTCTTTGAATATGGGATGTGTTTGATGGTTTTTGTGTGTGGTTTCAACTAGTTCACTACACTAGCACAAGTATTCACTAAACATGCATTCCAGTAGTGTGGGATGGGCCCGGGGAGACTTGATCCCTACTGAGCTGTGGTTTGCTCACCCCTCCTTTGAATTGTTCACTTTGCAGGGTCTAGCTGGCGATAGGTGACAGAGCTTAGGTGATTGGCCATAGAGGCTATGGGACCCTCCTTATTTGATTGTTAATGTATCTATGGCTTTCTGTTTTGGTTTGAGCTATTTTGTAAACTGAATTTGGTATTGTGGGTTTATTGGGAGCTTTTCCCCATTTGAGTTGTAATGGACTTGAGTCCTCTTTGAAGTGAAGTAAACTGTGATATGTTATTTTGACTGGATGATGATTGTGTGTATGGTTTGAAATTAGGGGCATGCCCTTTGGCATGTTAGCCCAGATGTGTAGTATTGGGACAGCACCCGTTGTATAAGTCCAGCCTAGGTGCTTGCACCAACCCCTTGACCCTTTGGGTGCGGGCATGGGCAGTCACTAATCGTTTCCAGGTGTAAGGAAATTGGGGCGTGACAACATATATATATATATAAACAGATATAATCCATAATCTACCCTAGAACCCTAGAACAGAGGAGGATTTAGGAAGAACAGAACCCCTACCTCAGCCCACAAAAGCGGGCGTAACCCCAGCCCCAGCCACACTGGCTAACAAACCACATCTCAAGCAAGTAATTTAACCGCCTCTTCAGGCCACTGATTTAACTGCCTCTCAGGCAAAGTAGTTTAACCGCCTCTTCAGGCCACTGGTTTAACCGCCTCCCAGGCAAAGTAATTTAACCGCCTCTTCAGGCCAGATACCACAATCATGCACACAACACACACTACGGTCACTTAAGCATAAAACCAAACACTTGGTGTGCACCCGTTCACAAGTGCACAAACCCAGCCATTCAGGCAGTAGAACAAACACCCAGCATGCATACATACACCAAATCACAAGTCCAGCCACACAGGCATATTACCAAACATGTTATAGGCATATAGACACAGCTATATTCACACAGGCATTTCATCGAACATATAGCATGCAACAACAGAATCACACCAAAATGCCATTGAAGGCCAACATCCACATAGGAGATCACGCCTATATGGATTACATATATATATATATAAACAGATATAATCCATAATATACCCTAGAACCCTAGAATAGAGGAGGATTTAGGAAGAACAGAACCCCTACCTCAAGTAAAATGCAACAACACCGCAATACTGTTCCCACGCCGAACGCTGTCCGCCCACGAGACACCGATCACCCACACAAGACGCCCGGCAACAACCAGGAGCTCTCCTTCCCTCTCTCTCTCTCTCTCTGCGACGGCTGGTGGAGCAACAAACCCTAAACCTAAAATAGAGGGGCTTCTCCTCCTTATATAGACAACATAACATCAAAACGACGTAGTTTTGATGGAACAAGCTATGACCTTCCCACATCCATACACACCAAAATATTCACAATTCCAACATGGTCCTTTGGAAAAAGATGATTAGAATGACAAAACCAAGGTAACCATGCAAAAACATGCTTGCACGCCAATTGGGTCCAATTCACGTGCACGTCCGTTTGGCCTGAAACTTCTGTGGTAGATAGAAGACATCATTCTAAGAATCTTTTGGTTTGCACGCCAATTCATCTGAGCCCATCTACTAGGTCAAAATAACTCTCCAAAACCTGACAAAACAGCCTAAAAGCGCCTGTATATGCATAACATCTTCCTAGGGCATAAATGCATGTTATAACTTGTCACATGCACCTCCCAAAAGTCCCCTCTTGGGCTCATCTATTACCTCAAACTTGTGCACCAACATCCAAGGTATTTGTGGTTAACTTCTTACACACGGGTCATTACACATCTACACATTTAAGTATTCCAGTTTTTCGTAGAGGTGAATTTTTAGAAAGTGGAGTTAGACATCTTAGAAAAATCCCCAAAAATCAGATTATCTTAGTTATGCTATGGGAACCCAATGTCGGGACTTTTTATTTCAAGAAAACAACTCCTATGGGTATCTCCTTTCTTAGTCAAGGAATAAGGATCGACTGGTGAAGACTAGCTACAGTTTTAAAGGGAGTGTTGTATACCTTAAGACCATATTGGTGTTGGTATGTTGGTTTGAGGGATTGGGGCTTAGGCTCTATGACTTGTTGGGTTCTCACCGTGATGCACCGATGGTGCTATGTGGTTGACGTGGTAGGCACATGCACCGATGGCAGGCCTGTGTGGCGACTGTGGCCGGGCATATTGCATCGTGGACAGGCTAAGGCCTCAGTTGATCCGTTGAGCTCGTGGAGCTAGGGCTGAGTGCCCTGAGTTGGGATCCCGTGGAGGATCGTGGACAAGCTGTCCTGTGTGGGTAAGCTGGGTCCTGATGTTTGTTTGCAGGCTAAGTCCTGATGATTGTGCACACTACACAGTGCACGAGTACACAGAGCATGTAGTATAGACTTGTATGTTTGCATGATGTGGAGTGTTGGGGTCACCTACTGAGCTTGTCGCTCACCCCTACTTGCTGTTTACCCTTTTCAGGTGTGACCCGAGACTAGTGGAGGACTTTCTTCCAGGAGGACGCTCACTACTCTGATGTATGATACAGTATTATATTCTGTATTGTTTTATGTGATATCCCGGACATGGATCCGTGGACAGTTATATTTGCATACTGTTTATGATGTGTCGTCTATATGACTGTTTGACTCATTGTATGCATGATGATATATGGGAAAGTACAAGATTACCCTTGATGTATGACTGTACAGGGTTGCATATTTGAGACAACACCCGCGGTGTAGTCTCCATTGGTGCTAGTCACCAACCCCTTGACCTATTGGGTGCGGGCAAGGGGAACTCATGTACCCGGTTCCGGGTTCCCTTGAATTCGGGGGCGTGACAGCTCATGGCTTCTTGCTATGCTTACAGTTGATATGCCTGCTGCTGCTCCGTCTGAACCTTCCCACGATGCGCGGACCTCTTTCCCTGCCGAGGCTGGTCCCTCCACTCCTACGGATATTCCCGTTGTTGACCTTTCCGGTCGCAGTGGATCGGATGCACCTGTTGCTGCTGCTGATGCACCTCCGTCCTCTCCTGCTGTGGACTCTTCTACCTTGCGCACACCTGCACCTCTTGATGCAGGGGAGTCCTCCAAGGCACCTGAGTTCACTCTTGGGCGCCCTTTCTTCGGCACGATCCTCTCTGAAGCTGCGCTTTCCGCACAACTGGATTGTAATGCCCAAGCCCCCAACGCCCAGATTGCCGCCATTGCCTCCAAGGTCGATGCTCTTGGCGCTTAGGTTCTTTTTGCTCTTACCAACTCTTCCATTTCCATGGATGGAAGACTGGAGTTGGTTGCCACGTCTCTCCAAGGTTTGTCCACTTCCGCTATGGATCTAGATGCCATTGTGGCTCGTCCTCCTCGTGCTTCTTGTCGATCTGCCAAACTGGGGGAGAATGTTCCATCTGATTTCACTGATCCACCTGCTCCTGACACTGCTAGTCCTTCAACCCAAGCTCCGAGTAAGCGGCCTGCACTTACCCTACCTTCGAGCATTCCGGTACCCAAACATAGCCGTTCCTCCGGACCTTCTGGTGCTACTCCAGTTAGTGTAGTTCCCTCTCCCTCTGCTCCTGCTCCGGCTCCGCAAGTCATCTTTCTCCCATCATATACGGAACTGGATCCAACTGATGAAGATGGGAGCATCCTTCCTGCGATGAAAGCCTATGCTAGCTCTGGCCCCTCTACTCGAAAAGGTTTTTGTCAATCCCGTCTCCTTTCTCTTCTGAAGAGTTAAGCACATTAATCTCTGAGAAAGGACTATTCACAACTGAAGATATTGACAATTTCAGTTTGGCGGTAAAAGAAGAAATGAGGTTGTTCCCCTCTTTGTATCAAGAAGGGCATAAAATTGATATCCTTCCGTGTTGGTCTGATAATTATCTTCCTGAAATGGATTTCATATAGATCCTCATCGACGGAACGGTTGAGAACTATAAGCCATGGAAAAATCTCACAACTGTTCTCATTTTGTATAGGATAAATTCTCCTCATCACATGCTTGCAGCTTTCATAATCAAGGATAGGAGGGTTGTTCTGCACGATTCACATCAGGTTATGGAATACCAAAGAAGGAAGAGTCAGCTGGAACCATTGCTCCGAACTCTGTCAACTACTGTCATACAGAGTAGACTCTTTGAAGCTACTGGCCAACCTCCTCTGCTTCCCAATGCTCTTCTCAACTCTACTATTTTGAGGAAAACAGATGTTCCCTAACAGCCAAATAGAGATAGCTGTGGAGCATATGTCTTCTACTTCATAAAGCATTATATGAAGTTTGATCCTAACTGGAACTATCTGTTTAAGTGCACAAAGGAGCAGGTGAAGTTACTTAGAGAGCAGGCAACAACTATGATTTTCAAATGCAGTAAGCCATATGATTCATAATGTAATATGTTTGTACTAAGGCTTATGATGTAATATTGCAATTTCACTAAAATTATATTTATTCTTATCTCTATGCATATCTTGCTGCCTAACCAGATCAGATTACAAAGGGTTTGGCATATCCATATTGGGGAAGATTGTTGGATCAAACCCAAAATTTGGATGATGCGGATAAAACTCTATGTAATTTCATTTGAGAACTCTTCATGTTTTTAACTAAGTTATTGCAGAAGATAAAACTCTAAATTGGATCTACACTCAGAGAACGAAGCAAAGGATAGGATACATAATCCTGATCTGGATCATAGTGAGTGTCGTCAAACACTTGGTAAATAACCAAGTCTTCATCCGGAGTAAGGATCCTTCGTGCGAACAAACCACTTAAAGATATGGACTAAGGAAATCGCGTCTTACACGTAAATGGACTAAGGGAATTGATGCGGAATAAGATTCCGAGTCTACAACTCGCACGGAGTAAGAGAGAAATGTTGTAGAGAAAGAAACCAAGTTTTCTACTCTAACGGACTAAGGAAAAGAAGATACAGACTAAGGAGTCCCCATATTTATTCAAATGGAGTAAGAAAAGACTTGTGTGAAATAAGGGACCAAGTCACTTATTCGCACAGAGTAAGGAAGGACATGCTGATACGGAGTAAGGAATCTCAATCATTACTCAAGCGGAGTAAGGAAGCGCTGACACAAAGTAAGCTCTCTGAACCTTTCGCTTATACGGAGTAAGGAAGCGCTGACATGGAATAAGGATTTCAACATCAAGTTAACACGGAGTAAGCAACCACTCATATGGAGTAAGGATCCGAGCTTCATTAATACAGAGTAAGAAATCTTATAACGGACTAAGAAAATGCTGCTTCAAGACAAACTCGTTGAGAGCCTAAAGCATCTTACACGTGGATCACAATGATATGTGGATATTGCTTTAACTGCACTTGGGAACTCACAAAGTCATTCAATGTTTGAAGACCCAAGATCTTGAACTCCATATCCACAGCAATTGAGGCAGAGAGTTTTCCGAGGAACAGTCAATGCTACACGAGACTCGGAAGAACATGTTCCAAGAATGTTTCTCTAGGGATGTCTATAAACACTAGACTTTGTATATTTTTACAAAAGTGCGCAAGAGAAAAACAGAAAAGATATTAGCGTATACATGTAGAAGAGCTGACAGAGAAAAACTAGCCAGTGTGTGTGAAACTGTAACACAGTGTGTGTAATTGCATCAACTTAATTTGCTGTTCATTTTGTTGTAATTATCATCAGATAATAAAACAAAATACTTCCACTATCTGGTTATCTTCCGCACTGATCTTATCCTTTAACCAGCATTAGTATTGTGCCAGATCCAGGAAAGAGTTTTTATTAGAGCCTATTCAGCCCCCCTCTAGGCTTCCAGGGACCAACAACCCTCTATTGATTTAACCACTAATAATTAGTCAACCATCTCATGCTCCAACTCCAATCCAAATACTGTGACTTGCATAATGAATGATAACGTGACACTAGTATCAATTAAAACCGAACATATTGCATGAAAAATGATTATAGTACCTCTAACTGCTAATTATCCCTATCCAGCCTCTTCCTCTGGTGGTACTTCAACTATTGAGTCCATGATGGCATAGGTTCTCCCACGTCGAACACTATTGTCACGCCCCGGATTTCCAACCTGAGGAAACCAATTCGTACTACCCTCTACTCACGTGGAGGATAAGGGGGTGAACAATTTATTAATTTATAAAGAGAAAATAATTATCACACAGGACAATACAAAACATCCACAATGATAGATCACAAGCCAATCCACGGTAAATATTCATAAGAAAAACCACTTCTCTTTGTTAATTTAAGAAAATCGTTTTACATCATTTTTCCCCATAGGGGTTACATCATCTTCCCATTGGGATTACAAGGTCCCACAAAATGACATAACACAAAAAAACATCAAACAAAGCAACAAAGCATAACCGTCTTCCATCTTGGTGTCCCCAGCTAATGCCTATAGGTCCCTGAAAGAAAACAAACATAATAGGAGGGGTGAGCAACCACAGCTCAGTAGGGATCATATCTCCCCAACCCATCCCATGCTCCTAGCATCTACATGTCAACGTGTACAAGTGCAGTGTCGTGGTACAAGTATTTGAATAGATTTATTCAACATAAATAAATATGACAACACACAAACCACAAAGGCAAGTACAACTATTTCCACATCCACATAGGCTCCACAGCCACATAGGCTCACAATCACAGCCACACAGGCTCCACAGCCACACAGACTCACAATCATAGCCACACAGGTTCCACAATCACAGCCACACAGGCTCACAATCACAGCCACGCAGGCTCCACAATCACAGCCACACAGGCTCCATAATAAGCATTTACACTACAACAAATAACACATAAATCAACAACCAACACGCGATCCATAATTATCATAACCACATATAAAACATGACTTTCTTTCCCCAGAAACCCCAAGGTTTCGTCACGAGGCCCTACCACGGGATGAACTCTATCGAACAGCGTAGACACCCCAATGACCCCCAAGGCCCACTACCCCGTGAATGAACCCGAAATCCCCCGACCAGGGACTCAACATCATAAACCAAACAAAATATGCCATTGAAGGCCAACATCCATATAGGAGATCACACCTATATGGATTTACATATATATATATATTTATATATATATATATATATTAACAATAACAATCTATGATTTTGTCTACCACAGGGCCTAATCCCGGAATGGGTACTAAAAGAGGCAGAACCCCCACCTCAGGAAGATTCTCCTTGCTCTTGCTCCCACGCTAGTCATCGTCCACCCACGCGAGTCACCCCAGCAACAATGATCAGGAACTCTCTTTCTCTCCCTCTGCGACGGCTGCGATGGCTGACAACAAAAACCCTAAACCTAAAACAAAGAGAGCTCATCCTCCCTATATAGACACCTCACTTATCAAAACGACATAGTTTTGATAAGTAAAACCCACCATCGAAACGACGTAGTTTTGATAAATAAAACCCACCATCAGAATGACGTAGTTTTGATAAATGAAACATGTAATAACCACTCTGCTCCCATACAGGACAAAATACCACAATTCGAACATGGTCCTTTAGGAAAAGATGATCAGCATGACAAAACAAAGATGGTGGGTGACAAAGACCATTATCACGTGTAAGCTCCAAATGCCCTAGGATTTTGCCACAAGCTTTAAAACTAAGTATGGAAGGCTCCTATGCAAAAATATCACTGCAGGTGACAAGCCATTGTCACGTGCATTGTCACATGCACCCTCCAAAGGTGTCCTCTTGGGCTCATCTCTTGCCTCATGCTCGCTCATCAACAAACAAGGTGTTCTAGCTAATGTGTGTGGGAATAAAACTCCCAAAAACCCGACAATTGCCACCCAAAAGGCAAAACTATGACTAACTCCTCACATCCCAAAACACGGGTCATTATAACTATCCCCTACTTGATGTGCATGGTCTGGTTGTTCCCTCTAAGACTAAGCTCCACACTGGGGCTGCTGAATAGTAGACTACTCTTGAGTTGACTGTATAGGTTGTGCCAATCTTTGATAGGGAGCACCATTCTTTTGACCCTGATCTTGAGTCTGTTGTGGCCCCGCCACACTTGCTGAGCTAGCCCTAGGGCATGTTCTCTCTGGATGCCCCATCTGTCCACACTTGAAACACTTCATGAATTTCTTTGGGCAATCCCTTAGAAAGTGTCTTGGCAGGCCACAACCCCTACAGGTTGCTGGGTTTCTGAAATTAGAACCACCATTTGAAGGTCCTGTCTTGGAAGAAAATTTTGACACCTGCTTCTTGTCAGGTTGTTCAGGGTTACCTTCCTCTCTTGGCCTCTTAAAGCTTCCCCCAGACGCTCCATTAGGCTTCTGGAATCTGATCCTGTCTAGATCCTTTTCCACAATTGTTGCTTTGCTAACCGCCGCTCTAAAAGTGGCCAATTCTAGCATATTTATTCCCTTTCGTAGTGCTGGTCTTAGCCCATCAATAAAATCTTAAGCTTTATTTTCCTCATCTCTTCCAGCCTTGGGAGCATAACGGCCCAATTCAACAAATTCCTTCGCGTATTAGGCCACAGTCTTGTTACCTTGTTCTAGTGTGTAGTAATAATCCCTTCGCTTTGCCTTCTGCACTGACCGGGAAAAATATTCTTCATGGAAGAGCCCAACAAACTCTTCCCATATAAGATGACTTCCGTGAACTACCCTTACAGAGTCCCACCATCTTCAAGCCCTTCCAGCTAGAAAGTGTGTGGCCAAGCGAACCCTGAGTTCCTCTGGAGCTTTAATCAATTCTAAAATATCCGCAGTGCTCTGAATCCACTCTTAAGCATCATCTGGCTTTTGACCTCCTTTAAACTTCGTCAGTCCATGCTTTTTGAAGCGTCTAGCCCAGTCTACTGAAACTACGGTTGGGGTGAGCACTTCTGGTTGATGGTTCACCTCTTCCACTCTTTCCTGTTGTCCTGGTCCCAGGTGTAGAGGTTGTTGTTGCCCATGCACCCCTTCCCTCAAAGCTTCTCTTACGGCATCCATAGCTACTGTCCTGGCTGTATCTCTTACCATTTCCCGCATTGTGCCCAAAAGAGCACCCTGTAGTTGATCTAGCAACAACGCTCCAAGTTGGGCTATCTGATCAGGTCCTAATCCATCTACTTGAATCCCCTGTGGTCTTGAACCCAAAGAAGGTTTCTCTTCCGGTCCCTTACCTCTATCACTCCTACGCGGTGGTGCCATAACTTAATTGCCCAAAAGCAACAACTAACCTACTGATCTACTAGGGCTTATCTACCCTAGCTACAACTTATTCATAGCACTAGGACTCTAAAGTCCCTTCCACCCACCAATTAGGTACAACAATCAGATTAATTATCACACCAGTGTAAAGCATCTAACAATTCAGGTATACATATCATTAATAAGAGTCATGCACACAATAATACCTAGTGCCTATTATGCACAAGCAGTTTGTAATGCACCCTTTCCCATGCATCCTAGAATGATCTGATTGATTCCCTAAGTAACCCTGAACACATATAAGGACTGCAGTGATCAGGCGCCCTCCTTATAGTATGCCAAGCTCCTAAGTGCCAACCAACCACTCCAATCTAGTCTAGGTCCAACTAAACCGTTGGCTCTGATACCAACTTGTCATGTCCCTGATTTCAGAAACTCAAAACCGAACACGTGACTTCCCCATGCCTGCACCCGAAGGGTTAAGGGGTTGGTGACAAGCACTTATGAGGGACATACAAAGCGGGTGCTGTCCAAATTCCCTGTACAACATACATCATGGGTATGAAAGTACTTTTCCAATGCCAAAATAATATTAAGTATGTGAATAAAGTCGTCACACAAACCAATCAAATCATTATAACTGTTTACAGACCCTTGTCCGAGAAAATAAAGTTTAATAAGAATAACATGTAAACAAAGTTCATACATCAAGTAAATAACTTCACTGAGCAGCATAATCCAACACTAGCTCCAATTAACATCTGAAGAAAAACAAATCAACGAGTAAGGTTGAGCACAAAGCTCAGTAGGTGAACTATCAATCCTTACCAACACCCAACAATGAACTCCTAATACTACATGCTTTGTGTACAAGTGTACATGTGTAGTGTTGAGCCATAACATAAACACATCAGTCAAATCCGAATGAGCACAACAAATACAACATATAAATTTATAACAATAATTTACAAAATATATGAATCACAACTACCAATTCAATAACACAAACAAGGCTTCCCCTCTTCCGGGCTCAAAGCCAATTGCTACCATTAGCAAAACAACATCACGGCATACCCCTCATCCGGGCTCATAGCCATCACAAACCTAGGCGATCATGCCACATCGGCAACCATACCCTATGTACATAGGTCCACAAACACAATATCCATTATAGGAAAACATCACACACAAACATAATATCAGTACGATAAATCAACTCATAACGTGTTCTCAATATAAAAAGTAAACATACATCTCAACCATTACAAATAAATCACACTACAATCCTCAAGTGATACTTAGGGTTCCCCCCTAAAGGTTACGAGCTCAAATTCCCATTGGAAAACCAAAGAAAGCAAAATAGGCTGCTAAAATAGTGCAAATTCTATCCTAACTTTGAAAAATCATAACTAATTCTACAGACCTCCGATTTGCTTATGATACCTACCGTTTCGAAGGGTTTTTACTAGTTATCCAAATAAAATGTAAAAACATTTGCACGTAGTGATGCTTGCCACATGCAGAGCTATTTTTCCAGTTTTGTTTCCAACTTCGAAAAATCATAACTATTTCCACAGAACTCCGATTGGCCTATAAAATATACCATTTTGTAACTATTTAAACCCTCTATACATTCAAAATATAAGAAAAATAAAATAAGGTAAAACAAGTTGCACGTGGCGACATACCATATGCATTGCCACGTGCACCGCCACGTGCAGTGCTACGTGCACCGCCACGTGCACACCTTGCATGTCCCCTTGCCTTGTACCCAATTTTTGCTATGTGTATGTCGATACGTGCACCCCATATGCACCATTCCATGTAGTCATTGTTCAATTCATTGAGCTACTTGTGTATGAGCGATACGTCGCTTAGTTCGCATGATAAACCATAGTGGACTTCCCAAACCTTAACTCAATACCTAAGCTTAAAGGTAGGGCTTTTAAGCCTCAAGAAATTCTACTAATCAAGTTCTCTTACACAGATAATGAGTTACTAAGCCCCAACACAATTGTTCTGATTAATTTCATAGCTCTAAGCCCTATTTCAGTTATATGCAATCTTATTCATTCTAAGTTCTATCCTTAATTAAGTCAACCCTATTTGTCAGTCAAATAGGGTAGAATCACCTACTTTGAATATTTCAGAAGTTGGACTAACTCGTCAGAACTTAGAAACGCCTTAAAGCTTCAACCTTTCTTCTCTCTCCTTTTTTGCTTACTAGAACGGCTAGAGCTCTCCAAGACAAAGAAACAACAACCAAACCCTTAGGACGACCTCCTCCTTTTATAGAGTTTCTTCCCACATCTTACCAGACTTCTAATAGCATTCAAACTCTAATTTCGTGCCCATCAAGTAATTTCCTTAAACTTAGTTTTTGTTTTCTATTAGAATTCCTATTTTAAGTCCTTAAAATACCAAAACACTATTAATTAAGGTAAATCCCGAATTTTCATTTAATGGAAACTTATTAAATCCCCAAGTTATAAGATTGACTAATCTACCCCTTAAATGACCACTTGATATTACGAAAATACCCCTACCTCGCAACTACCAAAATGATCTTTAAACCATATTTAAGTTATCTCTTAGTCTATTCTAGGAATGGGATATTACAGAAAACCACACAATGGCTTGCTTTTGATTGTGGTCTCTTCATTTTGCATGTCAATCTTTGACTTTTTAGTAACTATATCCTCAGTTTTAGGTTTACCAAACCCTAAACTAGGTGTAACTCCTCTAATGTCTAGTAAGGTTCTAAATTTGCCATTTATTTCAGTTGAGTTTTGCCACTTTTGATTTAGTTCCTTTTCTTTTCCAAGTTCTTCTCTTAGGGATTTGATTTGAGCAGTCAACAATTGTATGTTATTAGTAAGCACATTGTTTTTAGCTCTAACATTGTTATTCTTATAATCTTTATCCCTAAGTTTAAACACTAAAGTTTCAAGATCATCATTCTTACGCTATTTCTTCTTCTTTCTTAAGAAACATCTTTGCTATTTCTCTTCTTTCAAACTTTTCATGTTCTACTTGTTTCTTAAGATTAGAAATTTCAGCTTCATATTCAGCATGAGTTCTTACCTCAGTTGTTGCCATCAGACAAAGGTTGGCCCTTTCATGTTGTTCATCATCTGAGGAATCTTCAACTTCCTCAGTTCCACTATGATAGTTATTGGCCACCAGTGCTTGACGTCACTACAAGAAATCAAGCCTTTAGTAAGATATAAAATGTGTTACCGTAGGATACCGTAACACTTTTGGGGGTTTAGGTCTGCTTGGCTTATGGAAAGTCCCCCATCTTTCGGTAACACTTTTTAGTGTGTTACTATTTTATGTTACCATAGATCATACAATAACACATGTTATTGTGTTATGAAACATTTCCATAAGCTTTTTTTAAGCTTACCATAGCACTCTCTATATAACACTTTTTATTGTGTTACAATCATGTGTTCTTGAAAATCATACAATATGATTTTTTTGTTACAGAAAGTGACCGACATACCATAAGCCAAGCAAACCTAACACACCAAAAAGGCTTACAATAGATGACACGGAAAAATCTAAAATGCTTACAATTATTGGTTTCAATTTCGTAAATACCATTAAAGTTCAAAAACGACCAATATTCAAAGAAACAAACCATCAAAAACATTAATAATATATTTTCCCATTGAAAAATAGTGTTATGAAGTGTTACAATCCAAAATAACCAACTATGTTTAAAATATTTACAGACCACATAATATAAAAGTCAAAATGTCTCAAAACAAAACCCCTAATGCCATCTTCATTCCATGCCAGAACAAATTACCACACAACTCTATCATTCTACAAAAAAAAGTCTAACAATATTATTATATATCTATATCATTAATTTAATTTACAAATTTACCTTAATTATCATCTGCCTTGAGCACTCCAGTTCTGGAATTTATTACTACTTACCTATGCAAGATAGAATGTATAAGCATTAATATGTGTGATGGCATAATATATAAACATTATATGAATAAACTCCAATATTACAGTATAAAGCCTCACCTTTCAAGTCCAAGATGAAAGGACAGCATAAAAAAATTACACAGTATAAGAAAAAGAATAGCGAAGAATGATAAGGTTGTGACTCTAAGTATATTCAATGAGTATGCTATCAAATCCAATGAGTATATATGATGACAGAAATAGCATCATCTCTTCTAATGACAGAAATCCACTACTCAGAAGTCCAACGTGTAAATTATGTATCAGGGATAGAAAAATCCATTTATCACTGCTTGTCCTTTCTAAATAAAATAACTATCAAAAAGATAATTCAAAGTTCCATCAGAGGAAGAAAAACACGTATACAACATAGAAACACATGTATATGCATATTTAGCAAAGGAAAACATCTCACCTTGCAATAACTTTTTCAATAGGCCATGCAACTATTATACCAACAGCTTCTCCAATGGTGAGCATCTCCCGGTTAAGGCAAAATAAATAAGCAGCTGGTGCTTTTGCAACATCAACCCACACTCGTATGAATTGTTCTCCAAGATGAGTGTTGTGAACCATTACATTGGGATCACTAGAACTCCAACAACCATCTGCAACTATGTCTCCAGACCAATCAAGCAAATAGCAAGCATCTCTACTGGCAGAAAATTTATGGCCTATGCTCTACCATAATATCCAACAACCAAGTAAGTAATAATTTATAAACACTTATATATACAGTCCAATTAAATAAAACAAAGGAAATTATACTTTGTTTACTTGTGGGGATGGTATAGTGTGGGATTGCACTTCACTTTGTGGTTTAGAACCATAAGGCAGAAAGTAAATTACAAAGTTCTTTTAGAATATAGTCATTTATAGTATGATTATTGATATATAAGAATCTTACCATATGACCCTTTAACATATCCATCATCTTAGACATTTGGGTCTTTAGAGCATGTTGCTCTTTCTCATACATCTCCATCTTGGATTGACAAATATCAAGAATTGTCAAGCACAATTTGGTAACCCCTCTTCCTTGGCCTAATATACGACCAGATTTGGGATGACCAAACAAAATGGTTAGTGCATCCTTATTTACATTGGTCGTCGTAGATGATTCCGGGTTATTGCGTATAATTTCATCCAATTTTCCCTACACAGAAATTTAATTACAAAGTTAGTATAGAAATCACACTGTAGATAAACAATAGACAAAATTATAACAGGTTTAGACATAGATTTTGACATTGGTTACAAGGGCAAAGGATCTTATTTGGAAAACCAGCATTTCTTTCAACAGTGTTGACAAAATCTCTTGCTCCTTTATCGTACTCCTCTGTGTATCTATATTAGTGACATGAAACACTCACTTACTAATTATATGCTTAATTAGTGGGTAAAAGTTGCAAAAAAAAACTTAAGTAGTTACTAACCTATTAAGATGGACCAATGTCTTGTCTATAGAAATCAGAACAACCCAGCACCTTTTAATATCATCAAAAAATCAAGAATCATTCAATGGTTAGCAAACACTAGCTATCAACAAAATGCACAAGACATGGTGGGTTCAACTTTACCCTACAGTACATATAAACTGATGAACACAACAAAATAATATTCAATGCTGTAAAGACTCGCACCTAGGTGAAGTGTGTTACGGTAATTACTATTAAAATATTCAGAGTTTTTTTTTTGGCATGCGGTATTACTATTATAATTATTTTAATATTTTTAGGTTTATAATTAATATGACGTGAATACATTATTTAGTAATATTAACTATTATTATTATTATTATGATTATTACTATTATTAATATTATAAATCTATTAATATATAAATTTATATGGGTATAAATAGAGGGAAACCTAGGGTAAACCCTACATTCGTTGTGCGTGCGCAGTCTAAGGAAAACAGTATATTGCAGCCACCGTGTTCTTGCCCTTCCGAGCTTGAATCCAGGTAGGTGATTTTAGATGATTGATTCTTGATTATTGGTTCTTATTTATCGATGATACTGCTCTATGAACGCGGATTGCAAAGTTATTGGGTCGAATCTGTATCAGTTTTGATAAATATATATATATATATATAAAATCTCTGTGTTCGTCCGTGCGTTGCTGGTCGGGCACGACACCGTGGGTTGGATGAAGCCGGTGGTTTTCCGTGCACGCGCCACGGAGAGGGAGAAGGAAGGCGACGGCGCTGTGGTCGTGGAGCGACGCCCAACCGCCGTCGGCATGGGATGACGAGGCAAGGGGCGGCGGCGTCCCGGGCGATCGCGCGTCTTTGCGCTGGCGAGAGACGGAGGGCTAAGGCAGCGGCGTCTTCAAGATGTAGCACGCCTGCAGCCCAACGAAAGGAAGAGGGAGACGGGGGCGATGGCTTTGCCGCCCCCTGGCCGTGTGCGCCGCGCCCTACGCGTTGACGATCGGGAGACGAGAGACGGGGGCAGCCTCTTGCTGCCCCGTGAGTCAACACCAGCCCTAACGGGCTGGTGTGTTTGGGCCGGTCCAATTGGGCCGGTCAACCCAAAATAATAACAATATATATATATATATATATATATATATATGTATGTATATATATATACATATGTAATAGGCAATTTATGGTTCCTAATTTATGTGGTTATTTAACCTTAAAATTTCTGATTTGTAATTGAACATTTAAGGTATAGGTTCATGTGCAATAAATACTAAGCCGTTATTTATGATTTTGCATTTTAACACTAGTTTAACTTTAATTGTTTAGTGGACTAGTGGATGAATATATCCATTCACGTATATAAATAATCGTTGGGGTTTGTTACTGTTGGATTGGTGATCTACATGTTCGTGATCTTTGTTGTTTTGTGTATTATCTTGGAAATATCTTGTTTCTTAATAACGTGTAGATTGGGTGGCGAAGCTGGTTGGGTCAACCGAGGGTCCCACATAGGGATGGCAAGAGGCCGTAGGTCCCCTATGTGGCTGGTTAACCCAGGTCCCATATGTGGCGGGTTGTCGATGGGGTACCAAGGGTCCCACATATGGCAGTTTAGTAGTAGCTGAAATTCCTGAGTATGGTGATGGGAATTTCATAGATGATTGTTTTACCGACGAGCCTTACATGATGTGAAATGAGTTGAAATTGTTCCTTTGTGATTGGTTAGTATTTATTTGTGTTGAAATGTGACACTACACTGGCACAAGCATACACCGACCATGTAGACTTAAGATTTCACCTTATAGGACGGTGTGGAGATGGAGATCACCTACTGGGCTTTCGTGCTCACCCTACTATGTCTTTATTTCCTACAGGTTGTAGGGGTTAGCCATTGGAGCCATAGCGGAGCCATAGCGGAGCAAGTCGGGTATTTCATCATGTAGGATTCCTCTATGGATTTATTTATTGGTTTATCTATTTTCCGGACTTGGGTCCATGACAGTTGTATTAACTTGGATAGTTAGACCCTTTTTATTTGTGTTCATGGGTGTTAATTGAATTCAGTAACATTGATCGCACTGATAGCTATTGGTTGATTGCATGTATTTGGGTCATTGGGATGTACAATGCTCCCCCATTGTAGTACTTTATAGGAATGGATCAGTCTCCAATCCCACGACCTCCGGAGTGGGCGTGGGGAAGTCGCGTTCCTGGTTCTGTGGATCTCTAAAAGGGGGCGTGACAAGTTCGTATCAGAGCATGGTTTAGTGGACCTAGGTTAGTGAGGGGTGGTTGAGAGACACTTAGAAGCTTGGAAGACTATAGGGAGGGCGCCTAATCAACGCAGTCCTTATATGTGTTCTGAGTTGACTGAGGGTTCATCAGATCATCCTAGGAAGCATTTGGGATGGGTGCATACATCTTTGCGTGGATCGTGTGCATATCTAGGCACTAGAAATCATCTGCTAATGCTGTTATAATGATGTGCTTGTATTGATTATACTATTGGATATTTGTGGTTTGTTTATCTTTGATGATTAAATGTGCTTAATTGAAAATGCTAGTATGCTAGTTCAAATCTAACAAGTGAAGTGAATAACCACATAATTTGGTAAATAGAAAAAGGAGCGTAGAGACCTCATTATTTGTGTGGTGGACTTGGTTCTGCCTCTTGATTTAAATAATTTGGTTGTTTGACTAGTGCGCAGTAGTTAATAGATATTATTGATATGTGTTGGTGTAGAATGGCACCTAAGACTAGGGCTCAAGGTCCAGCAGAGGAGCTATCTATTCAGTCCGAATCGCAAAGAGCACAGAGTTCACCAGTACCTGCCTTGGGTTCAGATATTGCTGCTCAGATTGGGGCTCAAATACTGAGCCAAATCCAGGGTACCATGAGGGAGGTGGCCAGAGAAGTGATGCAAGAGGAGCTGAGGAAGCAGCACCAGCCTCAACAGGAGCAACATCAGGAGGTTCTAGAGGAGAGCCAGCCACAAGTCACGACGATTTCTGCTGCGCATCGATCGGCCCGGGTGAGTCGGTTCCCGGCGAAACTGACGAAGTTCGAGGCAAATACAAGACCCGATGAGGCTGAGGAATGGGTCAAATGGACAGAGGACATCTTCGAGCTGATCCAGGTGCCTGAGGAGGCTAAAGTCCGCTTAGCCACGCATTTCCTAGTATGTGGGGCCCATAGGTGGTGGGACGCTGTGAAGCATGTTCACGAGAGCCCGATGGCATGGGAGGACTTCATGGAGCTCTTTCACACAGAGTATTTCCCTTGCTCTGTGCAGAAGACGAGGCGACGAGAGTACTACACATTGGAGCAGGGCAGTCGGACTGTGACAGAGTATGTCACTTGCTTTACCTGGAGCTAGGGAGATTTGCCCCAGAGTCATGGAGGGTTGAGGCTAATAAGACCCAGGATTTCATTGATGGGCTAAGACCATCACTCGGGAGGGGACTGAACATGATGGAGTTGACCACTTATAGTGACGCGGTCAACAAGGCACTTATTGGAGAGCGGGACTTAAACCAGATCAGGACTCAGAAACCTGGGAGCTCAGCGGGGCCTAGCCAGAAGAGGCCAAGGGAGGAACAGTCAGAGGGACAGGGGGACAAGAGGCCGGTGCCCAAATTTTCATATCTAGGGAACTCAGGCAGCAGTTCTACCTCACAGTTTTTGGGGACATGTCGATCTTGTGGACTTCGGGGACACAAGGAGGCAGATTGTAGGCGGAAGGGTGGTAACCCACTCAAGTGCTTTCAATGTGGGGGACTAGGACACAGGGTAGGAGAGTGTCCTTCTGCCAGCTCAGCTAGTGTTGCGGTGCCTCATCGACCTCGTGACCAGGGCCAGAGGAGCGGGGCTCCATATCAGAGACCAGCTCAATCAGGACAGTCGGTACATGGACGACCTGTTACACATCAACCTCAGCGGGAGGCCCAGGCTCAGAAGGGACAGAATGATCGAGCTACGACGAGTCAGGCCAGTGGCAGTGTTCAGAAGGGGAGGAACTACGCCATCACTGACAGGGAGGTAGAAGTTCCACCAGTTGATGAGACGAGTCAGGGGCCAGCTTCGGTGAGAGGTACGATTTTGGTTTCACGTACTATTTGTACTGTCTTGATTGACACCGGTGCTACACACTCTTTTATCGCGCACTCCACTGTAGAGGGATTAGAGTTGGATTGTACTACTGTTGATCAGCCCCTTGTGGTTGATACACTCGTAGGGGGCCTAGTGGTGATTGATAAGGTCTGTTCGGAATGTGAGGTAACTCTAGGAGGTGTCGACCTCCGGTATAACCTATATGTGATGCACTTTGATGCATTTGATGTGATTTTGGGTATGGACTGGTTGACCCGTGTGGAGGCAGTGATTGAGTGTTATAGGCGACGAGTGACGTTCCTCACACCTGAGGGCACTCGAGGTACTTTCGTGGGTGAGTGCTCTGATGATACATGCGAGTTGGGGCCTTTGAAGCAAGGATGGGGAGATATAACCCATCAGTTAACCAGTCTGACCCTAGTTGATTCCCAGCAGGAGGGTAAGGTGGTGTTACCCAAGGTGGTGGATCAGTTTCCCGACATGTTTCCCGAGGACTTGGTTGAATTACCACCAGAGAGAGAGGTGGACTTCTCGATAGAGTTACTACCTGGGACGGCACCGATCAGATTGGCAGCTTACAGGATGGCACCAGTTGAGCTTTGAGAGCTCAAGAGACAGATTGACGATCTTTTAGCACGTGGTTTTATTAGACGGAGTAGTTCGCCTTGGAGTGCTCTGGTGTTATTCGCCAAAAAGGCGGATGGTTCGCTTCGGTTGTGTATTGACTATCGACGGTTGAACCAGGTGACAGTGAAGAACAGATACCCACTACCGAGGATCGATGATTTGTTTGACCAGTTCAGGGGTGCCCGTTGGTTTTCTAAGGTTGATTTGAGATCTGGATACCATCAGCTACATGTGCGGAAGTCAGATATCCCGAAGACAGCCTTCAGTTGCAGATATGGCCATTTTAAGTGGTTAGTGATGCCTTTCGGGCTCACAAATACCCCAGCGGTGTTTATGGGGTTGATAAATCAGATCTTTACACCTTATCTTGATCGGTTTGTGGTGGTCTTCATAGATGATATCCTGATTTATTCCCGGACAGAGAGCGAGCATGAGGAGCATTTACTTGTGGTGTTGCAGACGTTGAGGGACCATAGACTATACGCAAAATTCAGGAAGTGTGACTTTTGGTTGCAGAGGGTGAAGTTTTTTGGGCACGTGGTATCATCAGAGGGTATCACGGTAGATCCTGGCAAGATTGAGGCAATGATGTCTTGGAAGCGGCCAACGAATGTTTTTGAGATACGGAGTTTTCTGGGGTTGGTGGATTATTACAAGAGGTTTGTCAAGGACTTTTCCCGTTTAGCTGCACCGATGACTAACTTAACCCGAAAGGGGGTGCGGTTTGACTGGTCGGATGCTTGTGAGGAGGCTTTCAGTCAGCTGAAGGCCAGATTGACTTCAGCGCCTATCTTGGTCCTACCACAGGAGGGTGTACCCTATGAGGTCTATTGTGATGCCTCTAATGTTGGGTTGGGTTGTGTACTCATGCAGGAAGGACGGGTAATTGCTTATGGTTCCCGTCAATTGAAGACTCATGAGAAGAACTACCTACACATGATTTAGAGCTAGCTGTAGTGATCTTTGCATTGAAGAGTTGGCAGCACTATCTCCTTGGGGAGAAGTTCGTGGTATACACTGACCACAAGAGCTTGCAATACATCTTCTCTCAGCGGGATCTGAATCTTAGACAAAGGCATTGGGTGGAGTATATGCAGCAGTTCCAGTTTGATCTACAGTATACACCTGGGAAGGGGAATGTAATAGCTGATGCCTTGAGCCGGAAGAGCCAGGCCACGATGGCTCTGTCGTGGTCAAGGAATGGGAGATGATGGGGCAACTAGCTACTGCGAGGTTCTGACCGGTGCAGGGCATAGTGCAGGGTATGCTGAGTGTGGTTATAGCAGTGCCTGAGTTGCACCGTCAGGTTATTGCAGGTCAGTTGGGGGATGTTGAGTGTGAGGTCATTCGAGATCAGATTCAGAATGCCGTACTTTCTGCTGATTGGACAGAGGATTCCGACCATGTGTTGCGCTATCGAGGTCGATCGATAGTTCCATTTTCTCTCCGGGAGACAGTTCTACGGGAATTCCATCACTCTCGTTTGGCTGTTCATCCTGGGGGAACAAAGATGTACCATGCTGTTCGGCAATAGTTCTGGTGGTCGGGCCTTAAGAAGGCTGTTGCGGAGTTTGTTCGACGGTGCTTGATATGCCAGCAGGTCAAGGCTGAGCATTTGCGGTCTACCGGTGAGTTGCAATCGTTACCTGTGCCGGAGTGGAAGTGGGATCATGTGACTATGGACTTCGTCACAGGGCTTCCTCGTTCTAGAGGTCATGATACTATTTGGGTTGTTGTGGACCGTTTGACGAAATCTGCCCACTTTATTCCGATTCGTGAGACGGATCCAGTCCGGACCTTGGGACAGTGATATGTCGACATGGTGGTACGGTTGCGTGGTGTGCCATTGTCGATCGTTTCTAATAGGGATGCTCAGTTCACTTCGCAATTCTGGCAGCAGTTACAGCGTGCTTTGGGCACCCGAGTGAATTTGAGTACAGCTTATCACCCACAGACAGATAGCCAGTCCGAGCGCACTATTCAGATTCTCGAGGACATGCTCCGTGCGTGTGTGTTGGATTTTGGCGGTTGTTGGGAGACACACCTTCCCTTAGTGGAGTTCTCCTACAACAACAGTTATCAGGCTACGATAGGAATGGCGCCTTATGAGGCATTATATGGGCGACCGTGTTGCTCCCCTCTGTGTTGGGCTCAAGCAGGGGAGGCAGTTGTTTTGGGTCCTGATATGGTTCAGGAGACTACCGAGTTGGTTCAGCTGATCCGACAGCGGATGTTGATGGCCCAGAGTTGACAGAAGTCATATGCGGATAGACGGCGGCAACCGCTTCAGTTCGTCGTAGGGGATCGCGTCTTCCTGCGAGTCTCGCCACGGCGGGGGCACAGACGGTTTGGGCGAGGTTCCAAACTCTCACCTCGATTTGTGGGTCCTTTCCCTATCATTGCAGCTGTGGGACCGGTAGCCTATCGATTGGAGTTACCACCCGAGTTGGCTCGTGTTCATGACGTTTTCCATGTCTCCCAGCTGTGGCGATATTATCCGGATCCTTCCCATGTGCTCGATTGGCGTGAGATAGAGTTAGCGGATGATGGTTCTGTTGTAGAGGCACCAGTCCAGATTTTAGATCGCCGGGAACAGGTCTTGCGGGGCAGGACAATTCCGTTGGTTCGCGTTTTGTGGCGTCATCGCAACATGGAGGAGCAAACCTGGGAGCGCGAGAGTCAGATGCGTGTTCTTCACCCCGAGCTATTCAAGGACGAACAGTCTTGAGGTGGGGAGGGTGTCAAATCTTTACCGTGCCTTGAGGTAGTTGATCTTGTTGTTTTGTTTACTGTGCTTATGGTTGTGATTTGGTTGTGTGGTTTGATGTGCTGGTGGTTACGTTGTTCACGGGTGTTGTTTATTATACTCATTGTAGCTAGGTTGTGCATAACTTTTTCCATTAGAGGTGACTTATCTTTTCGGGGACGAAAAGTCCTAAGGTGGGGAGGATATAAAGACTCGCACCTAGGTGAAGTGTGTTACGGTAATTACTATTAAAATATTCGGAGTTTTTTTTTGGCATGCGGTATTACTATTATAATTATTTTAATATTTTTAGGTTTATAATTAATATGACGTGAATACATTATTTAGTAATATTAACTATTATTATTATTATTATTATTATTATTATTACTATTATTAATATTATAAATCTATTAATATATAAATTTACATGGGTATAAATAGAGGGAAACCTAGGGTAAACCCTACATTCGTTGCGCGTGCGCAGTCTAAGGAAAACAGTATATTGCAGCCACCGTGTTCTTGCCCTTCCGAGCTTGAATCCAGGTAGGTGATTTTAGATGATTGATTCTTGATTATTGGTTCTTATTTATCGATGATACTGCTCTATGAACGCGGATTGCAAAGTTATTGGGTCGAATCTGTATCAGTTTTGATAAATATATATGTATATATATATATGTATATATATATATATATAAAATCTCTGTGTTCGTCCGTGCATTGCTGGTCGGGCACGACGCCGTGGGTTGGATGAAGCCGGTGGTTTTCCGTGCACGCGCCACGGAGAGGGAGAAGGAAGGCGACGGCGCTGTGGTCGTGGAGCGACGCCCAACCGCCGTCGGCATGGGATGACGAGGCAAGGGGCGGCGGCGTCCCGGGCGATCGCGCGTCTTTTGCTGGCGAGAGACGGAGGGCTGAGGCGGCGGCGTCTTCAAGCTGTCGCGTGCCTGTGGCCTAACGAGAGGAAGAGGGAGACGGGGGCGACGGCTTTGCCGCCCCCTGGCCGTGTGCGCCGCGCCCTGCACGTTGAGGATCGGGAGACGAGAGACGGGGGCAGCGTCTTGCTGCCCCGTGAGTCAACACCAGCCCTAACGGGTTGGTGTGTTTGGGCCGGTCAACCCAAAATAATAACAATATATATATATATATATATATATATCAATGGAGAAATTAGTTCGATTACCGGCCTGACTTCGATATGGAATAGGACATATAGTACCGTATACCGTATATATCAATGGAGAAATTAGTTCGCTTCCACTTCGATTTAGTTGAATAAAATAATATATATATATATATATATATATATATATATATATATATATATATACATATGTAATAGGCAATTTATGGTTCCTAATTTATGTGGTTATTTAACCTTAAAATTTCTGATTTGTAATTGAACATTTAAGGTATAGGTTCATGTGCAATAAATACTAAGCCGTTATTTATGATTTTGCATTTTAACACTGGTTTAACTTTAATTGTTTAGTGGACTAGTGGATGAATATATCCATTCACGTATATAAAAAACCGTTGGGGTTTGTTACTGTTGGATTGGTGATCTACATGTTTTGTGATGCTGTTGTTTTGTGTATTATACTGGAAATATCTTGTTTCTTAATAACGTGTAGATTGGGTGGCGAAGCTGGTTGGGTCAACTGAGGGTCCCACATAGGGCTGGCAAGAAGCCGTAGGTCCCCTATGTGGCTGGTTAACCCAGGTCCCATATGTGGCGGGTTGTCGATGGGGTACCAAGGGTCCCACATATGGCAGTTTAGTAGTAGCTGAAATTCCTGAGTATGGTGACGGGAATTTCATAGATGATTGTTTTACCGACGAGCCTTACATGATGTGAAATGAGTTGAAATTGTTCCTTTGTGATTGGTTAGTATTTATTTGTGTTGAAATGTGACACTACACTGGTACAAGCATACACCGACCATGTAGACTTAGGATTTCACCTTATAGGACGGTGTGGAGATGGAGATCACCTACTGGGCTTTCGTGCTCACCCTACTTTGTCTTTATTTCCTACAGGTTGTAGGGATTAGCCGTTGGAGCCATAGCAGAGCCATAGCGAAGCAAGTCGGGTATTTCATCATGTAGGATTCCTCTATGGATTTATTTATTGGTTTATCTATTTTCCGGACTTGGGTCCGTGACAGTTGTATTAACTTGGATAGTTAGACCCTTTTTATTTGTGTTCATGGGTGTTAATTGAATTCAGTAACATTGATCGCACTGATAGCTATTGGTTGATTGCATGTATTTGGGTCATTGGGATGTACAATGCTCCCCCATTGTAGTACTTTATAGGAATGGATCAATCTCCAATCCCCCGACCTCCAGAGTGGGCGTGGGGAAGTCGCGTTCCTTGTTCTGTGGATCTCTGAAAGGGGACGTGACAAATGCAGTCTAGTGTCTTCATTTTACACTGCAGAAATGTTCAGTGCAATCCAGAATATATGTTCTATGTATAATTTTACCATGCAGTCCAATGTTTTTCATTATCTTAGCTTCCAGTCAATGTTCAATGCAGTCCAGTGTTCTTCACTGTTTTGCAGTCCAGTGTTCACCACACTTCTTTTTGGGCAAAAGAAAGTGTAAAGAAGGATCTTATACTTCTTGTATTATATATCTAAAAGTTTGAACTTAATAACTTCTCAAGATTCTTCTAGTTGAAGAACAAGATACAAAATTATTGTTATAGTTTTGAATTTCTGTAATAATCATACCTGTGATGTGACACACTGTAATGACCCGTGTGTAACCCGTGTGTAAGAAGTTAACCACAAACACCTTGGATGTTGGTGCACAAGTTTGAGGTAAGAGAGGAGCCCAAGAGGGGACTTTTGGGAGGTGCATGTATCAAGCGATAGCGTACATTTATGCCCTAGGAAGATGCTATGCGTTCTGAAGGCGGTTTTAAGGTTGTTTTGGCTGATCTTGGAGCTCACTTTTGACCCAGTAGATGGCCTCAAACAATTGGCGTGCAAGAACAAAAGTTTCTTAGAATGAGGTCCTCTATCTACCACAGAAATTTCAGAGCATTTGGAGCTGCACGTGAATTCACCCATTTCACATGCAAGCATATTTTTGCTTCTCAGGCCTCTACAAGATGCAAGGAGGCTTGGGGTAAAGTTTGAGTGCATTTGGAGCTACACGCCAATTGGGGAATTGGCGTTCAAATTGGCGTGCAGGCATATTTTTGCATGGTTACCTTAGTTTTGTTATTCTAATCATCTTTTCCCAAAGGACCAGGTTGGAATAGTGAGTATTTTGGTGTGTATGGATGCGGAAAGGTTGTAGCTTGTGTAATCAAAACTACGTCGTTTTGATCCTGGGTTTCACTTAATCAAAACTACGTCGTTTTGATAATGGGAGGTCTATATAAAGATGAGGAGACTCCTTGTTCTAGGGTTAGGGTTCTTTTCGGCCGTCGGAGAGAGAGAGAGAGAGAGAGAGAGAGAGAGAGAGGGAAGGAAGGAGAGGCTGCTGGCTTGCTGCCGGAGCGTCGTGCGTGGGGAAGACAACGTCTAGCGTGGAAGCAAGAGCTGGAGGACGTTTTCAAGGTAGGGATTCTGTTCTTCCTAAATCCTCCTCTGTCCTAGGGTCCTAGGGCAGATTATGGGTTATATCTGTTATATTATTTATATGTAAATTCATATAGGTGTGACCTCCTATATGAATGTTGGCCTTCAATGGCGATTTTGGTGTTTCTGGTGTTTGTGTGATGCATGAAAAGTGTTTGATAAAATGCCTGTATGACATGCCTGCTACATGTTTGATGAAATGCCTGTGTGAACTAAAAGTGTGTGCATATGCCCATTATGTGTTTGGTAATATGTCCGTGTGATTGGACTTGTGGTTTAGTGAATGTATGTATGCTGGATGTTTGCTCTATGGCCTGAATGGCTGGGTTTGTGCGCTTGTGAACGGGTGCACACCAAGTGTTTGGTTGTATGCTTGAGTGACCATGGTGTGTGTTATGTGCTTGACTGTGGTATCTGGCCTGAAGAGGCGGTTAAAGAACTTTGCCTGAGAGGCGGTTAAACTAGTGGCCTGAAGAGGCGGTTAAATCACTTGGCCTGAAGAGGCGGTTAAATCACTTGGCCTGAAGAGGCAGTTAAATAACTTGGCCTGAAGAGGCGGTTAAATCACTTGTGGTTAAAGTGTTAGCTCGTGTGGCGGTGGAAGATTGTAAATTGTTGATGTGGTTGTTATTATGTCCGTTGAAATTATTGTATCACGACACTGCACCTGTACACATGGCATGTAGCCGCTAGGAACATGGGAAGGGTTGGGGAGACTTGATCCCTACTGAGCTGTGGTTGCTCACCCCTCCTACTGTGTTTGCTTCTTTTCCAGGGACTTACAGGCGTTAGGTGGACACACCAAGGTGGAAAACCATCTTCATTTTATTGTTCAGTTCAGTAATGTAATTTTATAATCTATGTAACCCCAAGGGGGGAGGAAATGTAATAAGGGATTGAATTGTAGTAAAGAACCTGGTTGGTTTGTGAACCTCTGATGTTTGGAATTAAATAAAGGTGTGGTTTGTTTGATTTATGGTAATTGTTAGTCTTATTTGTGTGGCATCCAGTAATCCAACCCCGTTGCCCCTGTGTGGGTAAAGGGGAGTCACGTACCGGTTTCCTCGGGTTGGAAATCCGGGGCGTGACAATATGGTATCAGAGCATGGCCTAGTTGGCCTAGGGTAGTGGGCGGACTTGGTTATCTTGAGTCCTTTGGAGGAGCCTGGAGGGACGTGCCTGATCAACACGGTCCTCTTGGAGCCTCTAAGGTGTACTTGGGGTAGTCCAGTCTTGTGGTAGGATTTGCATGCATTGGCATTAGGGCACTAGTTGCATATGTTGCTCATGTGTGATCGGGTGGGAACTGTGATTAAGCTGTGTATGTGGTAGGAATGCATGAATAACGTGATAAAGTGTTAATCTGTGCAACTCTGATCTTTTGTGGTAATTTGAACATGAAAGCAAGGAAAAGAAATTGTGGAATTGAAACTGTGTGCTTGGAAACTTGAGGCTTGTGAACTGTTAACAAAAAAAAAATAATAAATCAATGTGATTTGTTTGGTGTTCTGTGAATGGTTGAGCATGTGATTTTTTTGGTACTGTGTGAAATAAGCGTGGTTATGAGCAATGCAATGGAATGTAAAATTGGTATAGTCTGTTAAATGTGAACCTATGGACTGGACTTGTGTGGTAATAATGCATGTTATAGCTTAAGCTGCTTAGTCGGTAGTGGTCTCGCGATTGTTGAGATCATTTAGTGTTAATCTGGAGCGCTACCTTTTCGCTTAACCAATGTTTCTGGAAACTATAAGCCGTGCGACTATTGAGGTAACGAGAGGAGGCTGCGACCCGGTTTGGGCAAGTGAGAGAGCTGCAGGCTGAAGGTGATAGACTAATCACGGCAGAGGTTGGCGTCTTGAGCTCGATTATTCCAGAGGTGAGGGATGCAATTCGACAACTGATCAGGAGCGAGGTACGCCGAGAGCTGTTAGCCCTCAACACCCCCGTTTGAGTCCTGTTTCTCAAAAGATTGCGCTTGTTGTGGACAACCGGGGCACTGGAACAGAGAGTGTGCCAAGGAGCAGTACCGGTGTCGCCTCTGTGAAAAGTAGGACGTCTTCGTACAGTCTGTTTTAGTAGGACCGGAAGTGATGCTAGGGGATTGGCTCAGCGACCGGAAGTTCTACTCGTCAGGAGTCTTGTGTTTCGTTGCATGTGTTGAGAATGTGCAGAAAATGTGGCATTGTGTTATTGTATGTATTGCATAAGTGGTAAAGGTATATAGCGGAGTTGCTACGTGTGGGTGTTGCGACACATATGCGTAGAGAAGGATGAGACATGGTGTATGGGTATAGTAACTGTGGTGTGAGGGTGAGGAAGAGTGTTAGAAGTGATGTTGTTTATGTTCTTCCTTGTCTGGTGTTATTAAACTGTTGGTAAGCTTTAAAAAAAAAAAAAAAAAAAAAAAAAAAAAAAAGGGGGGGGGGTTGTTTGATCCCCGCAATTGAGTCGATTGGCGTTTTTGCTTGGAAGGGGTATTAGTCTTACTCCTTGGGGAGCGATTTATGTCGGGCGGATGTCACAAAGGTGCATGTTTTAGAGCAGTCTTTGGTAGGCGGATGACCTACATTTGTGCTCTTGAAAACCTTTCATGTACAGTATCACGCGGTAAGGGAGATGGTTCATGCTATCAAGGTATTGGTGTGTTTAGGAACTACGTGAAAGTCCCGAATCAGGCGTTTGCATGTCTTGTTTCCTGCGCCACCCAGAGGAATGGCAGTGATCACATTAAGCTGAGACTAGAGCCTGAGCATTTCTTGGTCAGTTTGAGTGTTTTGTTGGTGTGTTGAGATAGGACGTGAGATAGGACGTGACGGTTGGTATAGCAGGGTTAGTGGGCCATGAGGTGGAGTATGTCCTGGAGGCTAAGGATTCCCTTGTGACCTGTGAATGGCGACACAGAGGGATTAATTGTCTTATTGCAGGTGGAAGGATTTTTTCCTAGTCAGAGAGAGAGCTGTGTTAGTTATACTTCACCGATGTCAGAGGGTAAGTTCCACTTCATTGCGTTTGGTGTTTGCCGACTCAGAAAGGCGTTAACACTTGGGCTGTAGGGTACGCCTCAGTTAGTATGCAGGCTGTGGACCTTGGTGGATAGCTATTTAACCGTGATCAAGGATGCTAGCACGAAGTGTCTGAGAGGCGTTATAGTGTAGTGTTCGGATTCATAGACTTCTTTTAGTCGATCCTCACGGTCGGTGACAGGTGATAGTCGGATGGTGGATTTTGGTCTTGCTGTGGTTGTGTATGGTACTGAATTCGTTGTTTTGAGTTACTTCTTGGACTCCATTGGGCGTCTTGTTGACTGTGACCGAATTGGTGGAGCGCAAACTTCATCCTGCTGTAGTTGTGTCCTGGATTGTAAGTCGTCTTGAGTTCCCTTTGGCATTGGTTGGGTTTTGTTGTTACGTGTATCGCTATAGAGTGAGGCGGTTTAAGCTGTGATGCTGGTGCTGCTGTGGTGATATCCCTGTGTGGGACTGTGATTGTGGTTTGCATAGTACTTTTCTCTTGTTTGTTTGTGTTTCCTTGTGACCTCTTTGTGTTTGCTGTCAGGGTAAGGTCTACATATGGAGTGTGGCTGCGTTGTAAATTGTTGGTGTCCGTTGACATCAAATCTCAGTGGTGTCATTGTTAGGTATTTTACATTGTGGAGTGTTGGTCCTATTGTGACACGAGTAGGCGTCTAACGCCGAGTACCCTACTATGTCGATGTAGTGACTTCTCGTTCAATCATATGAATTCTAGCGAATGGATACTTCATGCATAGGCTTATGGTGTTGGCCTTGTTCGGTTGTCGGGGTCTTAGCGACTTTGTGGGAGGTTTCTCGACCTCACTATTGTCAGACTTGCTCCCATGAGTTGTTGTCCGCACGCTAATTGGCCAAGCTCTAGTCTGGTTGTGCTCCTGGGTGTTATGTGTTGCTTTGATCTTCTCGTGATGTTTACTACCTGCTTCCTCTTTTCGGGGACGAAAAGTCCAAAGGTGGGAAGGTTGTGAGGACACTCCCTGCGGATGAGTTTATAATGATGGTGAATGGGCAGTGGAACGTTAAACATGTAGTAGTGTTTTGTTTGTGAGTTGTTCCTTGTGGTGGTGTTTATGATGTGAGTTGCTCTGTGACCTATGTGATCTGTTAAACGTGTTAGTGATGGGCGTATATGTCTTATACTGTCCTATCATGCTGTGTTGTATTGGGTCGGTGGGTACGTGCCTTCATGTGTGTTATGGTGTGATATCTTCGGTCGCGGGTATGTGAATGGTTGTGGGCTATGTGCATTAGCAGGTGCGTTTTGGATGGTGTGTTGTCTTTTAGGGGCCGACACGTCCTGCAGAGGAGACATGGAATGTGAGTCCATGATGCGTGAGCAACACCCAGCGTTGTTCGAGGACGAACAACCTTAAGAGTAGGAGGTGACTGTTGGTGGCTGTTGGCCAAGGGATTGTGATGTGTTTTCTTGTATTAGTTGTGTATGACTTGGTGTATTTGTTTTATCTTTTAGACATGTGTCCATCATTGTGATGTGTTTTGAGATGTGTATTTGTGACATGCGGATATGTGTTATATGCATTATTGTGATGCATGTGGTTGTGGATTATGGTGGTACCTTGTTATGTGCTGTTATGTGCTGTGCGCGGTGTATGACCCATTTGGGTGTTGTGGCTCGCCGTGTGGCAAATGGGTAGCTTGTGTTTGTTTTCCTCGTATGTCATTTCTTTTCGAGGACGAAAAGTCTTAAGGGGGAGAGGATGTAATGACCCGTGTGTAACCCGTGTGTAAGAAGTTAACCACAAACACCTTGGATGTTGGTGCACAAGTTTGAGGTAAGAGAGGAGCCCAAGAGGGGACTTTTGGGAGGTGCATGTATCAAGCGATAGCGTACATTTATGCCCTAGGAAGATGCTATGCGTTCAGGCGGTTTAAGTTGTTTTGGCTGATCTTGGAGCTCACTTTTGACCCAGTAGATGGCCTCAAACAATTGGCGTGCAAGAACAAAAGTTTCTTAGAATGAGGTCCTCTATCTACCACAGAAATTTCAGAGCATTTGGAGCTGCACGTGAATTCACCCATTTCACGTGCAAGCATATTTTTGCTTCTCAGGCCTCTACAAGATGCAAGGAGGCTTGGGGTAAAGTTTGAGTGCATTTGGAGCTGCATGCCAATTGGGTGTGTATGGATGCGGAAAGGTTGTAGCTTGTGTAATCAAAACTACGTCGTTTTGATCCTGGGTTTCACTTAATCAAAACTACGTCGTTTTGATAATGGGAGGTCTATCTAAGGATGAGGAGACTCCTTGTTCTAGGGTTAGGGTTCTTTTCAGCCGTCGCAGAGAGAGAGAGAGAGAGAGAGAGAGAGAGAGAGAGAGAGGGGGGAAGGAAGGAGAGCGCCGGCTTCTTGCCCGGAGCGTCGTGCGTGGGGAAGACAACGTCTAGCGTGGAAGCAAGAGCTGGAGGACGTTTTCAAGGTAGGGATTCTGTTCTTCCTAAATCCTCCTCTGTCCTAGGGTCCTAGGGCAGATTATGGGTTATATCTGTTATATTATTTATATGTAAATTCATATAGGTGTGACCTCCTATATGAATGTTGGCCTTCAATGGCGATTTTGGTGTTTCTGGTGTTTGTGTGATGCATGAAAAGTGTTTGATAAAATGCCTGTATGACATGCCTGCTACATGTTTGATGAAATGCCTGTGTGAACTTAGCTGTGTGCATATGCCCATTATGTGTTTGGTAATATGTCCGTGTGACTGGACTTGTGGTTTAGTGAATGTATGTATGCTGGATGTTTGCTCTATGGCCTGAATGGCTGGGTTTGTGCGCTTGTGAACGGGTGCACACCAAGTGTTTGGTTGTATGCTTGAGTGACCATGGTGTGTGTTGTGTGCTTGACTATGGTATCTGGCCTGAAGAGGCGGTTAAAGAACTTTGCCTGAGAGGCGGTTAAACTAGTGGCCTGAAGAGGCGGTTAAATCACTTGGCCTGAAGAGGCGGTTAAATCACTTGGCCTGAAGAGGCAGTTAAACAACTTGGCCTGAAGAGGCGGTTAAATCACTTGTGGTTAAAGTGTTAGCCTGTGTGGCAGTGGAAGATTGTAAATTGTTGATGTGGTTGTTATTATGTCCGTTGAAATTATTGTATCACGACACTGCACCTGTACACATGGCATGTAGCCGCTAGGAACATGGGAAGGGTTGGGGAGACTTGATCCCTACTGAGCTGTGGTTGCTCACCCCTCCTACTATGTTTGCTTCTTTTCCAGGGACTTACAGGCGTTAGGTGGACACACCAAGGTGGAAGACCATCTTCATTTTATTGTTCAGTTCAGTAATGTAATTTTATAATCTATGTAACCCCAAGGGGGGAGGAAATGTAATAAGGGATTGAATTGTAGTAAAGAACCTGGTTGGTTTGTGAACCTCTGATGTTTGGAATTAAATAAAGGTGTGGTTTGTTTGATTTATGGTAATTGTTAGTCTTATTTGTGTGGCATCCAGTAATCCAACCCCGTTGCCCCCGTGTGGGTAAAGGGGAGTCACGTACCGGTTTCCTCGGGTTGGAAATCCGGGGCGTGACACACACATAGTAGTTAAAAGGTCCTTTCTAGCATTTATTTATGTACTTTAATATTTTAATTGTCTTTCATAGATGTTCATATGATAGGCACCTGCTTGTCAATACTTTTTGGAAGTATGAAGCATCATTTCTAATTGCTTTAAGTTGTAATCAGATCATCCATCCTTATCTTAAAATTTTAATACTTTGTAAATAGCTATAATGAATGAATAAATAAATAAATATACAGCTAATATTTTGTTCATAAAAGATAGCTTTGAATTTTATTTTTAACAGTGGATATATTAACAGATCCTTATCTCTTTTAAAAAAAACTTGGATTTCAATCTGCTCCTATTTAAGTGCAAGCTTTAAAGACAAGTTCAATTTATGATATATGTTTATGTGGCTTGGGATTTAGGACTGCACTGAACATGGAATACATAGAGAAACCAAGGTACACCTAACATGGAATACACAAAGAAACCAAGGTACACGCATGGAATACCTAACATGGAATACACATAATACATAGAGACTGAAACTTGAAGCATTAACGTGGAATACACAGACAAACCAAGGTACACGCATAACCAAAGCCAGAAAATTCGCGTTTCTACTCCTTTGCCTTGAAGGATGAAAACCTCTTTTTCTTCTCTCCTTGTTTCCTATCCTTTGTCATTATAACTTTATGACATTCTGGAGAGTGATGTCCTTGTTTGCCACAAATATAGCAATAGGAGTCTTCTCTTTTCTTCCTAAATTTTGATGATCTTCTAGGCTTCCATCTATTGCTCTTGTTGAAAACCTTTTTGAATGTGCGCAGCAACAGAGCCATATCTCTTTCATCAAGGCCTGTGTCATTAGTTTGTTGGGAGCTTTCTGCTTCTATTTTTGATGACTCACATTCCTTTTTCGCTTTATAAGCAACATATATTGTGCTTCTCTTTGGATCCCCTTCACCTTCAGCTTTGGGATGATTATAACTCTTGAACCGTTCATCATGTGTCTTCAGTTCACCATAGAGTGCTATAAGAGTTTTTCTTGCCCATTTGGGATCTTGTTAGATAGTAGTTATTGTTGGATCAAGCCTAAAATTTGGATGATGCAAATAAAACCCTATGTAATTTGATTTGAGACATTGCATGTATTCTTAAGTTGTTGCAGAAGATATAATCTTAATCCGTACGTTCACTCATGAGAGCAAAGCTAAGGACAAGATACATAATCTTGATCCAGATAAACGTGAGTGTCGTCAAACACTTGGTAAATAACCAAGTCTACACTTCATACGGAATAAGGATCATTCGTGCAGACTAAACGCTCAAAGCTACGGACTAAGAAATCTGCATCTAACACCTTAATGGACTAAGTCAAGTAGATGTGGAATAAGAAATCCTAGTCAACATCTAGCACGGAGTAAGGAAACAGTTATCGTGGAATAAAAAGCTAAGTCTTCTACTCAAGCGGATTAAGGACAAGAAGACACAGAGTAAGGAATCCGAGTCTTCTATACATGTGGAGTAAGGAACGACTTGTGCGGAATAAGGACCCAAGTCCTTTATTTGCATGGAGTAAGGAAAATAGATGCAGAGTAAGGAATCCGAACATTTTACTCATGCGGAGTAAGGATGCGCTGATACGGAGTAAACGATCCGGCCTTTTACCTCATGCAGAGTAAGGAACTCATACAGAATAAGGAAGCACTGATATAGAGTAAGCTCTCTGGACTTCTCGTTCATACGGAGTAAGGAAGCGCTGACATGGAATAAGGATTAAAGTATCAAACTGACATGGAGTAAGCAACCAATGATACAGAGTAAGGATCCGTGCTTCATTAACACAGAGTAAGGAACTTTACGACGAATTAAAAAAACGCTACTTCAACTTATCATCTTCGCATTTAAGTAGTCAGCTCACTGTGTCCCGATATAAGACAAACTCGCTGAAAACCTAAAGCATCTTACACATGGACCACGCGGATATGTGGACATAACTTTAACTGCACTTGGGAACTCACAAAGTAATTCAAAGTTTAAAGACCCAAGATCTTGAGCTCCACATTCGCAGCAATTGAAGCAGAGAAGTTACTGAGGAATAGTCAATGTTGCATGTTGCTCGAAAGAACAAGTTCCAAGAATGTTTCCAACGGATGGCCTTATATATATTAGACCTTGTATATGTTCATACAAGTTGATGTCGTTCGCGAGCACTTAAGTGTGTAAGAAAATTACATGTATAAGAGCTTTATAGAGATATTGGCTAAGTGTGTGAGTTATTTGTAAATAGTGTCAGAGAGTATTACAATAGATCGAAAAGCTTTACAAGCTTTAATTTACTCTATTTTGTTGTAATTATCATTTAATAATAAAACAAAATACTTTCACTATATAGTTATCTTCCGCATTGATCTTATCTCTTAACCAGTATTAGTGTTGCGCTAGAGTTAGAAAAGAGTTTCGATAAAAGCCTATTCACCCCCCCCCCCTCTAGGCTTCCAGGGACCAACAGTTATCTTCATAATGAATTTGAAAGGAAAAAGCTCTCATGAATCTATCCAAGATTATTGTGTTGGAGCAGTTTTATCTAACATCCTTTAATTCTCTCAGTAATTTGGTGAATCTTTTGTAGATGTCATCAATGTGTTCACCAGATTTGTGTTGGAAATTTTTAAACTTTGTACGCAGCATACTTATCTTGTTAGCTTGTTGGTTTTCATTACCTTCATACAAGATAATAAGCTGCTCTCACATCTCACTAGCTGTCTCACAATGTTCAACATCTGCAAATAGCTCTTCATCAAGTGAGGCAGTGAGATATCCCATAGCTTTATTTGAAGCCTTGTGCAGATCTTTCTCTTCATTGGATAACTCTAAGGGATATTTGGGTCAACGTACCCCTGTACTGTCTGTTGTCATAGGCATGGGTGGCTCATTGAACAGACAAGGATACATTAGATGATCGTGGGTGTTCAGAAAGATCTTCATCCTCTTCTTCCATTGTTGAAAGAATTCAACCGTGCACTTTAGAGGTTGAGTGATCATAAAGTTTAGTGTGACGTAGTTGTTCTTCTCTTCCGTGTTCTCCTTGATTGGTTCCACATTATGTGTGGCTTTGAGTTATGAAGAACTAGGATCTACGGACTCCTTTTGTAATCTTGAGTTAGTGCTTTGTTCTCTTTTCATGGAATCTCGATTGATAAAAGGCTTTGATACCACTTATTAGGTCACGTGAAGGGTGAATAGACTTCTTTCGACTTCTTCTTTAGATATTTATATCAATAGATGCGATTCAGAAAACAGATCTTGTAAACAATAAACGGGAACAAGCACAAAATGTTTTCTAAAAGTAAACTCAATATATTTAATAAGAACACAAGAATGTAATGCTAATTTATAATAGGAGTTTCTTTATTATCATACACAAAACACTCAAAGATCAGAATCACACAGGTTGTGTTCTTGATTTGTAACTCAAGCTATAATGATGAAAACATAAGTCTCGTGAACAACTCTTAAAAACAATCATCTCAACAACACGCTAACATCTCATGCTTTCATCTATTTATGCAAGAAAACCTATTAGCTAAAACAGGAAACAGATCATATAAATATTGTAAGATCTTTCCAAATCTTTCCTTTTCCTTGTTTTCCAAAGATAGCTTCATACATGATGGCGCAAAGATGTACATACAGTCATGACCTAGTATATCGAAAGTAATGTCTCGAAGCTTCAACAATCCTGCAAGCTATTGTCATTGAACATGCATTTCGAGTGTCTTTTCAAATTTTGAAACTAGTCTCGAAATCCTTTAGATGATTGTTGATAACTCTTACATCTATACTTGTCATCGAATGTGTCTTCGGATGTCTCTTCGAATCTCGAATAGAGTATCGAATAAAGTCTTGATTGGAATCACCACCCTTTGAATCTATCTTCAAGTTTATCATCGAGTCTCGAATCTTTCAACCTTCAAGTCTTGACACTATTCTCTAGCTTGGCTCTACATTTGTCTTGAAGTTATCCTCGAAACTCTTTTCGAATCTCCCCTAGTATGTTCGAGGCAACATCCAAAACCTTATGAGTGAAGTTATGGCCTATGTGATCGATCAACCACTTCTAGTTTGTCTTCGAATCTCTTCAGCTATGCTCTTCGAATGTTCGAATAAATTGATTCGAATATAGATTATGACAAGCAAGAAAACAATTGTCTTTAGCACGTAGTTAACTTCTTCCATTTATAGCTCTATCAATTGTGAGAGTTTCTTCTAAAAATCTATCTTAGTCAACTCAAAGTTCCAACACCATCCTATAGGCTGCCAATTTGATCGGTGATGTCCCACAGTAACAGTTCGATAGTGAACTCGACTTCTCTCTTTGGTGGTAAATCAACCAAATCTTCTAGAAAAACGTCATGGAATCGATCTACAATCCAGATTAGAACACCTTTTCCCTTTCTTTGTAAATCAAACAACATTAAGTTGGCCAGTTGATGGGTTACATCACCCCACCCTTGCCACAATGGTCGTAACATGAAGCTTCATGATCGGCAATTTGCAAGTGTACAAATTGTGACAAGTAATAAAGTGGATGTTTAAGTCCGGATTATCGTACCCAAGGGAAGGATGTAGAATTTGGAAATTTTAACTACCTTATAAAGAGATTTTGGTTGAAAGCAATGTAAAAACATAACTGAATTTAAATAATTTGATTTTTGAAAATATGTGAGAAATGGAAATGTTGATTTGAGTAGAGAAAAGTTCAATTGATAAAGTTGATTGGAGTTAAGACTTCATTTGATGTATTTTTTTTCTCAAGATTATGTCTTAGTTCAATCTAATTCTTTCCTTGTGACAATATTTAATACCCAACCTCTAATGCATGAATTAGCCTTTTCCAAGTGTAGTAATTTTGTGTACACCCTAGCATGGGGGACGGGTGACCCTTTAAGAATTGAGTTGTTTAGTTTAGAGCAAGCATCGCACCCACTCTTAACTTGGTATCCTAGTATTACACTCGTTGCCACATGTCATGTAATCCCTAGTTTGAATATCCTGATTTTTCCAATACTTATGCTTCATTTTCCAATCTTTCACATAAATACCTAATATGATAAAATGAAATGGCCAGAATCCATTTTATATTTCAACCCAAGATACTCAATAAATACTCACAAGGTGAAAGAGATTAAACTAAAATATTGCAATTTAATTTATTACATCAAACTCCATCCTAACCCCAATCAGGGGTTTTTAAGCTTCCATAGTTAAATTGAAAACAACAAAATTACAAAACATGGATTAGAAAAACCAAAAAGGATAGCTTGCCTATTTAGAACAAGAATTCCAAGGTTGATCTTCTTTTCCCAGCAGGTTGCTTTTAAGCTCCAAGCGATGCCCCAAAACTTCTTCTTTCTCTCTCTCTCTACTCTACGTGAGGAATAAAATGGAAGAGAATTGTTGTCATGCCCCGGATTTCCAACCCGAGGAAACCGACACGTGACTCCCCTTTTACCCACACGGAGGGCAAAGGGGTTAGGATACAAACCAAGAATATTACATTTCAAACATCCACAACTCATTCAAGAAAGTAATGTTCATAAAAATAATCCAAACCAGTTTATTACAACGAAATCCTTTCCAATCCCATCCCCACTGGGGTTACATCAATTCCAATAAAAATAACATAAATGGTAGACAGCAAAGTAAATAAGGTCTTCCACCTTGGTGTTCCCACCTAACGCCTGTAGGTTCCTGTAAGAAAACATGGTAGGAGGGGTGAGCATCCACAGCTCAGTAGGGATCATGTCTCCCCAACCCATCCCATGCACCTAATATCTACATGCCTTGTGTACAAGTGCTGTGTCGTGATACAATATTCCACCAGATATTACAGGCTATAACCGCAAACACAATCATACATGGGCCGGTACATAAACACTCCCGGGCTTCCACGGCCACCGGGTTTCCAAGGACAATCCCAGGCTTCCACGATCACCGGGTTCCACAAAACAGTCCCGGGCTTCCACGGCCACCGGGTTCCACAAAACGGTCCCAGGCTTCCACGACCACCGGGTTCCACAAAACAGTCCCGGGCTTCCACAGCCACCGGGTTTCAAGCAAACACACAGCACACATGGCCATACAGGCATAACATCAAACACTTAGTATGCTTAGTCACACAGGAATAACATCGAACACTTAGCATGTATATATTCACAAGCACATAAACCCAGCCACACAGATGTAATCTCACACATAATATGCACAGCTTCACAGGCATAATTTCAAACACTTGGCAGGCATATATATACATATATCCAAACAACACGCCATTGAAGGCCAACATTCATATAGGAGATCACACCTATATGAATTTACATATAAATAATATAATAACAAGAACGATATCCAACGATTTATTCACCACAGGGCCTAACCTCGGATTAGGTACAAGAAGACAGAACCCCTACCTTAAAGAAGATCCTCCTTGCTCCCGCGTTAGATGCCGTCCTCCCCACGCAAGATGCTCCGGCGGCAACCAGCGCTTCTCCCCCCTTTCCCTCTCTCTAGCTCTCTCTCTCTCCACGACGGCTACAAGTGTTGAAAAACCCCTAACCCTAGAACAAGGAGTCTCCTCATCCTTATATAGGCCTCCCACTATCAAAACGACGTAGTTTTGATTAAGTGAAACCCAGGATCAAAACGACGTAGTTTTGATCACACAAGTTAGCACCTTTCCGCACCCATATAGGCCAAAATACTCAGAATTTCAACATGGTCCTTTGGAGAAAGTTCCTTAGAATGTCAAAACCAAGGGAACCATGCAAAAATATGCCTGCACGCCAATTTGCACGTGAATTCTCCAATTCACGTGCAACTCCATATGCACTCCAAATGCTCTCAAACTTCACCCCTAGTCTCCTTGCATCATTTAGAAGACAACCACACTTGCACGTGAATTGGACCCATTTCACGTGCACCTCACATACACGTCCATTTGGCCTGAAACTTCTGTGGTAGATAGAGGACATCATTCTAAGCATCTTTCCTTTTGCACGTGAATTCATTGGAGTCCATTTACTAGGTCAAAATCTAGAAAAACTCTACTCAGGAGGCAAAACTGACTAACTCAAGGTACGGGTCCTTACAATTGTTGAATATTGGATTATTACAAATGATGGAGCAGCTCCCCTTTTATAGCCTCCCAAGAGAAATTTGAATTTTTGAATTTGAATATCTCATTATTCCTCATAATTCCTCCAAATAATTAGCCCCTCTTAATTCTTTTGTAACTCCCCTTATCTTTGAATTTGAAAATGAAAAAATCCCTCTCTTAAACCCCATAAAGACCTCAATCCACATACAAAGTACTCATTTGAATTTGAATTTTTTCATTTAATTCGACTTTGACTGGAGTGTTTGGTGCTCGTCTTTTGCTCAAATGACTTTGGTCCAGAAGGGAATAATTATGTTGCAAAAATAAGGGGTTAATCGCCAAAATCTGAGCTTCATCGGGTGAAGAAATCTTCACCCAACCACCATGTAGGGTCTTCAAACTTCACCGGACCAGAAGAGAGTTATGTTCCATGATGCTTGGAGAGTCTTCCTATGCAAAATCAGCTTCACCCGATCTGGTCGAGTGAAGAGTGGTTCACCCGACCATCTCCAAATGATCTCGGATTTCACCCGACCAAAAGGCAATAATATTCCTTTGGGTCCCAAAAAGCTATCCCTAAAACACGGGCTTCACCCGACCTTCACCCGACCAACATGAAATTCGGTCGTCGGGATCTTTAGGTCCTTGGGATTCTTTCTTCCTTCTGTGAATTTGGTGAATTCTTCCTTGATTTTTGAATTCCTGTCAAAATATAGCAAAAATACCACAAAACTACAAGAAATCCTCTTTTCCGGGTTAGGCCATGAAAATATGATAATGTAGCACAAATGAGCAATAAATGAATCAAAAGAGTATGAAAATGTACCCAAATGGCCCTAAAAAGGGGGTATAAATCCCCTCGATCATCTCCTTCACACTTGAACATTGCTCGTCCCGAGCAAGAATAGAAATAAACACTCAATCAAGCAAGTGAAAAATAAGAAAAGGGGAAATCACAAGTGAGATAATGGTTAGCAGAAAACACATGTAACATATGAACATGCATTGCATGATTAGAGTGCAGTCCAAAACACTTTGCATTGCCTTCTTATACTTAGTCTAACAATTATATACAATCCTGACCAATACTAAGGAACAACCAAGTTAATCAGATTAAAAGCATAACAAGCAAATCTATGGAGTCCTCACAAATGAAACAAGGCAGCCTCACTCAAGTGTAAGTCTCACACCACTCACTCTCAATGCCTCTAAGGGTTTTCAGACCTTAAGTAAGTACAAGTAGTCCTTTCTTATGGTGACACATCCAGTCTTATCACAAACCGTAGCCTTTGCCACATGCCACCGTGAGAGGTGAGTTAACCAAATGATGCTCAATCCTAAAAGATGAAGACATAGTAACTCACAATTTCATCAAATACACAATAAAAGTGGCACAAAAAATATGGGGTGTACGATAATTATTTGATAGCGAGAGGAGAAGTTATCCTCAAAAGATGATAAAACCCCATTTACAACAATTGCCACTATTTTTTTTCTGTTTTTCCTGATTTTGTTGTTGTTGTTGTTGTTGTTGTTGTTGTTTTTGTTTTTGTTTTTTTTCAAATGAAGTAGAGCCAATACTAAGGAGCATCAACTAGGCTACCCACATCACTATAACATGTGACTCTAGCCTATCTTAGCTAACACAAACCAATCACCATAAGTAAGTCAAACATGCACATGCCCAAGCTCATCAACCAAGAGATAAAAATCACTCATAAAAGGAATATTGTGATGATGGACTGTTTCTCTCTAATCACACAACTCCAAAGATTAAGCAAGCTTTTGCATTTAATCATGAAAAACCTAGTACGAACCCAAGTGCTAGCTCATGCATATAATGATATCATTCCAAGCATAGAGAAAATAATTTACAGAGTCTAAGCATTACTACCAATACACACAATATACTTCAAGTAGTTACAGGTGCCTCTATCCTAAACCATATGCTATCTCCAAAGTCAAGCAAGCATTCATGCAATCAATCAATCATGCAATGTATATACAAGGAATATAAAAACATGCAATCAAACAACACAAAAAGAATAAAAAGTGTGCAACACTTTCCCTCATTCACACTTAAACCAAGGCATGGTCCCCATGCCAAAATGAGAGAAAAGTAAGGAGAAAAGTACCCGGGCTAAACTGGTTGGCTGAAAAAGTATATGAATGGAGCAACTATTTTCCCGAAGTGCATCAGGGGAGAGCTTTAGTGTAGTTGTTAACGTGCTTCCATGGGCCTGAACACAGGCGCCCATATAAAAACACACAAAAGCTCTACAACTGTTAGTATTTGGCTGCTGAGGAACATCGTGGCGAGGGAAAAGTGGGAGGCATCTAGCTGTAGGATGCCGTCCACTCTGAAAAATTCAAAATCTTACAAAACAAAATACAAAACAAAACACATAGGTATATCGGGTTGCCTCCTGAGAGCACTTGTTTAAGGTCCCAGCTAGACCGTTGTATGGGGATCGCTACCCTGGATCTATTAGTTTGATGACTTCAACTTTGACGACTGCTTGAATGTTTGGATGAAGTCTCCTTTGATGTTCTACAGTCCCCGTCTCTTTGTCTTTCAGTTTCTACAGTCCCCGTCTCTTTGTCTTTGTCTTTGTCTTTCAGTTTCACCTTTGATGGTAGTGGTAAAGGCTTTCCTGGGCCTAGTTTTTCAAAATTTTGTCTCTTTGTGAATGGCTCAGCTTCTTGTGTTTTCTCTTCCACTTCCTCATAGCTTACTGTTGGGAATACAGGATTTAATGTTGCTGCCAAAATGTAGTCTAAGTTTGGAGACTCGAAGAACCGAAGATCGTAGGGTCGAAGAGTCGTAGTTTGTAGAAGCAAAACTGTCACAGGACACATTGGCGAGAGACTCGAAGGAAGATTGTGACAGAACATCTGGTGACTCATAGATCCAGGGTCAAAGGTCGTAGAGTCGTAGTACGGAAAAGAGAGCGTTACTGCAAGCATCGATAAGTTCGAAGACTCGTAGAGTCAGAGAATTTTAAAGAACAGTAATAAACTTCAAATGGCTCGAAGACTCAAACCCCGTAGAACTGTAGAGTCTCAAGAGCGCTTAAGTCACTTAACAGAATAAAACATCACTAGACTCATAGACTCAAGGGTCATAGGGTCGAAGCCCTAGAACACTGTTAAGGAAATAGGACTCATAGACTCATAGGTCGAAGGTCAAAGAGTAGAAATTAAAAAGACTGGCAAACAAAATGAAACTGTAGTTTTAATAGTCGTAGAGTCGCAGACTCGAGGGTCGTAGACAGCACAGACTAATTCAAAGAACTTGTCAGACATCATAAACTCAGAGATCTTGAAGGCAGAGTAATAACTAAAAGGTCGTAAACGTAGAGTCAAAGACTCGTAGAATACGGAAACTCAGTGCATGAACAACTACGAAAGACTAAGGAAGAAATGTAAAGTCGAAGACCTGTAGAGTCGAAGATTTTCAAGGTCGAAGACTCATAGAGACGAAGAGCCACTTAGTTAAATAAAGTAAACTGAGAGACCCAAAGGTCGTAGACCCGCGGAGCTAGGGTCGCAGACTCGTAGCTATAACAACATGTAGATTAGGAAGACTACGAAGAAGTCACTCTGAACGCCATTCAAAGAGTCGCAGACTCGCAGAGTCAGAGACTTCAGTTAATAGAGTGACACAAAAGACTAATCCAACCTGAGCTCTAGCCTCGGAGACTCGAAGATATGAGTCGTAGACTCACAGAAACACTATAAAGCCTGAAGCAAACTTTCGCCACTTCCAACAGGTTCTAACTGAAATCTTCGAGTCACCAAACCTACGAGGCATCTACCTTCAAGGCAGACTTACAACCCTAAGCATATTCACTTAGCGATATCGTCAGCTAGGGTTTGTACAGTAAGCCTGCGCCATCCCAAGTAGTTGAGCACATTTAATGACATATTAATTGCTACCAACTACCATCCACGGATGAACGGCTAAGATCGACTGCATGCCAAATACACAGTATGGGCATCTGATCTGTAAATCAGAGCAGATCAACCCATCCCCTGACATTCCGCATTTTCAGTGGCAGGAAGTCAGTCTGTCCGGATGGATAACACGACGCACGAGCACTTTAACCTTAATATATATATATATATATATCTCACACACTGAACGACAAAATTAAGAGCTTAATCTCTCTCTCAAAAGAAGAAAACACACAGAACACAATATAATGGTTCTGACATACTTTTAAAAGAAATATCTTTTGGAGAACCAACACAAGAGTTCAAACGAAAGAGAGAGAGACTCTGAGAGAAAATTTCCAAAGTGTTGTGCGCCATGTTGAACCAAGATCAAGATCAAATCTTTCGATCTACCATACTTTCTTGCTTATTCAAGATCTAGCATAATCGTTAAGTCTAATCCATGTGTTGTTATCCACAATTCGAACTATCACAAATCATTCCTTTCACATCTGAGATCTGTTAAGCAAAGAGCATTTACTCACATCCCAGATTTGGTTGATAGTTCATTATATCTCTTATTATCACCCATAGTCCATATTGTCATCTTCTCCATTAATACTTCCATCAAAGTTATCCATAGAAGAATTAAAATCCAACTAACAGTCTAGCTTCCGCAAACGAAGTCTATTCACCCCCCCCCCCCCCCCTCTAGACTCACTTTGGGACCTACAATTGGTATCAGAGCAGTTCTACAACTCCGTAGAGATCCCTAAATGGTCGACATGAATTCCAGCAATGCAGCTCCAGCTCCTGAGCAAGCTCCAGTTCCTATTGAGGAACTTGAAGCCAGTCGTGCTCTAGAAGAAGGAGCGACTGGAGACCAGGAGCAGGAAGAACCGAGTACCAGCAGCAACAAGAAAGAACAAGAAGACTTCTACGACGTTCTGCCTGGCTCATCCTCCCAAGTACCTATGTGCACACCCGCACATTTTTCCAAATGGAAAGCGAGAATGAGAGCACACCTAGACATGCTCGACACGTATCTCTAAGAAACAATAAAGAACGGACCTTTTACTCCAAAGATTATGCTGAGAGGTCAGTAAATGACAAAAGACCCAGACAGTTGGTCTAAGGTGGAGAAGAGGAAAGTAAAGCTCGGCTTCAAGGCAAAAGCCATACTTTTCTCTGCACTCGACGATGACATGTTCACGGATGTGCAGGATCTTGAGACTGCTAAAGAGGTATGGGACAAGCTCTGTCTCATCTACGAGGGAGATGAGCAAATACAGGACAACAAGATCTCCATGCTCAAGTAGGAGTATGAAGCCTTCAGATGTGAACCAAAGGAGTCATTGGACAGTATCTATAAAAGGTTCACAGGTCTGATTCAACGGATGAAGACTTATAATGTTGAGATCTCTCAGAAGGACAAGAATGACAAGTTTCTGAGAACTCTACCCTTGAGACTTCTGATAAAGACATTAGCCATCCGTTAACTGAAGGAATGGAAAACCTGTGCCTTGGAAGCATTATACGGGGACCTCAAGACGTTCGAAATGCAAAAGGAAGAACTTGAGGCATTTGAGAATCCTTCCAAGAAAAAGGAGAAGTCTGTTGCCTTTAAGGCCGTCTTGAACCAAGGGAACCATCTTGGAAGAGGAAAAAGATGAAGGCGATGAACTTGTTTCGAGATAGTGCCTCAGATGAAGAAGTGGCATTTCTGATCAAGAAACTACTGGAGAGAAGGGGGAACTACAGGAGAAAAGCAAGGCGGTCATCCTCATCCTTTTCTAAGGGAAAGGATAAGGAGAAGTTGCAGTGTTATCACTGCAACAAGCCCGGCCACTTTGCTGCCGACTGTTACAAGCTGAAGAGGGAGAAAAAGGAGGCAGCTGAGCAGAAGAAGAAGACCAAAGGCTCTTCAAGCAGAAAGGATGACAAGAGGAAGAAGGCCCTTGTCACCAACAAGTTTAACAAAGAAACTGAGGAGGAAGAAGAATCGTCTGATGAGGAGAAAAAGGAAAAAGGTCTCATCTGCTTCATGGTTGACCATTCACCTCTCCTTAAGGTAAGAACTTATGAACAGCTCTACATTGAATATGAAGATACCTATAGAGCTTTTAAAGAAATAGAGGAACAATTTCTTCCTATGAAAGCTGACAAAGAAAGATATTATTCCAAACTGGAAAAGCTTTCATGTGAATATAAAGACTCTATAGATGACTATGAAAGAACAAAGAGAAGATTAAGAGCTGAAGTGAGTGAGATGAGAAGCACACACAATGATCTTTTGGACAAAGCTGGACAACTAAAAATGGCTAATAAAGAAATCGATAGGCTTGAAAAGGAACTAGCTGAAACCAAAGCAGAACTGGAAAAGGAAAGACAAATCAGTCAAAAGTGGTAAGACTCTGCTGAAATTGCAGCCCACTTTAGGACCACTCCAGATGTTAAAGGTCTTACCTTAGGTCTAGGCTTCTCTGAAGACCAAATAGCCAAGGCCCAGACTTACCCTGTGCAGACCAAGTGTCTGGCTGGCTTTATTCCTGCTAGCAGTGTGCTCCTTGATTATGGAAAGGAGGTATTGGCTATTGCTAGTCCACCCAAACTAGTAACACCCGAACTCAAAGATCAGGGTACTGTTGCATCTCAAGACAGTGATGCAGCCGTTGCTAAGATAGAACTGAAAGCTGAACCTATAGGAAACCTGTCCACTACATCCCAATGCAAGGGTAAGGGTGTAGTAATTCCGGAGATAGACATAAGCAAGTTTACTACTACGTATGAGACTAGTTCATCCAGCAAGGCTGTTTTCTCCCAGTCTAAGTCTGTCCCTGGTGGTAGAGTTAAGAATGGGCTAGGATATAAAGGAAAACCTAGGAAACCTCTTAACACTCCAACCAAACCCTTGAAGCATAGTGTCCAACCCAAACCTGTCATCTATCCCATCTGCTGTGAAGCTGGACACCTTTCCTATCAGTGCAGATTCTATCCTGAGCATTTTAAGAACAAGGTTGTTAAAGAAATCAGGTTAGGCATTAATCAGTTAAACATTTCGGAAAATCTGCAATTTCATAACTCTGATGGGAAGAAGAAGAAGAAAACCAGACACACACAGGTTACCTCATTAAAGAACATAAAGACTAAACCTGTGAAGAAAACTGTTAAATCTGTGCCTGATAAAGCTGCCAAAGATAACAATAAGGGAAAACGTGCAAAAAGTCTAAAGGTCAGTCCTGTTAACAAATCTAATAATGGATCACCTAAATTAGCATGGAAAGTTAAATCTGCCCCTTCTTATTGGAAACCTAAACTGCAGCTTTCACTTACCCAAAGCCCAATCTTAATTGGGCCCCCAAGACTTAGTTGCTCATTGTGTAGGAACAGTGCACAAGTGAAAGCGCCTACCGAAAACAAAAGATCAATTCCAGCCAGTGGTATCTTGACAGTGCCTGTTCTATGCACATGACAGATGATGCCTCTCTATTGAGTGAAGTAAGGGAGGTTTCAGCTTCATCTGTCACTTTCGGGGACAACAAAAAGGGTAAGATTGTTGGTAAGGGTACTCTCTCTAATGGTTCTGTTTCAATTCAGAATGTATCTGTTATTTAAGGTCTTAAACATAACCTGTTGAGCATAAGTCAATTGTGTGACAAGGGTTATGAAGTTTTGTTCACTAAACACACCTGCACAGTTATGGACCCTGTTTCCAAAGAGGTGAAGCTAAATGGGCATAGACAAGGCAATGTCTACAAGTTGGTCTTTGGTAATGCTCAATCTACTAAACCAATGTGTTTTCTATCCAAAGCTTCACCTGACATTAGTTGGTTGTGGCACAAGAGATTTGGCCATTTAAACTTTAAGACTATGTCTAAACTGGCATATCTTGATTTGGTTGAGGGCTTACCCAAGCATGTTTATGAGAAAGAACACCCTTGTAGGGATTATCATCTGGGTAAGCAGGTTAAACATTCCTTTAAGAGTGTAGATAAAACCTCAATCACACAACCACTTGAACTTCTGCACATGGACTTATGTGGACTAATCAATGTATCCTCGTTATCTGGTGCACGATACTTTCTTGCAGTAGTAGATGATTATACCAGATACACATGGGTCATGTTTCTCAGAAACAAAACTGAAACATTTGAGAATCTTGTTGAACTCTTCAATTGGGTCACCAATGTTAAGAATTTCTCTATTAAGTGCATTCACAGTGATCATGGCAAGGAATTTGAATTTTCTGATATGTTAGAGTTTTGTACTGAACATGGTATCCAGCATAATTTCTCAGCACCAAGAACTCCACAACAAAATGGAGTGGCTGAAAGAAAGAATCGAATATTGGTTGAAGCAGTTAGAACCACGTTGACAGGAGCTCAGTTCCCAAAATCCCTATGGGCTGAAGCTGTTGCCACTACTTGTTATGTACAAAACAGAACTCTAATTAACAAAGGAGCTATGAAAACACCCTATGAGTTATGGAAGGGAAGGAGACCAAACATTGGTCACCTAAGGATCTTCGGGTGTACTTGCTACATTCTGAACAATGGCAAGGATTACTTAAACAAGTTTGATGCCAAATCAGATAATGGATATCTTGTTAGATACTCCATGACTAGCAAGGCTTATCGTGTATTTAATAGAAGAACCAAAGTTGTTGAAGAGTCCATTCATATTTCTTTTGATGAGACTAACCATGGAATGTAGAAAGGAGATCCAAATGTAAATGAAGTGCAGGATATTATCATTATAGAAGACCAAGACACAGATAACCCTACTACAATAGAAACAATGGAAGATGCACCTGAACCTGAAGAACAAAGAGTTGAACCGGTTGCTGCGGAACCAAGTCAAAAATCAGCAGAAAATCATGTCCCTTACACGCAACCTGCTCAGTCTCTGCCACTTCCATTAGCCCAAGAACCTGACATTGAGCAATTGGGCATTCATCATGAAGAAAGAGAAGACCTTCCAAAGGCAAGGAGAAGGTTAAAAGGACCACCCTTTCGAATCGATAATTGGAGATCTTCGTCGCACGAGTTAAAACAAGGGCTGCCACACTCCATGAAAATCAGATATGTGTTTCCTATCACAAGTGGAGCCAAAATCAGTTGATGATGTAGTTTAGGATCACCATTGGATTGACGTGATGCAAGAAGAATTAAATTAGTTCAAAAGACAGAAAGTATGGGAGTTGGTTAACAGGCCTAGATCACAGCAAGTCATTGGCGTGAAATGGATCTTCAGAAACAAACTTGATGCTGATGGTGTTGTAATCGGAAACAAGGCCAGACTGGTTGCAAAAGGATACAGACAAGAAGAAGGAATCGACTATGATGAAACCTTTGAAGTTGCTAGACTGGAGGCCATCTGCATATTCTTAGCATATGCAGCATTCAAGGACTTCAAAGTTTATCAGATGGATGTCTAGAGTGCTTTCTTAAATGGAGACCTCCAAGAAGAAGTCTATGTTGAACAACCACCCGGATTTCAAGAGCCAAACCAAGAGCACAAGGTATACAAACCGAAGAAGGCTCTATATGGACTAAAACAAGCTCCCAGAGCATGGTATGAAACATTGTCAGAGTTTCTAATCAAGAACAAGTTCAGAAAAGGCAAAATTGACCCCATGCTGTTTCTCAAGGAAGGAAAAGGATCATCCTTGATAGTCCAAATTTATGTGGATGACATCATCTTCGGATCAAGGGACAAAAAGCAATGTGAAGACTTCTCCCATCTAATGAAAAGTGAATATGAAATGAGTATGATGAGAGAACTCTCATTCTTCCTTGGATTGGAGGTCAAGCAGTTGGAGGATGGGATTTTTATCAGTCAAACCAAATACACCAAGGAGATACTGAAGAAGTTTAAGATGACTAATGTGACTCACATGAAAACTCTCATTCTTACAAACGCCAAACTGGATATGGATGAAGCAGGCAAGGAAGTGGATATCTCATAATATAGAAGCATGATTGGATCTCTGCTGTACCTAATAGCAAGCAGACCTGACATAATGTTTGCAACATGTATCTATGCCAGATACCAAGCTAATCCCAAAGAATCCCACCTGTCTCATGTCAAGAGGATTATGCGGTATCTGAAGGGAACTGAAAATTTGGGACTATGGTATCCAAGAGAGTCTGATTTCAAACTAAAAGGATATTCAGATGCAGACTTTACTAGCTGCAGGATTAATAGGAAGAGCACAAGTGGAACATGCTAACTTCTTGGCAACAGACTTGTATCCTGGTTTAGCAAGAAACAGAATTCAGTTTCAACCTCCATAGCTGAAGCTGAATATATTGCTGCAGGAAGCTATTGTGCTCAATTGCTTTGGATGGCTAGTCAACTTTCAGACTATGGGTTTAACCTGAAGGTTGTGCCTCTGTACTCTGACAATACAAGCACTATTGCAATCTCTAACAACCCTGTTATGCATCCCAAAACCAAGCACATTGAAGTCAGACATCACTTCATATGTGGCCATGTACTGAAGAAAGACATTTCCTTGGAGTATATATCCACTGGTGACCAACTTGCTGACATATTCACCAAACCACTGCAAGAAGCCAGGTTCAATGAACTTCTGACAAAACTTGGTATGTTAGATTTAAATTCATAAGTCTCACAGCATGTCTTGTGTTTCATTTCAACCTAATTACCTGTGCATGAACATAAGTATAACATTGTTAATGACTGTTTATGTCTCCATGAAAATTAGTAGTGACTAAGTGTGATTCATACATGTCTACTACAGGAAATTGAGAAATCACATGGATGAGACTTGCCACCTCTGAACCTGGTTCAAGTCTTTTGTGCAACCTGTCATGAATCCTCAAGTCTTGAGTGAAATGAGTGCAATTCCCTTTATGTTTAAATTAAATGATATTCCTATTACTTGTCATTTTCATTTTGAGCGAATATCACCCGTGTGGCATTACATTGATTAACTAGCAGGAACTGTTGTATCTCATGGTACTGTTGGCTTGCACGGAAAGGATCCTTAATGATTTAATGCTCAAAGGATGACTGAAACTGTAGTATTTGAGAATCATAAAAAGCCTATTACTTAAAAAAAGCCGCTACCTTTCACTAGAAAAAGGCAAGGTGAAAAAAGGCAAAATGATAATAGAAAATAGATGGAATGTCTATCTTAGGGGGAGTCCTCACTATTCCCCTCGACTGTGTCACTGTTAGAGTAATAGTTGGAGGTCAAATTGTATGATCACGTGATTCAAAAAGATACTGTGTTGAGCTCTGTGCATGTAAAAAGGCTCATGAATAAGCACTGAAAATTGATGCTCTACAAAAGAAAAGAGACAACTCACACAGACAACCTGCATGATCAAACTCCAAACTCTACCTATACTGTGATGTAAATTAAATAATGATAGAGTGTGTGTTCTGATTCTCAATAGGGCCATCTTGTCTCTCAAGTCATCTATGCTGAACTGAAAATCATTGTTGGCTCAGGGTTGTGGTAAGATTCGGTTGACCATGAGTATACCAAACAGTGTAATTCTAGTTCCTGAATCATACTCACATGCTGATCCGAGAGTGGGAGGGTGAGGCCTTCACTGAGTGAGTTTTGCTAATATGTGAGATGACTGTTGATGTTATGACTGGGTTGCTGCATTTGATAAACCACGGTTTAGTGGATGCTATGTTAACATAGTGATCATTTTCTGGCACAAGATGTAGTGTGATGAAGTACTTAGTCATTTCTAAGGTAACTGGAAAGGTAAATGGTAGTGATGCAACAGCCATACATGTAAACCAGGTATTATGGTTGAAAGAAATCAAGTTTTGGGCACGTAATTTCAATTCCACTCACAACATTGTTTATCATGCATAATATTATGTGAATTGTCATATGCATCCCATGTGTGTTGTTAAGTGTTGAAAAAGTCCATAGAAATCCACCTTTCGCTAAATCCGTAGTCGACCTCGAAGCAAACTGCATCGAAGAACTACTGGATCGAAGACTGCTGCTTCGAAGCCTCAAAGGTTGAAGCCTTGAAGTATCCTAAATGCGGCTTCGTAGAGTCGCAGTCCAAAGGGTCGAAGCAAGACGGATTCTGTTACTCACTACTCAAGCATCGCAGACACGTTAGCACGTCATTGTACACTTAAAATCCAAAACATACTGACTTAAGGAGTGACGTGGACTTTTCACTTAAGTATTCCAACGAGTGGATCCGGAAGATAAAGAGGCGGGTCAGAGAAAAGAACGCGGATCCTGAAGACGAACCGACAGAGTGTGTGACTTCTACGGTACACTTTTCAACTCATATATAAGTCACTAATAGAGACGGAGCCCAAAGGTATGTTCGTCGTTTTCACACTTGAACCTGATAACGTGCATTTATGCCGTTATCCTATACCTTATATAGGGTGTTTTAGCGTATGTTTTGTACCTATTTGCATGTTATTTTCGACAGATTTGCTCTAACCCCTAGGAAGACCCTGTTTGGTGTATAGTGGTACTTTTTGAGTGTTTTTGGCAGGTTTTGGAGCAACCTTTTCCCACACACTTTGGCTAAATCACTCCATCAACTCACAAGGAAGCTATAGGAAGAAGATGGAAGCAAAATAAAGGCAAAATCAAGGTGCACGTGAAAAGCCTTCTCACGTGCATTCTCACGTACAAGGATTTTATTGCGTGGATGCCTTCTACAACTCAAGAGGAAGCTTTGGAGCAAATTTGAGTCAAATTGGAGCTGCACGTGAAAAGGGTCTTCTCACGTGCATTCTCACGTGCAAGCATGTTTGCGCTCCAAATTTGCTCCTAAAGCACCCTCTGGGTGCAAATTTGCTCCCCATTGGCAGTTTGACAACGCCATACGCTCTATAAGCTCCACTGCTTATAGGCGTTGTCAAGCATGTCAAACTGCAAATAGGTACAAAACATACGCTAAAACACCCTATATAAGGTATAGGATAACGGCATAAATGCACGTTATCAGAACCCTAACCCTAGAGCTCTCTCTCTCTCTCTCTCTCTCTTCAATTCTCGTTCTCTCTCTTTCTCTCTCTCCTCTGACCACCTTTAAACCTTACCATCCCTCTCTACGAGTGTCTATCTCTCTCTCTCTCTATAACCTCTATGGCAGGACCCAGCTCATCGATGGCAGAAGGACTAGGAGAAATCATACCTGGTTTTATAGTCGACTGGCAAGCCATAGGCAACACGAAGGTCAAGTGGTTAGGCGAATTCAGAAATCGTCTCGAAAAATCTGGAATCGCATCCGTATGTACATGGAGTCAGGGATGCAAGATGTGCTGGTAGAAGACGTCTCGCAATTTCATGAGACCTTGGCAATCTCTGGAGACGACCTGGTGGGAACGGTACACGGAGTGAAGATTCGAGTCTCTGCCGAAACGCTCCGAAATGCACTTCCACTCCCTAAAGGTAACTTTGATCCTCTTCCTAGTCTCTCCAGAGAAGAGTGTAAGTCTTTTCTTGGGTATTCCAATCCTGGAAAGCAAGGTCGGGGAGCCCTGAAGATTGGGTTTTTCGGTCAGGCACTGGAAACTCTCATAGTCACCGGACAGTGCCTACGTGTAAAAAGACTTCTCATGACTCTGCAAGCCATGAGCAGATGAAGATCATGTGCAGTGTTCTATAGGGAAGATGAGTAAACTGGGGAACTCAGATACACACCATGATTAAGAGCAAGAAGTTCTGGAGTTGAAGTTCTTTTGCTCCTGGTTTTGAGATGATGTTCTTTATTTCTTTATGCTTTTTCACAAACATGTGTGAGTAGTTTTCTTAATCTAGGGGAGCAATGTAGCCCCCTATGCTTCTATATTGATTCTAAGAATATTGGGTTTGATTAATTGATTTGCATGTTTTATGAATCTATTCTTCATCTTCTATATCTAGACTATATACACCTAGGTTTCTTAGCCCTAGTCTGGGGCAGAACTTGGATTCATAGCAAATTTGTGACTGGTGTGACCATTATCCTTTCAGAGATATGGTAAATAGGCTTTGTTTGTTGTTACCATGATGACCATCTAGGCATACAACACTTAGAAGGTCTGTAAATGACCAATTGCAGTACCTTGGCTCGTGTATAGCATGCTATCATTTAGATAATCCCAAAAACCTTAAAATTAGTACAAACAGCATAGGGAGGTGAAATTGTGACCCTAGATTGTAAAGACTCGTATTTGGATAGTGTTGAGAGATAGTTATTCTATAGGAATGAGAATGCAACTATCTAGATGGTAGTTTAGTCGTCAATGTGAGTATTTTGACAGTGTTTGGCCCTGATTTCGAGTTGGGGCCCCGAATGGCCCGATTATTGACTTTTTCAGGATTTATTGGTTAACTTTGCGTTTGAGGGGTCATTTAAGTGTGATAATATCTTAATAGTGTTGTGCTCATCATTTCGAGCGTTTTGACTGTAATTTGACTCAATTTGGAGTTTGAAACCTTTGAGGTCAATTATTGTGTTGGGAGGTCAATTATTGACTAGGTCAATTAGTGGCCAATGATTGCCAGAAAGATAAATAGAATAAAAAAAAGAGCTTTCACTTTATGCTATCACATTTGTGCGTTTGAGAGAGAGAGCTTGGAAGCTTGAAGCCTTGGCGATTTGGGGCGATTTGGGTTCGTGGAGCTCATAGAATCACTCCAGGTAGGTGTCCTTGAACTTCTTATCTTGATTCTATCTTTGGTATGCACGAATTTGTCATAATTTATGGAATTAAGCATGAACCCTAGGTTTTGGGGGAAATCTAATTTTGGATTAGATCTAATGGTTTAGCATAAGATTTGTGGTTAAGAACTAATTTATATCAGTTTGGATATGTGTTTTTGTGATCTGGGGTTGTTTAACTGCGTATTCCATGAGGGTTGAGAAGTCTACCATGGAAATCTGGATTTAGATCTAGATTTATGGAAATTTACAATTATGTGTGCATTTTTATTGTTACTGTGCGACTTAGAGGCGTTCAGGATGCATTTTAATGTAGATATTGTAGTCTGTTGCATAAAACGTGTGTTTGTGAGTGTCTGCGGGTCATTGGGTTGATTCCAGACAAGAACAAGCAAAAACGATGATGAACGGTACCCTGGGCGAATTATTGGGTTGAAAAGACAAAGACCCGAAGATTTGGGTCGAAGGGTCGAAGATTTTGGGTCGTAGGGTTGAAGATCCGTATATCCGTAGTCGTAGGGTCGAAGATCCGTAGTCGAAGGTCGAAGGTCGAAGGTCACAGCTTCGAGTCTTCGAGGCCACAATTCCGCAACTACGAGTCGTAGTCCCGCAGCTACAAGTCACAGTTCTGACTTCGAGCCAGGCCGTTTGCGACTTTGAGCCAATGCAATCGCACCCGGGTGGACCCATTTACATTGTAACCTTTAAGTCGAGTATCGTATACTTAAGTTACAATGTAAATAGCGAAATACCCCCCTTTCAGATTCAAAGAAAAATACTAGAAAATTAAATTCTCACTCCTTCAAAATGTGAAAATTGGGATTTAATGCAAAATCTCGGAAAAATCCAATTTTTCGTAGAGGTGACTTTTTGGAAAGTAAGGTTAGACATCTCAGAAAAATCCCCAAAAATCAAATTATCTTAATTATGATATGGAGATCCAATGCTGGGACTTTTTATTTCAAGAAAACAACTTCTATGGTATCTTCTTCCTGGGTCAAGGAATGATGATCGATTTGTGAAGACTGGCTTCAGTTATAAAGGGAGTATGGTAAACCTTAATGCCATATTGGTGTTGGTATGTTGGTTTGAGGAATTAGGGCTTGGGCTCTATGACTTGTTAGATTCTCACTGTGAGGCTAAAGCCTGTGTTGAGCTGTTGAGCTCGTGGAGCTAGGGCTAAGTGCCCTAAGCTGAGATCCTATTGAGGATTGTGTTGAGCCGTTGAGCTAGTGGAGCTAGGGCTGAGTGCCCTGAGCTGGGATCCCATTGAGGATCATGGACAAGCTGTCCTATGTGGGCAGGCTGGGTCCTAATGTTTGCTTGCAAGCTGTGTCCTGATGATTGTGCACACTATATGGTGCATGAGTACACTGAGAATATAGTATAGATGTAAGGACCCGTACCTTAAGTTAGTCACGTTAGTCACGGTTTTGCCTTCGAGTAGAGTTTTTCTAGATTTTGACCTAGTGAATGGGCTCAAATGAATTCACGTGCAAAAGGAAAGATGCTTAGAATGATGTCCTCTATCTACCACGAAGTTTCAGGCCAAACGGACGTGTATGTGAGGTGCACGTGATATGGGTCCAATTCACGTGCAAGTGTGATTGTCTTCTAAATGATGCAAGGAGGCTAGGGGTGAAGTTTGAGAGCATTTGGAGTCCATTTGGAGTTGCACGTGAATTGGGAATTCACGTGCAAATTGGCGTGCAGCCATATTTTTGCATGGTTCCCTTGGTTTTGACATTCTAATGATCTTTCTCCAAAGGACCATGTTGAAATTCCGAGTATTTTGGCCTATATGGGTGCGGAAAGGTGCTAACTTGTGTGATCAAAACTACGTCGTTTTGATCCTGGGTTTACTTAATCAAAACTACGTCGTTTTGGTGTGGGTAGTGTCTATATAAGGAGGGCTTGAGTTTGAATTTAGGGTTCTTGTGTTCTTCCTTGCTGCTGCTCCCGAGAGAGAGAGAGAGAGAGAGAGGATCTCCGGGCTGTTGCCGTGGTGGTTCGCGTCGTTGGAAGGTGTCTAGCGTAGAGGATAGGACAAGAGCCTGAGGTAGGGATTTATGTTCTTCCTAACTCCCCTCTGTTTTAGGATATACACCTATATATATATGTAAATCCATATAGGTGTGATCTCCTATATGGATGTTGGCCTTGGTGGCATGTTTTGTTGATTCGATGTTAATTTGGCCTGAGGATTTTTTCTGGGTTTGTTTATGCCCACTATGTGTTTGATGAAATGTCCGTGAGGCCTGCACACTATGTGTTTGATGAAATGTCCGTGAGGCCTGCATGCCATGTATTCAATATAATGCCTGTGAGACCTGGTATATGGGTGTTCAATGATATGCCCGTGCGACTGGTGTGTCTTGTGCTTGATTTGTATTTGATTTTAAGCCTGTGAGGCTGATGTGTGTGGCTTGTATCGACCATGTTAGTCCTTCTGAGATAAAGTGTAAATCTTTGTCTTGAGCTTACATGTTGAGATGTAATGTTATCGTCGTTCGTTGGTCTGTTTGAGACCGAGCCGAGATTTGGGCCAGGCACAATACTGGACCCCTTTGAGATTTGGCCAGGACGTGGTCCTGAGTCTCGGTGTAGCACTCACGACGGTGGGCTAAGTCTACACCCATTCCTGAGGGTAGATATGGCGCCCGAGGAGGTGGTTGACCATATCCGACTCGGGTGGAAAATGTTGCATTGGTGTCCATGCAACATTCGCCCGAATGTGGTATGTCATGTCGCCGTGGTGGCGGGGTGTCCTCTCGCCCTTCGGTGCGGGTTCAGGTAAAGAGTGTTTACCGGGTGATGTTTCTTTGCTTTAGCCTTAGGCACGACACGAGCACAAGCATACACATATCATGCATGTTGTACAGGTGGGACGGGTCCGGGGAGACCGGATCCCTACGAGCCGTGGTTTGCTCACCCCTCCTATAAACCGATTCTTTTGCAGGGTTTAGCAGGCGGTAGGTGAAGGCCGAGGAGCTAGGCCCCCGAGGCCGAAAGTTTTATATTATTTCCTTGTTGTACTTTGGTTTTATGTGTTTGGATTTTGGTTTGGTTTTATTTATGGCTTTATAGGGGTTTTTCCCCGACTGGGTTGTAATAAACATTTAGCCTTTGAAATGAAATAAAATGAGGTGTTGTTATTCAATTTGTGTTTGTGTGCATGGTTTGGGAGCAGGAGCATGCCCCTTGGCATGTTGGCCTGATCATGCAGGTTTGGGACAGCACCGTGCTAGAGGTCCTTTTAAGGTGCTTGCACCAACCCCTTGTCCCTTCGGGTGCGGGCATGGGCGATTCTTACTCCTTTTCCAGGTGGAAGGAAATTGGGGCGTGACAATATGGTATCGGAGCGATAGTTCATGGTCTAGTGGACCTAGGATAGTGGGGAGGCCTGGGCCGCTTCGAGACTCTTAGGAGGCGGGATAGGACACGCCCGATCAACGTGGTCCTATCTGGTTTTTTCTGGGGTGTACTCGGGGGTAGTTAGACCAAGGAGTAGGGCACTTGCATTTGGGTTGAGGGTGCATACATGCGTTGGCATTAGGGCACTAGTTTAATTTCTGTATGAGTATTGTGATTGGACATGCTATGTTGCCGAAACTTGTTCTTTGTGAAATTCGGTGATTTTTGTGAGACTTGTTGCTATGAATAGGCGCTGTGTACTTCGTGACTTTCCTGTGTGTTTAAATGTAAGATGTTGCTTGAGTACCTCATGGCCCATGGGGATGAGGGTGTGGAGAGCTTGAGGGAAGCTGATCCTAGTTTGGTTTAAATTATGTAGACGATGCCTCCTAGGAGAGTAACCCGAGCTACTCAATTGTAGAAGATGAATCTTCTGCCCGTCTCTGGAGAGGGAAGAGGACAGCGTGTAGAGGGCGATGATCCCCTGGAGCGGATCATGGCCCAAGTCCGGGCCCTAAGTGAGAACGTGCAGAGCATGCGTGAGGACCTCAGGGGAGAGATCCTAAACGAGGTGCGTCAGGAGATGATGGCACGACAGCGGTGCCACCCTCTCCACCCCGTGAGGCGGAACCTCCGTGTAGGCGGGAAGTGCCGGTGAGGCGGGAAGAGGGAGACGTGTTGACACGGTTCCGAAAGGAACATCCACCAAGGTTCAAGGGAGGAACCGAACCTCTAGGAGCAGAGCACCGGCCGCGGCAGATCGAGCATGTGTTCTCCTTTCTTCGACCCCGGGAGGAAGACAAAGTGAGACTAGCAGTCCGGCGATTGGAGGAGGAAGCCTTGGAATGGTGGCTTAGCATCTCAGGAAGCCGGGACATGGAGACCATGGCCTGGAACGAGTTCCTCCACTGTTCCATGAGGAGTTCTTTCCAGAGTCATTGCGGTGGCGAAGCGGGAGGAGTTCAAGCGCCTGAAACAGGGGATCGCGCTCAGTAGCCGAGTATGAGCGAGATTTCCGAGGGCTGAGTCGGTTTGCTCCGAAGCAATATCAAGGGAGGACCTGAAGGCCCATAAGTTTACCATGGGTCTCAAACCTGCCTGAAGCAAAGGGTGGAGATGCTGCGATCGAAGACCTATCTTGAAGTCGTGGACACCGCCAAGATTGTTGAGAGAGGATTAGAGGAGGGAAGACAGGCTCACCAGGAGCGGATGGGGCAAAGCGCGCGCGACAAGCACGGTGATACCAAGAGGCGTAAGGTTGAGCCCGGGAGTGGGACTTTTCCCAAGGATGGGGGCCAAGCTTCAATGGCTCCGCCCAGATCCCGTTACCTTGGAGGACGGGGGAGTCTTGCTGGGAACTTCCCAAGCGGGTGTACTGTTGTGGCCTGTCAGGGCACGTCAAACGTGAGTGCCCCAAACAAGACTTGACGTGTCATAGTGTGGGAAGGTGGGACACATCGGCAAGGTGTGTTTCAAGCAAGGGGAGCAGCCGGGGAGCCGGGAAGCTTAGCACAAGGGAGCAGGGGTGGGACCCAATTTCAGGCCCCAGCCCCTAAGCCAAGACATTCGTGGCAGGCCGGTCAGGCTGGTTCCGACCACACTAGGCCACAGGGGAGAGGCAACCACAAGGAGGATCGGAGGGGCGTCCCGGTGGACTGCAGCAGGAGCAAAAGGGAAGGCAAGTGAGGCTAGTGGTGGGGCAGGCCAAGGCAAGGGTGTTCGCGCTTACCTCAGCACCAGGTGAAATGGAGGAATTACCATCACCCTCCGAGGAAGGTGGAGCTGGACCTTCGGTGGTTCGAGGTACTATTTTAATATCCCGCACCGTTGTTGCCGCATTGTTTGATACCGGAGCTTCGTGCTCCCCGATTGCTAAGTCCTTGGTGGAGAGCCTTGGACTTGATTGTGTGGAGGCCGATAGACCTCGAGGGTCGAGTCCCCAATGGGAGGAGTGGAGTTGATCCACCAAATGTGTCGAGAGTGTGCGCTTACGATAGGAGAGGTTGACCTCTCATTTGATTTGTATGTAATGCCCATGAGGACCTTTAGTTTGATTCGGGGATGGCTGGTTGATGGCCTTTCAGGCTAAGATTGATTGTTATAGGCGACGAGTATCGTTTACTACACCCACAGGATCTTCCTGTACCCTAGTGGGTGAATGGGATAGGGATCTTTGGGAGAGCTGGACCGACGAGGGAGCTATGGGGCAATATTACCCATAGGCTTGCCACCCTAACCTTTGAGGAGGAAGGTAACTTAGAGAAAAGGGTGTGGCCAGGATGTAGTCGAGAATTTCCAGGATGTCTTTCCTGGGGAGTTGTTGGAGTTGCCTCCACACGAAGTGTCGAGTTCACGATTGAACCGTTGCCAGGGGGTGGGACCCATCTCACAAGTAGCATACCGGATGGGACCCGCCGAGTTGCGGGAGCTTCGAAGCGAGATAAAGGAACCGGGAGATAAAGGTTTTATCCGTCCTAGTACCTCACCTTGGGGTGCACCGGTCTTGTTTGCTAAGAAGGCGGATGGTTCGTTGCGACTTTGCATTGATTATCGGAAAGTCGAATCAAGTAACGGTAAAGAACAAGTACCCTTTGCCGCGGATTGATGACTTATTCGACCCAGTGAGTGGAGCACGATGGTTCTCAAAAATCGATCTGCGTTCGGGATATCATCAATTGAGGGTCGGGAGCGAAGACATCCCTAAGACGGCGTTCAGGTGCAGGTACGGACACTATGAGTGGCTAGTGATGCCTTTTGGGCTCACGAACGCACCCGCCGTGTTCATGCATCTAATGAATCAGGTGTTTGCCCCATACTTGGATTCCTTCGTGGTGGTATTCATTGACGACATCCTTGTGTACTCCAAAACCCAAGCCGAGCATGAGGAGCACTTGGCCGTGGTGCCGCAGGTACTACGAGATCATCACTTGTATGCTAAATTTAGCAAGTGTGACTTCTGGATGCGAGAGGTGCATTTTCTTGGGCATGTAGTATCCGCCGAAGGAGTTAGAGTGGACCCAACCAAGATTGAGTCCGTAGCATCTTGGAAGAGGCCCACAAATGTTTTTGAGATCCGGAGTTTCTTGGGTCGCGGGGTATTACCGGCGTTTTGTGGAAGGATTTTCTCGGTTGGCGGCGCCCATGACAGCTCTTACACCGGAAGGGAGCCAAATTCGAGTGGACGGACAAGTGCCAGGCAGGCATTCGAGGAGTTGAAGACTCGCCGACTACCGCACCAGGTGTTGAGCCTACCGCAGGAGGGAGTGCCATTCGAGGTGTATTGTGATGCGTCTCGCGTTGGCTGGGGTGTGTTCGATGCAAGAACGCCAAGTCATAGCATATGGCTCGCGACAATTGAAGTCCCATGAGCAAAACTACCCAACACACGACCTGGAGTTAGCAGCAGTTATTTTTGCCCTGAAGTCTTGGCGACATTACCTGTTGGGAGAGAAGTTTGTGGTATATACCGACCACAAAAGCCTACGATATATCTTCACCCGAGGGACCTAAATTTGCGCCAACGGAGGTGGGTCGAGTACCCGCAAATGTTTGACTTCACACTCTCCTACACGCCTGGGAAGGGAAATTTAGTAGCCGACGCGCTAAGTAGGAAAGGGAAAGCCGAGGTTTCCATGAGAGAATGGAAAATGATGGAGCGGTTGGCGGTGCTTCAGGTGCAACCTGCCAAAGCGATGAGGGAGCTATCCTGTGTCCTCTCACCGTGATACCAGAGTTGTATCGGCGTGTCCGTGAGGGACGGTTAGGCGACGTGGACCGTGAGGTGATCCGGGCCCAGGATAGAGGCCGGGGAGCTGTCAGAGGACCGGACGAAGGAGTTGAGCATGAGCCGAAATTTCGGGGCGTCTGATAGTACCACCTCCCTTGCGTGAGGATGTGCCGAGGGAGTTTCATCATTCCCGTTTGGCCGTACATCCAGGAGGAACTAAGATGTATCATGCCGTTCGCGCACGCCTGGTGGCCGGGATCGAAACGGAGTGTAGCGAGTTTGTTTCCAGGTGCCTTACCTGTCGGCAAGTGAAGCCAGAACACCAACGACCCGCTGGTCAATTGCGGCCTTTACCCGTAGCCGAGTGGAAGTGGGAGCATATTACCATGGACTTCGTGACAGGGCTTCCTACCACTTCGGGAGGAAGGACATGATTTGGGTCATAGTGGACCGCTTGACTAAGTCAGCCCATTTCTTGGCAATTCGAGAGCGCGACTCTATCGGCACGTTAAGCCGGTTGTATGTTGATGAGATTGTCCGCTTGCACGAGTGCCCTTGTCTATTGTTTCCAGACAGGGATGCGCGGTTTCAAGCCAAACGGAAAGATGCTTAGAATGATGTCCTCTATCTACACACGAAGTTTCAGGCCAAACGGACGTGTATGTGAGGTGCACGTGATATGGGTCCAATTCACGTGCAAGTGTGATTGTCTTCTAAATGATGCAAGGAGGCTAGGGTGAAGTTTGAGAGCATTTGGAGTCCATTTGGAGTTGCACGTGAATTGGGAATTCACGTGCAAATTGGCGTGCACCATATTTTTGCATGGTTCCCTTGGTTTTGACATTCTAATGATCTTTCTCCAAAGGACCATGTTGAAATTCTGAGTATTTTGGCCTATATGGGTGCGGAAAGGTGCTAACTTGTGTGATCAAAACTACGTCGTTTTGATCCTGGGTTTACTTAATCAAAACTACGTCGTTTTGGTGTGGGTAGTGTCTATATAAGGAGGGCTTGAGTTTGAATTTAGGGTTCTTGTGTTCTTCCTTGCGTGCCGCTGCCAGAGAGAGAGAGAGAGAGAGAGGATCTCCTGGCCGTTGCCGTGGTGGTTCGCGTCGTTGGAAGGTGTCTAGCGTAGAGGATAGGACAAGAGCCTTGAGGTAGGGATTTATGTTCTTCCTAACTCCCCTCTGTTTTAGGATATACACCTATATATATATGTAAATCCATATAGGTGTGATCTCCTATATGGATGTTGGCCTTCAGTGGCATGTTTTGTTGATTCTGATGTTAATTTGGCCTGAGGATTTTTTCTGGGTTTGTTTATGCCCACTATGTGTTTGATGAAATGTCTGTGAGGCCCGCACACTATGTGTTTGATGAAATGTCCGTGAGGCCCGCATGCCATGTATTCAATATAATGCCTGTGAGACCTGGTATATGGGTGTTCAATGATATGCCTGTGCGAGCGGTGTGTACCGTGCTTGATTTGTATTTGATTTTAAGCCTGTGAGGCTGATGTGTGTGGCTTGTATCCGACCATGTTAGTCCTTCCGAGATAAAGTGTAAATCTTTGGCCGAGCTTACATGTTGAGATGTAATGTTATCGTTGTTCTGTTGGTCCGTTTGAGACCTGAGCCGAGATTTGGGCCAGGCACAATAGCTGGACCCCTTTGAGATTTGGCCAGGACGTGGTCCTGAGTCTCGGTGTAGCACTCACGACGGTGGGCTAAGTCTACACCCATTCCTGAGGGTAGATATGGCGCCCGAGGAGGTGGTTGACCATATCCGACTCGGGTGGAAAATGTTGCATTGGTGTCCATGCAACATTCGCTGAATGTGGTATGTCATGTCGCCGTGGTGGCGGGGTGTCCTCTGCCCTTCGGTGCGGGTTCAGGTAAAGAGTGTTTCTTGGGTGATGTTCTTGCTTTAGCCTTAGGCACGACACGAGCACAAGCATACACATATCATGCATGTTGTACAGTGGGACGGGTCCGGGGGAGACGGATCCCTCGAGCCGTGGTTTGCTCACCCCTCCTATAAACCGATTCTTTTGCAGGGTTTAGCAGGCGGTAGGTGAAGGCCGAGGAGCTAGGCCCCCGAGGCCGAAAGTTTTATATTATTTCCTTGTTGTACTTTGGTTTTATGTGTTTGGATTTTGGTTTGGTTTTATTTATGGCTTTATAGGGGTTTTTCCCCGACTTGGGTTGTAATAAACATTTAGCCTTTGAAATGAAATAAAATGAGGTGTTGTTATTCAATTTGTGTTTGTGTGCATGGTTTGGGAGCAGGAGCATGCCCCTTGGCATGTTGGCCTGATCATGCGGGTTTGGGACAGACCCGTGCTAGAGGTCCTTTTAAGGTGCTTGCACCAACCCCTTGTCCCTTCGGGTGCGGGCATGGGCGATTCTTACTCCTTTTCCAGGGAAGGAAATTGGGGCGTGACAATAGACTTGTATGTTTGCATAATGTGGAGTTTTGGGGTCACCTACTGAGCTTGTCGCTCACTCCTACTTGTTGTTAACCTTTTTTAGGTGTGACCTGAGACTAGTGGAGAACTTTCTTCCAAGAGGACGTGCCCACTACTTTGATGTATGATACAATACTGTATTCTATATTGTTTTGTATTGTTTCTCGGACATGGGTCCATGGACAGTTGTATTTGCATACTGTTTGTCACAGGATGTTTGTATGACTGTTTGACATATTATATGCATGTTGATGTATGGGAAAGTACATGATTACCCTTGATGTATGACTATATAGGATTGCATATTTAAGACAGCACCCGCGGTGTAGTCTCTATTGGTGCTAGTCACCTACCCCTTGACCTTTCGGGTGCAGGCAAGGGGAAGTCATGTTCCTGATTCCGGATACCCTGGAATTCGGGGGCGTGACATAGATGCCTTTAAATCCTTGAGTTTTAATTCCAAAAACAATTCTACTATCTTTGTTTATTCAGAAAATCACATAAAAATTAGACCTTTAGTTTAAAAGATATCATTTTTGCCAAGACATTTTATATCACAAAAGTAATTGGGTGTTTTGATTTAAGAACTAGAAAACTAGGCTAATCCTTGTGGGTTCGACCCCTTGCTTGCTGCTATTCTGTTAGTGCAAACTAAGGGAATTAATTATTTTGAAGAGAGGTTTTACGACATTAGCTAACTCTTTTAGAGTGGTTAAAAATCTGTCAGTCAAATTGGCGCCGTTGTTGGAAATTCAACGGTTAACTAGTTTTTCAAATCAACATTGAGTGAAATTGTTTGACTTCTGATCTTGATGCTTTCTTCTGTCTTTTATTTTCTTTGATTTTGTGTTATTTATTTATTTTATATTTTTCAGAGCTGTTGGGTGAGTTCTTTTTGTTTTACAGGAACGTTCACCAGGCGTTTGAGAAAATTCTCAGCCATGTATGCGACGAAGGGAACTTGTGCCATTTAATCCAGAACTTGAATGGATATTCAGATATCATCGTAGGGCAGTAAGGGAAGCCGCGAGGCAAGCTAAAGAAGCACTGCAGGGCTTAGAGGATACAGTTCTTGACATTATGAAGGATACAAGACCTGATGGGGGTGTTCAGCAAGGAGGGGCCAATTATAATGGCCAATATCCAGGAAGAAAAGGGTAATGATTTAGGCCTAGGACTTTCTTGGATTATGTGAGGCCGACTATGTCAGATCACTACTCTGGGATTAGGCAAGCAAGAGTCCAATAGCCTACCGGCTACTAAACACATGGGAGGAGATGGAGACTAAATTCATGTCTAAGTATTTCCCCCCTTCCAAGGTGATTCAACATAGAGGGAAAATTAGCCGATTTAGGCAAGACGAGATGGAGACTCTCCATGAGGCATGGGAGAGATTTAAAGACTTGGTAAGAAGATGCCCTGACCATGGAAGACCCCAATGGATTCAAATCGAATCCTTCTACACAGGTTTTCAGTCTCACTCACAAGACAAGGTGAATGTAGCTGTGGGAGGATGTCTAATGAATTTGGAACCTGATGTAGCAACTGAACTCTTAGAGAGACTGTCCTTGGTTGATTGGCAATGGTCAAATATACGGACTTCAAGGCCAAAGGAGAAGATAGTTTCAGTTGATAATTCTTCCAATGACATGCAAGAGCAGATCCGGGCTCTAGCAAAAAGCATGGAAGTATTAGCTCTTAAAGTTGGAGGACCACAACAAGCTCCACCAGTAGTAGATCAAGGATAGAGTGGAGTTGAAGAAGCAAACTTTGTTGGAGGAAAGGGTATGTATCAGAAGCAACCCTTCTACCAACAGAACCAGGGTCAAGGCTATCAGCAACAATAACCCAACCAAGGCTACAAGAAAAATGCCTTTAATCAGAGCCAAAATAGAGGAGGTGAAGGTTCAAATCAGTATAAATATGTGCCCCCAGGGATGAAGCAGAATCCGTATGCGATGGATAATTATTTGCACCCACCTCTGGGTTTTGAGCAGCAATAGCAGCCTCATCCTCAGCAACAGAGAGGAAGAAATTATCAGACTGAGAATGAGACGACCAGAAGAGAGGTGGGAGATTTGAAGGAAAGGGTAGGAAGTATGGAGAGCTCCATTAAAAACATAGAGAAGTTACTGGTTAGTGTGGCACAAAATGCTAATCAGTGCGTCTCCTCCAAATCCTTTCCAAGTGACACTAAAGTTAATCCCAAGGAAAGCTGCAAGGCTATCACTTTGAGAAATGGTAAGGCGTTAAAGGAAGCTGATGCGCCTAAGAAGAAGGATATACAAGAAGTATCACCAAAGCCCTTAGCAGCTGAAAATCAGAGCAGAGTAGATAAGGAAGAGAATAGTTGGGAGATCACCAAGAACAATAACCAACTAAGGTTCAACCAACTAAAGAACAAAGGCCAAAAGAGGTGAGGCTTACGATGCCATTTCCTCAGAGGATGAGGAATCAAAGGGTGGAAGAAGAAAATGAATGCTTCTTGAAGATATTCATGAAGCTGGAAATAAACATTCCTTTCATTGAAGCCCTTGAGCAGATGCCAAGATGCAAGAAAGTTTTGAAGGATTTCATGATGAAGAAGAGGAAGTACGGAGACCATGAGATCGTCGCTATAACTAATGAGGTTAGCAACGTGGTTCAGAGGAAGTTACCCATAAAGCATAAAGATCCTGGTAGTTTCACTCTTCCGTGTGTAATAGGAGATGCACCACAACAGCAGGCCCTATGTGATTTGGGGGCTAGCATCAATTTAGTCTTCTTTGCCCTCTATAAGCAGCTTGGGTTAGCAGGGATGAAGCCCACTTCTATCTCACTACAATTTGCTGACCGGTCCACTGGAAGGCTAGAGGGAATCATAGAGGACGTCTCTGGTAAAGGTGGGCTCATTTATTTTTCCAACGGATTTCGTGGTATTAGAGATGGAAGAAGCCACGAGAGTTTAATTACTCCTAGGAAGACCTTTCTTGAGGACAAGGTGTGCTTTGATTGATGTAGCTGAAGGTAAGTTAACCTTGAGGATAAACGAAGATACCCTAGTCTTCCATATGGAAAGACCTTTGCAAGGACAAGAAGAGGAAAGTTGTCTCTGGATCGAAGACTTTGAGGACTTAGTGGAAAACTTCATAAATGAGCAGATAGAACAACAAACTGATGAAGTGCTTTGCACATCAGAGATCCAACGACAAGAGATTGAGGACTTGATCACTACGAGATGAGGAACAAAAATCAAGTCCTTTGGAGCAAGCTAAGGAGGAGCATGACAAGTCAACAACTCCAGAGCCAGAACTGAAGGAGTTGCCTGGACACTTAAGGTATGAATTTCTAGACTCCACAAATAGATTTCTAGTAATTGTAGCTTCAAATTTAAATGCTTTGAAATGTGAACAATTACTATAAATTCTAACGAAACATAAAAAGGCACTTGGTGGAATATTAAAGATATTAAGGGAATTAGTCCAAGGATAAAATCCTTATGAATGATAATTTAACCCCACTGTTGAAAGACAACGAAGACTGAACTCAGTAATGAAAGAAGTTGTTAGGAAAGAAGTTCTAAAATGGAAAAATGTTGGGATCATTTATGCTATCTCTGACAGTGAGTGGGTTAGTCCTTTGCATGTTGCATGTTGTGCCTAAGAAAGTGGGCATGACAGTGATTAGAAATGAAAAGAATGAATTGATTCTAACCCAAATTGTAACGGGGTGGAGAGTTTGTGTGGACTATAGAAAGCTAAATACGGCCACTAGGAAGGACCACTTTCCCCTTCCTTTTATTGATCAAATGCTTGATAGGTTGGCTGGGTATAGTCATTACTGCTTCCTAGATGGATATTCCGGGTACAATCAGATCATAATTAAACCCGAGGACCAGGAGAAAACAACGTTCACTTGCCTTTTTGACACCTTTGCATTTAGAAGGATGCCATTTGGGTTGTGTAATGCACCTGCGACCTTTCAAAGGTGCATGATGGCCATTTTTGAGGGCCTGGTGGAGGAGATAATGGAAGTATTTATGGATGCTTTTTTTGTGTTTGGTTCCTCTTACCAACATTGTTTAACAAATTTAGATACTGTCCTGGAGAGATATAAAGAGAAAGAACTTGTCCTCAATTGGGAGAAATGCCATTTCATGGTGAATGAGGGCATAGTTCTTGGGCACAAGGTGTCCACTAAAGGTTTGGAGGTAGATAGAGCTAAAATATCCACTATTGAAACCCTGCCAACTCCAACCAATGTCAAAGGGGTGAGAAGTTTCTTAGTATATGCTGGGTTTTATAGAAAATTTATAAAGGACTTCTCAAAAATAGCTAAACCACTAAGTGTGTTGTTGGAAAAGGACACAAACTTTGAATTTAATGATGAATGCTTAAAAGCATTTGAAGTCCTTAAGCACAAGTTGGTCACAGCCCCTGTTATAGTTACTCTGGATTGGGAACAACCATTTGAGCTTATGTGTGATGCGAGTTACTATGCCGTGGGGGTAGTTCTAGGGCAGAGGAGATAGAAAAATTTTAGGGTGATTTACTATGCTAGTAAGACTCTAGATAATGCCCAAAAAAATTATACCACTACTGAGAAATAGTTGCTAGCCGTTGTGTATGGCTGTAACAAGTTTAGTTCTTATCTCTTTGGGTCTAAGGTGGTTGTCTATACTGACCAAGTAGCTCCTAAGTATTTGTTAGCTAAGAAGGAAGCTAAGCCACGATTGCTGAGATAGGTTCTCCTCTTATAGGAGTTTGATTTAGAGATTAGAGACACTAAAGGAGCCTTAAACACTATTACGAGATCACCTTTCTCGAGTTGAAAATGCACCTAAGTCTTTACCTATCTCTCGATGATTTTCCTGATGGGCAAGCGTGCTTCAAGTGAGCCAGCTTCCTTGCTTTCTTTGAAATAGCAAACTATTTAGCCACCGAGTTTATACCTAAGAAATTTGATTACCATCAGCGAAAGGGATTCATAGCAGATGCAAAGAAGTATATTTGAGATGACTCTATCCTCTATAGGAGGTGTGCTAATCAAATAATTAGGAGGTGTGTCCCTGAGGAGGAAATGGATGATATCTTGCATCATTGTCATGCATCAGATTATGGGGGCCACTTTGGAGTGAAAAGAACAATGGCTAAAATCATGCAATGTGGGTTTTACTGGCCCAACATGGTTAAATACACCTATGTCTTTGTTAAAACTTGTGATAGATGCCGAAGGGTAGGTGGGACCGTCTAGGAATAATGAGATGCCCTTAACCTGGAATCCTTCCGATTGAAATTTTTGATATTTGGGGCATAGACTTTATGGAGTCATTCCCCATTTCTGATGGGTATTCATACATTCTATTGGCTATGGATTATGTGTCTAAGTGGGTTGAGGCAATCCCAACAAGAGTGAATGATACCAAGGTGGTGACTAAATTCCGTACCAGAAACATCTTTAGCCGTTTTGGGACACCAAGGGCTATCATTAGTGATAAGGGTAGTCACTTTTGTAATAAATTGTTTGATAAATTGTTGACAAAGTATGGAGTAAACCATAGGAAGTCCTTAGCTTATCACCCACAAGCTAATAGGCAAGCTGAAGTGTCCAACAGGGAGATAAAAACTATTCTTGAGAAAACTGTTGGAGGAAATAGAAAGGTTTGGTCTCAAAGGCTTGATGAAGCCTTATGGGCTTATAGAATAGCCTACAAGACTCCCATTGGAATGTCTCCTTACAGAATCCTCTATGGGAAATCTTGCCATTTGCCTGTAGAATTAGAACACAAGGCTCAATGGGCCTTGAGAAAATTAAATTTTGATCCACAAGAGACCAAGGAGCTAAGGATAACTCAATTAGTTGAGTTAGAAGAGTTTAGAATGGATGCCTATGAGAGTGCTAAGCTTTACAAGGAAAGAACAAAGAAATGGCATGATAGGCAATTAAACAAAGAATTTTTAAACCTAGGGCAAAAAGTTTTATTGTTCAACACTAGACTGAGGTTGTTTCTAGGTAAGTTAAGATCCAAATGGATGGGGCCATTTGTAATAACTGATAAGAAGCCATATGGGAACTTTGAGCTCCAAGCTGAAGATGGCAAGAAATTTTGGGTTAATGGCAATAGGTTGAAACCTTATTATGACCTAACACAGAGGAAGATTGTTTATTCCCTCTCTTTTGAGCTAACATGATCATATCTTCCAATCTAGCTATAGCCTTTAAATAAAGCGCTTGTTAGGAGGCAACCCAATAGCTTTTCTTTTATATTTATTTTATTTTTGCTTGTTGTTTGCTAACCATGGTGCAGGAGATATAGTTTGGCCTTCACTAACCCTTTTGGAGGCCTAGAACTTCTCTATTAGGCTTTGGACTTCAAGATTTCTCTATACAGCCTAAGTTGCAACTCAAAGACACAAGGGATTTTCAAGTGGGAATCATACAGGGGCATTTGTCAAATTTTGTACCTTGATGAGGGACCTATCAACCAGTGAAATTTGAGCGAAAATGGAGCACATTTGAGCCAAAAATGGCTTGCAAGTGACAATTGTCACGAGGTCAGCCTTTAAAGCAGCTTAACTCGTGCGGCACCTAGTTCCCACCAGTACGAAGGAACGCTAGGTTAGCCTAACTCGTCGCATTTAGATCGGAACCCATCGATCCGTTGTAAAGCAATTGTGTAGGGAAGCGTTTAGCAGAAAAATGATTGAACGAAGACAACAAATAATTGTATTAATTGCTTGAAAGCTTTACAACATCACTCCCCCTACATATAGATGTTAACACTTTTCTGGTTCTACCGCCAGGAGACATCATATATGATCGAAATCTAAAATCTCTACAACGTACTCTATAAGCTAAGTTACAACACTTTACAAGGGAGAAACACCCCAAAATAGCCTAAGTATGCTAGGGTAAGCCTCGGTCTGTGACACAATGCACGTGATAACCCAATCTCATGTGCATAGACCTTTGGCTTTGAAATTATTGTAAAAGGTAGCGAGAGGCATGGGGAGCAATTTCTTCTTCTGCACATGATATCCACAAGGCTATCTTCCAAGTCAAAAATAGAAAATAGTGTTTTAATGGGGTAACGAGTCAGAACCAATATGCCATGCAGAAGGAGCTTTTGATCTACAGTGCATGAGGGACCCACTAGAAAAAATTGAGACAATTTGGCCCTGCCCGTACAATGGTTATATCACGTGCAAGGGCAATTTTTGTCTAATTGCTTTGAAATTTGGAGGACACATGTATGGCATAATTTGGAGCATCTTTTGTTCTGCACGTGACATCAAATGAGCATGTCTCCTAGCTCAAACAAAAGAAAATGTGTTTTCTCAGATCAGAAATTATAGAGAAATCCACCGACAGGTATGTACCTTCTTACTCCCTATTCCATGCCATGAGGACATAACATACTTTAAGTGTGATGTGTTGGGGAGTGACTTGAGCCACTTGTTTGTCCTTTATGTTTGTGATTGCATGTTTTTAAATTTTTGTTGTTTTTCCTCTCTATTGTTTGTGTGTTATTTTTATTTTGTGTGATTGTTTGAGTTGTTAGAATATATGATTTGCATGTGAACAAGCATGGGTACTTGGTGTGCAGTTTTGGCTTTAAGTCTTATACCACATTAGTATCATGTTGTGATAAGGGTGTTAAAGTAATTAAGGTATGTTATGATCTGGTTTAATCATGTCTATATATTTTGAATGATATCACCATGTTGTTGGAGCTGGAATTGAATATTAGCTGAGCATGACATGCTAGGATAATACTTAGTGACCCTTAGAGTTGAGTGAAGAGAAAATCCAAAAGAAAATTGAGAAAAATCTCTTTTTAACCTTTGAGTGACATTCATGTTTATGGGGTAATAGTTTTCTTTGATCCTTTTTACTTTCAACATTGGTTATTTAATGGTAGGAGTTAAGTAATCATGATGATTACTTATTAGTGCTCATGACTTTCTATGTATCCTAGTTTTTGTTTTGTTGTTGTTGGACCCCATTTTGGCCGGGTTGGACATAACATTCATTTCCGCATAAAACTTTTTTTCTTTGTACAGATAAATAAAGAGATGTGACCGTCAATTCGAGGGTGTATTTCGATGTCTTCTTTAAAAAGGCCTCCAAACATTGAAGAGCCAGTTCCGAGCGATAGAAAATCAAATGTGAAGATCAATGCCTACGACCGCGCTCAATTCCGAGGTCAAACGAGGAAGTTATGGTCAAAGCGTATTTGGACCGTTAACGGTGATAAACAAGCGGGCCAATATTCAAAACGACACCCCGGATCAGATCACGAACCTCATTTTCTTAATCCTCTCATCATTCTAAGAATTTTGACGTATATATTGCATACAGTCGCAGACATAGCTTATTTTCGAAAAAAGTTTTTTCGTTAATAAAATGATTTAGGGACGAGCAGTATAGTCTTGGCACCAAAATAAACTCATTTTCAAGAAAAAAAGATACGGGGTCGCTCATCGTGATCCCCCGAGTCCAAAACTTATTTTTTCACATTTTATTGAAAGCCGGATTGTTTTGACAATCCCAAAAACCAAAAATATCAACAATAAAAACATTTTTTCCCTTTTCTTTTCTTCTTTCCCGCTTCCTTGTCCACGTGTCATTTTATGACTGGTTTTCAAAAAAAAAAACAAAACAAAACAAAAAATAATAATAATAATAATAATAATTAAAAAAAACACACAACCACTCAAAATGCCTCTCTCTTATCCCTATCACCTAACGCTTCGTCTTCTTCTCTTCTCTCTCCCATGGCCATCTCGTCATCTTCCTCCTCGATCCACCACGGCCACCGCACCAGCTGCTCCGCCGGACCATTCCACGTCAATGCCAACTTGCCTTCTCTCTTTTTACCTCCCACAGACCAAATCCAACCCGAACCGAACAAGGGTCTTCACCACTCACCATCTCTCCATGCCATTTACCCGAGCCAAGCCACCATGGTCGAGCCCCACCGAACCAGCCGTGGCCGGTCGTCGAGCCTGATGAGACCTTGAACCCTAACCACCCTTCTCTGTCTATAAAAGCCAATTCGAAACACAATTACAAGGGGCTCTCTCAAAATTTAAAACCTGGCTACAACCATAGTCTTTCATCTCCCATTTTTCTCATCTTCCCCCTCTAAAGAGAGTCCCCTGCTGGCCGAAATCATCTCGCTGGCTGATTAACATCTTCATCCCCCTTGTGCCGTCACCAATCTCCCTCTTCTCCCTCGAACCCTAGAGAGCTCTCTTCTCCAGATGTCACACCACCAGCCACCTCCGCCTTTACCCATCACAAATCAGCCGCCGCCATCACCCTCTATCCTACTCGACCTCCTTTACCTCTGCAATCGCCTCCCAAGTGCCAGTCCATGACACTGACATTTCAACCGTGGCACACACCACCTCCATGAGGATTCCACGCTAACCCACCAATGACGACTACCTCAACCACAGTGCACCTATGCCTTCCAACGATGGCTACTGCAACCATTGAGCGCCTCTGCCTTCCTGTGACGATGTCTTCAACCACGTTCATAGTCGCAGCCCTCCACTGACATTCCCATTGACCATGAGGCCACCCTTGTTGTTACCACACAGGAGAGACACCATCCTACGACTTCATTGCTTCACTGCCTGCACCGTTCAAAGGACGTAGAAGAAGATCCCTAGTGCGTGGATTCAAAGAAACAATCCATCTTTGAGAAACTTTTGGGGGTTCATGTGTTACGTTGTTTCGTTTTCTGTTTTATTTTTCTTGTTTGCTGGTTGATTGGCTTGGGTTGTTGGTTTGTGGCACCTTTCTGTCAATTGGTTGTATTTTATTCCGGTTTGATGATTTGCATTCTTTTCTCTTAATACTATGTAGTTCATAGTTTGAATGTACTATAGTTCGTATCGTGTCCTTTTTTTGTTTTATGGTTTAATGCATTACACTGATCCTTATTGACTATTATCCTTTTCAAATCATGTCTGTCTTGGCTTAAGTTAGCTTGTATGCCTCCCCCATATCTAGATTACCAAAATTTTATTTTTTCTTTTTCTTTTTCTCCCCATGTGATTTGGTCCAACCATAGTGGCATTTCGGCCATAGTGGCATGTTTTAAAGAAGTTGTTGCTTTGGATTGGAATATGTCTCTATAGGACTCACGAATGTCAAACCATTATGTCATTGGCCTATTCGGCTATGTTCGTGTCGAATTCCTTGTCGCTCTGTCTAGCCGTTTACCATGCTTTGCGTTTTGTTTTGTCTAAGCCTTTGGTTATGGACCTTGGTCCATGTTGAGCACTTTATTATATTAAACCAAACCGGCTTCTGCTTTTTCTCTTTGATTTTAGTCTTTTTTTCCCTTTTTATTGTTTTTTCAACGCGACTGAGTTCTGTATTCTGGTTTTTTTTTGGGTATTGGTATTGCAGGGTTCTAACGGTTCTTCTGCAGGTTTTGTGTTATAGTTTTTTTTATTATTATTATTTTAGCAATAGTTTTTGACTTTGTTTTTGGGCTGTATTTCTCATCTTTATGTAAAATTTTATTTGTATACTTCTTTCATTTTTATTTTTGTACGCCAAAAGGGGCTCATTGTAATATGTAATCAAGAATCAAAATAGTGAAAAAAAAAAGAGAAAAAAAAAAGAGAGAAAAAAAGAAAAGAAAGAAGAGGGAGTTTGCTTGTGGATGTCACATCACACACAACACGTTTGTTTTTGTTTTAGTTTTTTAAGTATTATGTAAAAAAAATCATTTCTTAAGAAAAAAAGATGTTTCTAAAGAAAAACAAAAAGCTTTTCTCCAATAAAAAGAAATTATTTTCCAAACAACAAACAAACAAAAAATAGACCATTTTAGGTGATCAACTGCACCCCAAAAATAGTTGGTGGTGACTCAGTTTCTTTTTCATCACCATTCAGATGAAGGGTGGGAAAACCGCATCCCCAAAAGCGGGTTTCCCCTTGGACGAAATCCGGTAATGACAGTTGTGTTGTATATGAAGAAGGCTGTGATGCACAATGTGAAAAAGCCCATCACTTAATCGGATAATGGGATGTGAGACACTCAGTGTATTTCTATCTCTCCCTACTTAGCAAAATGGCAAGGGGTATGCATTAGAAAAAGCCAGTCTTATTTATGTGTCATGTAATGAAAGAAAAGGTGAGTAAAAAGAGTGAATAATCCATCAAGGGAGAGCATAAAATGCAACCTTGTAAGGTTATTATTAAAAAAAAGTTTTTCAAAATAAAAGCCACAATGGCTTGATGTTTATATATGTGTTTGTTTAGAGTGTTGAGTTCAAATCTTTGGCTCAAGGTGTGTTTTATCAATCATTAGAGTAGAGTCTAAGTTCATTGAGTATAGAATAGTGTGTGAGTTTCCAAACACAGTAGAATAGAGGGTGTGTTTTCTTTGATGAGCACAATAAGGAACTCTCATGTTTGTTTGGCAAGAACTTAATCAATAGCCAATGGAGAAAGTTAAGAGGAGCTTACCACTCTTTTGTCAATTGCTAGGTACTGTTAATGGGCGTGAGATTGGGAGAAAAGAGAGTTTATATTTGAGTGAGGCAGCTTTACCATTGTTGAGAACTTTAAGGGAAGCTAGGAGCTATTTGATCATGGAATGCTTGCTAATGTCTGAGTTTTTAGTGATGATATTCTGTGGTTGTTGGACTTAGAGGTATGGACATAACTGGGCTAAATTATGATTCAATATTAGTGACTTAAATTCCCATTTCATCATGATAGAGTTGCATGCTTAGGAAACCATGACTCTCCATGATTTTTATTCCATTTATCTTCCTGTTTGACTGTGTATTTGTTTTCTTTTTGCTTGAGGATAAGCAATGGTTCAAGTGTGGTATGTTTGATAACATGCATTTATGCCATTATTCTACTGTATATTTAGGGTGATTAAGAGCATGATTAGATTCTAATTGCACTGTATTTCATATATATTTGTTCTAACCCTTAGGAAGATACTGTTGCCTATATATATATATATGTATATATATATATATATGTATGTATTTTTGAGTTGTTTTGGTAGGTTTTTAGGTGATTTCTTCTCACACACATAAGCTAGAACACTTTGTATATTGATAAGGGGACTTGTGACAAAACATGAGCTTAAAAGGAGGCATTTTTGATGTGTACGTGACAATGTCATTGTCACGTGCAAGCATATTATTGCATAGGAACTTTCTACATGATGCAAGGAAGCTTGGGGATGAATTTCAGATCATTTGGAGCTTGTACGTGACATGGCATTATCACGTGCATTGTCGCGTGCATTGTCACGTGCAACAATGTTTTTGCACAGGGACCTCTATTTGTGTATGTTGATGATTTTTGTCTAAAGAACCTTATCTATATTGTGCCTGGTTTGGGTTGTATAATGGTTAAAAGGTAGAATCGATGTCACTTATCAAAACTATGCCATTTTGATAACTGATGACAGCTGGCGGTGAGGGCACACATTACACAGCAGCCTCCTCTATAAATAGGGGAGGCACAGCACGATTTGGAGAGGCAGAGCCGTCTAGGGATTAGAAAATCACGTTTGAGAGAGAGCTTGACGTCTTGAGGAGAGATCTTGGAGAGGAGGCTCACGTTTTGGAGGTGCTGGCCTTAGAGCGACATCTCTGACGGCTGGGAAGTTCTGGAGTTGAAGTTTTTCTGCTCCTGGTTTTGAGATGATGTTCTTTATTTCTTTATACTTTTTCACAAACATGTGTGAGTAGTTTTCTTAATCTAAGGGAGCAATGTAGCCTCCTATGCTTTTGTACTGATTCTAAGAATATTGGGTTTGATTAATTGATTTGTATGTTTTATGAATTTGTTTTTCATCTTCTATATCTAGATTGTATACACCTAGGTTTCTTAGCCCTAGTCTGGGGCAGAACTTGGATTCATAGCATATTTATGACTGGTGTGACCATTATCCATTCAGAGATATAATAAATAGGCTTTGTTTGTTGCTGCCATGATGACCATTCAGGCATATAACACTTAGAAGGTCTGTCAATGACCAATTGCAGTACATTGGTTCATGTATAACATGTTATCATTTAGATAATCCAAGAACCTTAAAATCAGTAGAAATAGCATAGAGAGGTGAAATTGTGACCCTATATGCCTTTAAATCCTTGAGTTTTAATTCCAAAAACAATTCTGCTGTCTTTGCTTATTCAGAAAATCACATAAAAATTAGACCTTTAGTTTAAAAGAAATCATTTTTGCCAAGACATTTTATATCACAAGAGTAATTGAGTGTTTTGATTTAAGAACTAGAAAACTAGGCTAATTCTTGTGGGTTCGACCCTTTGCTTGCTGCTATTCTGTTAGTGCAAACTAAGGGAATTAATTATTTTGAAGAGAGGTTTTACGACATTAGCTAACTCTTTTAGAGTGGTTAAAAATCTGTCTGTCAATGATGATAAGAAATTTAAACTAGTGTTCGGAGAACATTTTTAGAACAGGAATATAATATTTGAAAAATGGTATTAGAACATCTAATTTATGTTCTAATATTAATATTTGAGCATTATAAAAAAATTCCTTTTAAGAGCATTTTCATAATTTCATATTAGATTTAATTTAATTTGTGGGTGCATTTATCCCCACCCTTAAATTAAACATAACATCCAATCAAAAAAAAGTTTAAAATAAATAGGACACAATTTAAAATAAATATCGACACATACACATGTTAAATCATATCTATAATTTTCCTTTCAAATTTATTTATTTTCGTAAAGGTGAGGGTAAAGAAGGCCTAGCGATAATTTGTTGCTGACGGTGAGGGGGAGCAACTGAGCAATGCATGGTAGTAACTCTTTGTTTACCTCATGATTTTGTTGATGACCATTGACATTGAAGATGAGTGTGGGTTTGGTGCGGCAAATGATTTTAGCCAAGTCATGCCAATTTTCATTATTTCGATAATCTATTAACATTTGTTTTACAAATTTACCATTAGATTGAATACTTATGTACTAATAAAAATATCTATAAAATTTCACAACGATCCAATGATCCAATGGTTGATTGTTACACAAATTTAATTGAAAGAAAATAATTAGTAAATAAATAAATAATTATAATTTATTTATTTATGTAGTAATTGCTTTCTTTCAATTAAATTTATCTATAAACTAATCGTTGGATTATTGTGAAATTTTATATACATGTTTATAAAAATATAAATATTTAATCTAGTGGTTAATTTTTTTAAATAAATATCGATAGAGTATCGAAATTATAAAAATACGCACTATGAACTAAAATAATTAGCTGCACCAAATTCATTCGCATTGAAGATAAGATATTTTGTGTAATTCATGATTTGTTATAAGGATAGATTGTCTTTACACATAACTAAATAAATATTTTTTCTAACACATCTATTTTTACATAAAAGTATCCAAATTATTTTTACATAAAACCATCAAAATTATGCGTATTATATAAATAGAAATAAATAACTAAATAATAATCCATGATTTGTTATAAGGATAGATTGTCTTTACACATAACTAAATAAATGTTTTTTCAAACACATCCTATTTTTACATAAAAGCAACAAATTATTTTTGCATAAAACTATCAAAATTACTCGTATTATATAAATAGAAATAAATAACTAAATAATAGTTATTTTTAATTTAATTAACTGAATTTATGAAAAATTGAAATCAAATATTTGAAAGTTCTCTTCCATATCAATAAAACCCTAGACCAAAAGGCTGCAAGAAGAAGTTAGAAACAGGCCAGTGAAACAGCATAGATGTTGTCCTTAACCTCGTCTCTATCTTTGCCTTCTTTGACGCTCCTTTCCACAAAAGCCTTCAACTCACCGTCTCCATTCTTCTTCTTCTTCTCCTCCTTCCTCCATCGAAATCCTAGAATCAGCTGCTCTAACCCCAGAACTTGCCTACCACCCAGGGCGTGTTCTTCTCGCCACCCCGGCGACGTTGCCTCCGACAATGAGTCCCCAGACTCCGGTGCACCCTCCGTCGTCGCCGGAGACCGTATATCTAGCTTCGCGGGCCTCCGATTGGAGGAAACTGTCAAGACCGGGGGGGCCAGGACCAGCAAAGCTCAGGCTCGATTCCTGGATTTCGTCTCGCATCTCCGGCATAAGCAGAGCTCGCGTGCAATCCAGCATAAGGTCGGGCCTTGTCCGCGTTAACGGCAACGTTGTTAACAAGGTAATTCTTATTCATTCCGGTTATGTGTCCGTCTCTTATTAGGCTTACGTTGTTCTGGTTTAGACCTGGATCGATTCATGATGTCCTGGATAGGTTTCTCACTTGGTTAGGCCTGGAGATGAGGTTCTGTGCACGGTGTCGGAACTCCAGCCCTTGAAGGCCGAGCCCGAAGACATACCTTTGGATATAGTTTACGAGGATAAACATGTACTCGTTGTTAACAAACCTGCTAACATGGTAATTAGTTTTCAAAACGTTTCATTATTTATCGGGCATTATAATCCAATTCTTGGAATTACTTTCCAGCTGACCACCACAAGTACAATAAAATAATACCACAAGTACAATAATTTTAAAATTATGCAAGTTCCATCTATAATATGATGCACCGGTTATGGAAGTACATCCATGCACGTGATTCATGTTTTTTTTTTAAATGTTCTTATAGAATAACTATAGCAAACATATGCGGTGTGAATTCTATTAATCACTTTCATTGGATATTGCGGAGTTTAGGTTCTTCATAAAACATCAACATGTGGGCCTGATTACCTTTTTGGCTAGCCAATATGTGTAGGAACTACCTGCTTTGATTGTTAGCTTTACTTAGTAAAAATCCTTTTTAAGTTCACATGAATTCTTTTTTTTGGCAGCCAATGTTCCCTTCTTTTTTGATAATATCACACTTCGGATTTTCAATTTGTGAAAATTGGTTAGTGAATTCTCATACTTATACCCAAAAGGACAAGAAGTTGGCGATAACACCTAGAAGGAAACCCTAGCACGGGTGCTGTCTCTACTATTCATCATATAAGCCATACATGTACATATATATCAAACGGAAATCTCATTTCATTACAATTCAATCAATACACTATTCATTTTTCTTCTTGGGGTAACAACATATTGACCTAAATCTCATTACAACATGAGATATTGAAACTTAAAACTGTGGTCAGATTAAGCAACATATTTTCAGAGAAATGATTTTCAAATCAAAATCAGTAGAGAAATGAAGAATGCAAAGAAAAAAAAAGAAAAAGAAATAATAGATGAAAGAATTACTTTAAAAAAGCCTTGAAATACAAAGCAAATAAACAATAAAAAAACAACTTGCAGCTATCGTCTCTTTCGAGATCAGATCAGATTCTCGCACCAACACTACCAAAACAAATCAACCCTTGCCGTTTTATCACGCAGTCCGACACCACCGTGCGCCGGGCAGTTCAAGTGGACGGGTGAAGAAGACGGCTAGGGCCGTTGAGCAGATCCGGTGTATATAGGATCTATTTAATCAATGACATGAGCTAGGAGAGCCGATCTAAGGCAAAAGATGATCGGACTTGAGATGAGCTCTGCATGACTTGACAACAACGAGGACAACGGAGGAGATGAGCTCAGTTGACTAGATGAAGAGGATGACTGGACGAGGGAGGGAGGAGATGAGCTTTGTGCGGCTGTGCCTCTGCGGCTGTCGACATGCGCTCCATCCAATCTAATAATTAAATAGTGATGATTATTGATTAGGGTAATGACATTAAAAATGTTTGACACTTTAACTGTTGGAAATAATATTATGGGTAATTGGTAAATGGAAATGAGTCAGAAGTTGCGGACTTCAGACTTGGGGAGGTTGTGCAATGCACCAAGTTCACGAACAGGTTCGCTCTATCTTGCTTTGCTCCGAACGAATCACGGGCCAAATGGGTCTGTTTGTTTAGGCCCGTGATTTAAATGGACCAAATCTGAAGTGATCCGTTCTGCTCTAGACCGCCCGATCTGCGGACCGGTCGGCAGACTAATGATCTATTTTACACTCCTGATTTCTATAGGTACATGAAAAAAACATAAATACAACAAGAGGGATGAATAACAATAGCTCATTATTGATCATATCTTTCCAACACTTTCCAACTAAACTCTAAAAGCAAGGTGTAAACATATGCTCGTGTAGTATCACATGTAAACAAATAATTTATCATTTTAGATCATTCAACTCATATTAGCCATCAATATAAATTCTCTTCTAACCTCGCCATATAGCTCATACAATCCATTCTAGTCTCTGAGACTCATTAGTCTCACAGGCTTCTCATCATGGCCTCTTAGGTGCATTTTAGCCTCACAAGACACCCAAGCAAGTCTAGCATCACATGATAGTGTTAGCCTCATAGGCTTCGCAATAGCCTCTTAGGTATATAATCAAGTCTAGCCTCACAAGCATGATAGTTAGCCTCACAGGCTGTGCTGCACAGTTACCACCTTAGCTTCATAGGCTCTTAAATACGTGTAGCCTCATGCACCACATTCTAGCCTCACAAGCTTTTAGTTTCAGCCCCTCGGGCTTAAGTACTAGCCTCTTAGGCTTCTAGATAAATTAGCCCCTTGGGCTTTCAATTAATGCCTCTTAAGCTCACACCACTATCCTCTTTCAAGACTTATCGATAAAATTCAAACATCCATGTGAATCATAACATTGCAAATTTAAATTTTAAATAGACACCTCATGCTCAAAATCACAAGTTTAAATGTTAAATAAATGCAAGACATATCATCCACTACTACGATCATGGCATCTCATGCACATTCGAAATATATTATATGCATATGAAGCATACATATATCAAAAGTAAGTTAGATTTGTTAAGTTCTCTCAAACTTACAGACTTACAGTCTTAAGACCTTTCATTGAATTCTCCACAAAGCTTTGAGACGAAACCATAAAGAAAGGATGGAAAAATAGCAAGACATTGGCCCTAGTTGACTAAAATCACCAAGTTCAATTGACCACCCTGGTTGACCACATAGACCAAAACTCATCCTGATCAACCAAAACATAGGACATTCAATCGATGAGGTATTACTCAAAAACTCCATGGTTCAGAAAAGCGGGCTGAGGCGCTGCCTTGCCCACCTCGACATTAAACCACATTGAGGTACTACCCCAAAAGGCATATCAGCTGCTACTTGCCACTGGTGAGGCGGTTAGAGGTGGCCTGTTATGCCGTCTCATCCAATATTAGGGATGATGCGCTAGCGATATAGAAAGTATTTTAAATAGGTTTAAAAAAAGGCCTTAATTTTTGCGACACTGATGGATACATCTTATACTTGCGTTCTTTTTCGATTTCAGCCTTGCCTATTCCTCCATCATCGTTGATCGTCAAAGAAGATTGCCGTCATTGTCTCACCTGTTCCTCCGTCAGCATCAATCAGAAGACTGTCGTCGTTGTCGTTGAACGTTGTTGTCATCATCGTCATTTCCGTTCGGCACTCCAGCGTTGTCTTCATCATTCGACACTACAGTGCCATCATTGTTGTCGTTCGACACTCCAGTGCTATCATCGATTGTCGTTTTGAATCGTCTCTGCGACTCTGCATTGTCATCAAAGTCATCGTCTCAATAGGTGAGTGAGTTAATTTAAATGTTAAGTTAAATATATAGCTTATTTATATAAAACATTTATATAAATATTATTAAGTTAACTATATAGATAAATGGGAGTTAAGTGTTAACAAATATATAAATATTTATATATTTATTCTAATATATAAATATATTAAATTTATATATGTATTTATCCTAACAATAAACATATATTAAATTATAAATTTATGTTACATAAAATTATTTTAAATTCATATATAATTTTATAGTTATTTGTTAAAAATTCATATAATTTTATATATTAAAAAACAATTATTGTTGATGGCTGAGGTGCTTGCCTCAACGTATAATATTGAATTCTGTAGTTTTCAACTTTGTATCACACCTCAAAAACCCCTTTAAAATTTTTCATGCTTGATCAAATCTCAAACCTTTAGGTCGATCACATCTCATACGATCACTTTGTTTGACCAAACCCAAAGAATGCACTGGAAACCCACCCGATCGATCAAATTTTGGTTGATTGAACCCTGCATAACCTTAGTTAATCACTCTGGTCGATTAAAACCCTTAACTTATCTAAAATCACACTGGTTGATCAAACTGGTCAATTGAACCAACGTTTTCAGTTGACCACTCACACTAGTTCATCACGTCCAATTGACCACCTCAATTGGGAGTCGCCATTTTTGGTTTTTTTTCGAGCTAAACACTCAAAACTCTTATCCCTAAACCATCAAAACTCATACCCAAACTTCTTATACTATGTTTTAGCTTTAATTTCACAACTCTAGATCCATTAAAACTTAGAAAAACCATAATTCACGTTCATATGGGTCATCTTCTCTCATATGAATCAAAGTTAATAAATTTAGGGTTAAAGAACACGTTATTTACTCCTTAGCAGCAACACATAATTTAATATAGAAGACAAGATCGAATTTCTACTTCGAATTCGGTTAAGTTGAGCCCAGCCCAGATCATCAATTTCCTTCTTTTCCTTTGCTCTCTCTCTCTCTCAAGAACGTAAATGTCCAAATTAGGGGTTAGTGGTGCTAGATGAACAACCTATTATTTTGAACCGTAGTGTCCTCTTGGTCGTTTTTTGGACGAATCTCCCTTCTGGAGCCCCTTCCGCCCACGGCCTCACCTCTCGTTATTGTTCTGTGAAAGAGTATGCTGCCACCAAGAAGGTTTCCTTTCAGTGCTTCGAGCCCTCTCCTTCTTTTGGTGTCAAGAACGGTGTTCCAGCCATTATCTATTTTGAGCAGGATATTGATCGCTCTGCCCGGGATTTTTCCTTTACCGCCATGTTAAAATTTAGTTCCGATTGGCCATCACTGCACCATCTTTGCCACTTTTTGGATGCTGAACATTTTTTCGGCGATTTTGTCGTCGGCCTCATGGACTCCAACAGTCATGGTTTGCTTTGATTTGGAGAAGGATTTGTTCTGCCTTCTTTTTAAGTCATGTTTCATTCTTTCTTTTCCTTACCAGATCTTTTGGTGGGTGGCCGAAGAGGACCTCAGAAATGGTGAGTTTTTCACCCTTATTTGGTCACTCTCCCCCACCTTCCTCTATAATTTTTCCATCCTGATTTTCTCCGGCCGATTGGCTCTTTTTTTTGGTACGCTTTTGGCCATGGATCTGTCCACTTTTTCCCTTGCTTGCCCCAACGAGGTGTGCTTTTGTGTTGAGCTGGATTTGAGGTCACCTCCTCCCTCTTTTGTTTGGATAGGTTCGTCGGTCGGCTTTTTGAAGGATGTCTCTTACCACCGTTTGTCGGCCTTGGTGTCCGCTCGTCTGGACCGAGGGTCTCCTGCTGCTCCTGCCGTGCCAGTGCCTCCTCCGCTTGTTGCTCTATTGTCGCGACGGCGATGGCGCCCCGTTTCGGCGCTCCGACACCATCGGTTGAAGTCATCCTGGCCCTCCAGTCGGTGCCTTCCTCGCCGGTTTCGTCTAGTCTTCCGGTCATGCCTCCGACCTCGGTTGCCCCCACATCGATCTCCCCGATGGAGGGTGCTGCTCCCGCGTCCAGCGGCTTTCTCGAAGACTCCCACCCCGTCGCTCCCTCGGCCTATCCGGTTGTGCCACGTGTCTTCCTCTCTCCTCTAAAAACCAAATCTCTCCTTGGGAGTGCTGCTGCCGCCCCTTTGTCCTCTTACCCTAACCCTAATCCGACTCCACCCCTTACCCTAACCCTACCTCTCTTCCCAGTCCACCTCGTTGCCCCCTCTAATTCCTCGGCCCTCTTTGCTAGGCCCATAGCCCACTTCCCCTCTTTCAAGCCCGCCCCTCCAACCCAAGCCCATCCCTTTCTTTTTTTTCCTCTCACCTTGCGCCTGCACCCCTCTCCCCCTCTTCGCCCAACCCCCTTTTTTCCCCCATCCCAACTCTCTATTATCCTCCAGTCCGCCCGAACCCTTAACCATTTACCCCACCCAGTCCAGCCCACTTACTTCATCCCCTCTCTCCGCTGGAAACCCTCACTAGCTGCCCCTCTCCCTTGAACTATCTCCTTCCTGTTCTATCCTGTAGCTGTCCCTCCCCCCTGAACCTTCTCCCTCTTGCTCCATCCCGCAATTGTCCCCGGTCTCCGGGTCTCCGGTTGAGGATCAACGTTTACCGCTGCTCCTTCCCCCTTGCGCTCCTGAGCTTGCGCCTCCGGCTGCTTCGTCGGCCCCTGCTAGGCCTCCTCCGACTAGCGTTGTTAGTCCTTGGCCAGCTTTGTTTGCCTCCCCTCACTGAGCCTCTCTTTTGTTTGGGTCCTTTATTGATCACTTGGAGGGCTCTCCTGTCTCATTTTGGGATCGGAGTGCGAGGGACACCGAGGATAATAATCCTTTTGTCTCTCGTTTTGCGAGTGCGCTGGTGGAACTTCCTGGGGAGCATTCGATGGGTGGCTTGGCTATTTAGCCTTTGTTGTTTGATGGTCCACTTGATGTTGCTCTCTTTGGGGAGCCTTATTCCCCTGAGTGTGTCTCCGATTAGCCAGAGGAGGAAGAGCCGGAGTGGCTCCGTTCTTACAAGGCCATTGGCTCTGTGTTAGGGGTGAGTTACGAGGGGTGTGAACTTGCTACCTCTGATTTGTTATGCGAGATCGAAGCTTGGCATCAAGCCCGAAAGGATACTATCATGTATTTTCAGCAGTTCGCCCGACCGGGGTCTAAAAGTATGCGGGACCTTAAACGGCTCGCATCTTTGATTAATTATGGTGCCGAGAGTTCTCGGACTTCTAAGGTAAGATAGTCGAATGGTTTGCCGCTTAGGAGTTCTGCGTTTTTTTTCATAAGTGGGTTGTTTCGTGTTGTTGTTTTTTGTTGGGTCCTTGTGGTTTTCTTGTAATATTTGTATGGGCTCTTCGTTTTTCTTGGATATGACTATCTTCTATCCTCTTCTGAAACTTTTATTTTCTCTTAATGCAATCTTTATTACTTACAAAAAAATATTTTCGTTAATTAAAACATCACAAATGGTCCTTGTAGTTTTGAACCTACAACCTCATCACCGGTGGATATGTGTCTTTACTTCCTTACAAGCCGGGCAGCCCTTTTGAAGGTTGCATACTTAAATGCCTGAAACTTCAACGATGTTTTCCAAATGTTAGGGAAATAAATGACTTTGAATACTACATTGGTTTGGCTCTTCTGTGGGCAATACAAACTACTTTTAGAGTATTATTGCTTAAATGTAAGATAGGTTGAATACATGTCATCATAATAGTCATGTATATGTGAAAGTCATTTTAGATAATAATGTTTTGTCTTTTGATGTTGCTTAAATATAAGATAGGTTGTTCATCCAGCACCTGGAAACGCTACTGGCACACTTGTAAATGGAATTCTTCACCATTGTGGCCTCCCATTTAACGCATTCCCGAGCAGGGATCTAGAGGAAGAAGGCATTTCTGAACATGGGGAATTGAGTGTATTTTCTACTAATCAAGAAGGCAGTAGTACTAGCATGTTGGAAACCTCTGTTCGTCCAGGAATTGTGCACAGATTGGACAAAGGCACAAGTGGGCTGCTTGTTGTTGCAAAGGTATAAATCTCATATATTAGTACAGTACAATCCTAAATATTTTCTCTGCCATTTGCATGGTGTGGCTAAAACCTGATAACTTTTTGGCAGAATGAACATTCTCATGCACATTTATCTGACCAGTTCAAGCTTCACACCATCCACAGAGTATACATTAGTCTTACATCTGGAGTTCCCTCCCAAGCCTCTGGACGGGTTGATGTGCCAATAGGTCGGGATCTAAGTAGCCGAATTCGCATGATTGCTACTTCTGGATCTCATAATTGCGGACAGCCCCGTCATGCTGCTAGTAGGTGATTCTTCTCATATCTCTCATATTTAAGCATTGTAATTGTAATAGATACGGTTCCTTGGTGTACTTATTCTTTTTTCTCCCTTTTTGGTTGGGGTTGGGGAGGGGTGTAGGCTTTCGTGTGTGTATTTGCAGGGGATCAGTTGCAGCTTATGCTCGTTTGTAATTCTATCTAAATATTTTTGAAAGTATCTTTTGTGTTTGATTATGAAGGTCAAACTTTTGGATTTTCATCAGGTACAAAATAATTGAAACACTAGCTGGTGGTGCTTCTGCATTAGTGGAATGGAGATTGGAAACTGGTCGCACTCACCAGGTATTGTTTTATCGATCTTTGCTTTTTAACTGCCACAAATAGAGTAGGCTTAGGCCATCTATCATACAGTATACAATTTTTATTCCAGTTACCTATTGATTTAGGAACAATAGATTCAAGTTTTAGAATTGAACAGCTAATGCTTTCTTTTTTCCTCATAGATTCGAGCACATGCCAAATATCTTGGAATTCCTCTGTTAGGAGACCAGGTGTATGGAGGTACCAAGAGTATGGCCATGTCACTGTTCCGGCAGAAGACCCCACCTAACTGTGGTGATCTACTTTCACAGCTGGTTTTGAGATTAGAGAGACCTTGTCTTCACGCGCTGGCTCTTGGGTTAGAACATAAAATAATCTCTGCACTCAGTATGTTGGGTTTCAATATTCGCTATATATTTAGAATGTGAAACTTATCCTATGTGATTTTGTAGGTTTACACATCCCCGGACGGGAGAAACCATAAAATTATCTTGTCCACCTCCTGAAGATTTTACCGAGATTTTGAGTCAACTACGGATAATCAACAAAAAGATGATCACCATGAAGTAGGTAATTCAACGGGTGACATGCCTCAAACCCTTTTCAAACCTCAGTTTGTCTTCAGATAGTTGAGCTCCTATGGGACCGGGCGCTCGAGTTGTGTGCATAGCTTCGAAGGGGCAAAAATAAAAATAAAAATAAAAACGGTTCTAATAGTGGTGCGTTGGTGGAAAGTGACATTTATAAGCATTCTGAAAAAAAAAATATGTTGACCTCAGGGCACCAAATGTTATTAAAGTAATGCTGCTCATTCAATCAAATTTAGGACAAGATTAGGATTAATTGTAGTGGCATTATTATCGCCTTCGGATGGAATTCAATTTTAAATGAAATTGAAAATCCAAATGCTACACTTTTGAACCATTGCTTTTCCGTGAGTTTGACGTACTTTTGAATGGATGAATTAATTGATTGCCCATGTTATTTTTATCACGTTGGTGATGTCACGTTTCCATTGGGCCTCTACTCCGGTGCTCCTGGCAGGAGTGATAATTGTTATTTTATTTATTACTGTATCCCTCTAGGTGAAAAGTAGTATTTTAAAATTATATTTCGTATGTGCAAGCAGTTTAGGATATTTCATTCTATAGAAGAATTGACAAGAGAAAGTTTTATTTCTTGCTTTTCGTTATTGTTTTTTGTTGAATTTGTGTGATAAAAATATATTATTAAAGTAAATTATAATTGACATTAAATATGTATGAGTGGAGTGAGATTAGAAAACTTTAGGTTGTCAAAAATCACAAGCATTCATGTGCGTGTGCCCCATTTATGGAGGCTAGTGGCTAGTGAAAAGAATTATATATATATTATATATATATATATATATATATATATATATATATATATATATATATATATATAAACACATTGTATTGCGGAGAAAATATAACGATGAGTGTAGATTACGTATATTATGATTATTTATTTTTCATTGTTAATTTGAAATAAGAAAAACTTATTTTCTAATTTTTTTGACATTTTAGAAAAATTTATATAGCATTCTTTTTCTCGCTATTAATGAAAACAAAGCATCTTTGTTGTATTAAATTTATTAATTGCTATAGTTGAATCAAATTTTAACTTTATAATCATTATTAACACTCATAGTAAAGTTAGCCATTCTCTGTCCTGAGCTGTGGTCTACCATCTAATATTTACTTGGGTAAGATTTTGTTAGATTGTGCTTATAGATGACTCTTGTTTTCTCACGTCCCAAATATATACCCAAGAAAAGCTGGTTAGTGATTGCCTTTGCCTGCACTTGGTGGGACAAGGCATATAAAATATCGAACACAAAGGAAATTATATTACAATTCAAGTACTATCCCCGCCTGCTCAACAACTTAATACAACACATAATACACATACTCACACATTTAGATTCACAAACTCAAATATAATATTCCATTAAATTTAAAACTTCATACAAAATAATCCCCTTGAGGGGTTACATCAATTCGTGTTCACAATAGCCCAAACAAAGGGCTACATTAAGGAAACAATCTTTATTTAAGTAAAAGAAGCCTTTAGACTGGATCCACACCTCGGCCGTTTTGGCTAACTTCGGTAAACACTTGAAAGAAAACAATCACATAATAGGAGTGGTGAGCAACTATAGTTCAGTAGGGATCATGTCTTCCCGACCCATTCCATGCTCTTAATCTTTACATGATAGTGCGTACAAATGTTAATGTCGTGTCAAGAATTGATATTCCCAGGTTCCAAGCGTGCTAGCCTTGGTATATGTGTATGTATACGAGAGAGGGGGGGGGGGGGGAATCGTATACTTTAAAATAAAACTTTCAACTACTTTTCAGAGTAGGATATTTTAAAGAGGTTTCTTTATCAGATGTGGTCCTCGTATGGTGGTCTATTAGTATCTCATGCAATATCAGTTGCAAGCAGGTATGTATGAGAAAGAAAAAATAAAGACACACAATATACGTGGTTTGATCAATGTGATCTACTCCACGGTGGTGAGGGTGTACCTACACCGAGTCCAATCCACTATATCTTCTTTCCATACAATAGGGTCTAGCCCTTGTTACAATAAGATCAACTCTCTCTCCTTTTTAACTTCAAATACAAAAACAGTATTGCTCCAGAATTTACTCACTATAAGAATTTGTCTAACACAAACTGCTCCTACGTTACTGACCGTTTGCTATGCTCGACCTTCAACCACTCCTTTCTTGAACTCACAATCTATTCTTTTAATGTATGAGGAAGTGGAACGGATTAACTTACTGTTATCTCCCCTTCGATCTTCCTCTTTCTCTTTCTCCATATCTTGGAACTACTCTTTGTCGTCTCCTATATCTCTGCAGATACGTTTCTTGTTTTTCTTCAGAATACTTTCGGCGCATGATTGAGTCAAGCATATTCCTTGCTTTTATAGGTCGGCACCAGTCAGAAACCCTTCGTCTAGGGTTAAGCATGTTTCTTCTTTCGATCTTTACCATTGAAACATGATAAATTACCCTCAAATTACGTCCACGTGTTTTTCAGTACTTAACGTACTTAAAACTACTGTCCGGGTAACGACTTACTGAAATGGTGAACTTCAGTGCGTTTTGCTCCTTCGTAGCGCGCTCCATTTCTTTGTCTAGCCACAGCCTCAGAGATATTGCCTCATAACTTTCCTAAGGGTCTACGAGTCTTCCTCTTCGATTCTTCGAGTCTAAGTCTTCGAGCCCTGAGAAGTAAACTTCCACTTTTTTTGCTTTCTGGCTTCGAAGCTAGGTCAGACAGCTGACATCTCATTCTACGAGCCTGAGCTCTACGAGTCTTCGAGTCAGTGACAGCTGCATTTTGCCTTGGTTGATAAACTGTCTATGGGTCTTTGCAACGGGTTCTTCCTACGACCCTCCGAGCTTCGAGTTTACGACTCTGCACGCTGCGACTCTACGAGTCTTTGCTTCGAGTATTCAAGTCTCTACTCTTTATCTGTCTATACCTTGGGTTTGTCAAACTGCGACCCTTCGACCCGGTGGTTCTTCAAGGCTTCGACCCTATGCCTATTTAAGGCTTCGACCCTATGGTCCTTCGAGGCTTCGACCCTGTGCCTATTCAAGGCTTCGACCCTGTGGTCCTTCGAGGGTGCTACTAGCCCCATGGTCTGTCTATGACCTTCGACCTTCGAGTCGCCCCTATCTACGACCTTCGAGGCTACAGGTCTACAGATCTTCGAGTTAAGGACGTACACAGGTAGACTCCCTCTACGAGCTCACTCTACAAAGTTGTCCAACCAAGTACGGATCTTCGACCTAGACCTTCGACCTGGTGAATTTTGCTTCTTGCATCATGTTGACAACAATGACAACACAACCTCATGGGAACAACAATCTCCCCCTTTGGAATTGTTGGCAACATACGGAATGCACAAACCGTCGAACTGTTCCCCTTAAACTTGTGCTCCCCCTAGACACAGTATACTCTTCTGTTCTTCTCCCCCTTTGCCAATCAATTGCAAAGATAGGAGGGGAACCCAACAGAAGCCTTATGCGTGAGGAGGTGGCTGTACTGACAGCCCGCTTCGGTGTCTATCAAACAACTCGATTGATAAAGGTTTGGTGAGGATATCTACCGTTTGTTCCTATGTAGGAACATACAACAAGTGCACACTTCCCTCTTCCACTTATTCCTTGATATAGTGGTAGCAATAATCAATATGTTTGGTCTTCGAATGTTGGACAGGATTCCTACTAATATTGATAGCACTCTGGTTGTCACACCAGATGTTCATAGGTAACTTAACATTGACGCCCAAGTCTGACAATTGCATGAGCATCCATACCACTTGAGTAGACGCTGCATGGACAGCCACATACTCTGCTTCTGCTGTACTACATGCAACACTATTTTGTTTGCGGCTCAACTATGCAACACATTTAGAGCCCAAATAAAAACTGCAGCCACTGGTAGAACGTCTGTCATCGATGTTTCCAGCCCAATCTGCATCAGTGTAAACCTGTAACTCAATGGAATCCTTAGAGGGATACCACAGTCCCATCTCTAGTGTACCGTTTAGGTATCTAATGATCCTTTTGACTGCCAGCAAGTGAGACTCCTTTGGATTTACCTGATATCTACTTGTCTGACACACAGTTTGCATTAGATCAGGTCTAGAGGCTGTGATGTATAAGAGGTTTCCAATCATACCTTGATACTCTTTTTGATTTACACTTGTGCCTTCCTGATCCTTATGAAGTTTGCAGCCTGTAGCCATTGGGGTTCTAACAGGCTTGCTAGCTTCCATACCATACTTCTTCAACAATTCCTTGGCATACTTGGGTTATGATATAAATATGCCTTCAGCAGTTTGCCTAATCTGCAGTCCCAAAAAGTATGTCAGTTCTCCTATAAGAGACATTTCAAATTCATCACTCATTTTCTTGGCAAATTCTTCATATAAGCCTGAGTGACTTCCTCCGAATATGATGTCATCGACATAAACTATGGTAGCCAGCCGACCTCTGTCCGAATTTAGTATATATAAGTTATGATCCACTGTTCCTCTACTGAAATTCATTTTTTTCAAATACCCATCCAGTCGGCTATACCATGCTCTAGGAGCTTGCTTCAGGCCATACAAGGCTTTCTTTAGTTTACAGACATGTGTCTCATCATCAGCAATCTGCACTCCATCTAGTTGCTCAATATACACTTCTTCTTTCAGCAGTCCATTTAGAAAAGTAGACTTCACATCCATTTGATAAACCTTGAATTTCTTATGTGCTGCTAATGCAAGAAACATTCTGATAGTTTCTAGCCTTGCCACTGGTGCAAAAGTCTCATCTACATCAATTCCCTCAATCTGAGAGTACCCTTTGCATACCAGTCGTGCCTTGTTCCTAACAACCTTGCCATCTTCATTCAGTTTATTCCTAAATACCCACTTAGTTCCAATGACATTTTTGTTCTTTGGTCTAGGAACTAGCTCCCATGTCTTATTCTTTTCAATTTGATCCAGCTCTTCATTCATTGCTGTGATCCAAGCTTTATCTTCTACTGTTTCTCCAACTGTTTTGGGCTCTATTTGAGAGAGCAATGCAGTAGCTCTTGTAAATCTCCTCCTGGTTGTTACACCTGCTTGGGGATAACCAAGGATCTAATCCTTGTCATGCGCACTGGACCATGTCCTCTTGGTCTTTTTAGTAGAATTTTCTCCAGGATTGGACTCTTCCTTCTCTTCATCAGACTTCTCTGAGTTTGTATCTTCATTTTTCTCTTCTTTTTCATGCTCAAACTTTTCTTCCTCCTGAGGTTCTACTACTTCAAAGTCTGGAGTCTCATCTTCTATTACATCTTTCTTCTAGTTTTCATCTACTTTGACTTCACTTGAAGTTACTACTTTTCCAAGTCTTGGAAGAAAAACTCTATATCCCTTTGTCTGATATGAGTATCCAACAAATGTCCCTTCCTCAGATCTGGCATGAAACTTTCCTTTTCCTTGCTCCTTTATTTTCACGAAGCAAGGGCTTCCAAATATTATGAAGTATTTGGCTGTTGATTTCTTCCCACACCATAGTTCATAAGGTGTGTAGTCTATCCTTGGTCTCAAAGTGACTCTGTTTAGTACGTGTACTGCTATTCTAGTTGCCTCTATCCAAAACCTTGCATGAAGATTAGCGTCCAGCAACAGTGTTCAACCCATTTCAATGACAGCTCTATTATTTCTTTCAACAACTCCGTTTTGCTGTGGAGTTCTTGCTACTGACAGTTAATGCTGAATCCCATGTTTGTTCAAGTACCTTTCAAAGGCTTCATTTGTAAACTCAGTATCCTGATCAGATCTTAATATTTTAATCTTTCGACCATAGTCATTCTCAGCTATTCTTCTATACTTCTTGAAGCACTCCAAAGCTTCTATCTTATGCTTTAGATACATAATACAAGTTCTTCTGGTGAAATCATCCACAAACAAAATGAAGTACCTTTCACCATTTAGTCCTTTGTTTCTCATTGGTCCACACAAGTCTGTATACACAATGTCTAGAGCTGCTTTTGAACTATACTCTTTTACTTTATAATGAAATCTGGTCTGTTTACCATGTAAGCATGCCGAGCAGACATGCTCTCTTTCACGTTTAATGTCTGGGATATCTCTTATAGTTTTGCAATTCACAAGTCTTCTCATATTATTTTGATTCAAATATCTCAGTCTTCTGTGCTAGGGTTCATTACATACAATTCACAAGTTTTCTACCTTTATTAAATGACAGCTATGGGTCTTGCTTTCATCAATTACATACAAGTCCCCATCTGTCCTTCTTCCAGCTGCTACTGTGTTGCCATTTTCTCTCTTTATTTGGCAGCTAGTTTTAGTAAAGGTCACTTCATGACCTGAGTCATACAACTGACTGACGGATGCTAGATTATATTTCAAACCTTCAACATGTAACACGTCCTTCAGTTTGTTCTTACCCCATTTGGCAGAGCCTAACCCTTTGATTTTCAGAGAGCTATCATTGCCAAATCTCACTTTGCCAGACTTGTCTGTATTCATATCTGACAATTTCTTCATATCACCAGTCATGTGACTTGAGCATCCACTATCAAGGATCCACTGTCTATCCTTGATGTCTGCTTTCAATGCAATCTCAGCAATATGAGCCACTTCTTTTCCCTTAGCCATGTAGACTTGTTTTACTTTAGATTTGAAGCGCTTTACCTGTTTTACTTTAGACTTGGAGCACTCCCCTTCAAACTTGGGTTTCACAGTCTTCTGAGATGTTTTCAGTTCCTTCTTCTTCGGAACGTTCACGGTTTTCTTTATCTTATTCTGCTAAGGAATAAGTACATTTCTTGCACTTTGTCGTTCACAGCCGCAATTATCACAAACCTCCAAGTTTGCAAGTATAGCAAACTTGTTTCTTGTGACAACAGGCTTCGGTTTCCACCAGCATGAAGCTTCTTCATGTTCTTGTTTCTGATAGTAAGTGCAGAAACTTCCCACTGGTTTCTTTCTTTCAATCTGGTATAAGTTCCTTCTAGATGTCTTCATTGCAGTTCTAGGATCTTGCACGGGATACCTCCACCAATAAAATCTAGCCCTGTGACCCCACACTGCACAGTAGTAGCAGTGACCCTGAAAGCTGGTTGTTGGATCAAGCCCAGAATTTGGATGATGCAAATAAAACCCTATGTAATTTGATTTGAGACTTTTGTTGTTTCATTTTAAGTTATTGCAGAAGATATGAACTTAATCCGGACCTACACTCGTGAGAGGAAAGCTAAGGACAGGATATATAATCCTAATCTAGATGAGAGTGTGCGTCATCAAACACTTGGTACATAACCAAGTCTTCACTTCATACGGAATAAGGATCATACGTGCGGACTAATGACTTAAAGCTACGGACTAAGGAATCTGTGCCTAATACTTTAAATGGACTAAGAAAGCGCTAATACGGAATAAGGATTCCAATACTAAATTGATACGGAGTAAGCAATCATTGTTACGGAGTAAGGATCTAAGTTTAGTTTAACACGGAGTAAGCAACCTTATACCGGATTTAAGAAGATGCTACTTTAACTTATCTCTTCATATTCAAAGTCACCAGCTCGTTGCTTCCCGATGTAAGACAAACTCGTTGAGAACCTAAAGTATCTTACACGTGGATCATCCGGATATGTGGACACAACTTGGAATGAACTTGGGAACTCACAAACACACTTATGTTTTGCAAACTCAAGACATTGAGCTCCACATCCGTAGCACTTAAGACAGAGAGGATTCTGAGGAACAGTAAATGTGCACATAGTTCGGAACAACAAGTTCCAAGACTATCTCTCAAGGATGTGTTATATATATAATGTAAACCTTGTACATGTAGGGTGTGCGGGAATGTACAAGAGCTCAAGTAGATCATAGAGGCTAGTGTGTGAGTACTGTTGGTCCCTAGTAGCCTAGAGGGGGGTGAATAGGCTCAAATCAAAACTCTTTTCCTCTCATAGGTACAACACAATCTGGTTAAAAGATGTAAAATCAGTGCGGAAGATAACCAGATAGTGGAAGTATTTTGCTCTATTATCTGATGATAATTACAACAAAATAAGCAGCAATTACAGCTGATTACAATATCACTCAGTCTTACAGTTACACACACTGGCATTTATAATCTCCATGAGCTCTGTACCACAACCTCACTTTTATGAATATACACAGTTTTGTATTTATAAATATTCCTATGAATCTTGGAACTGTATATCCCAAGCACTGTGTAACATTAAGTTCTTCTCGGAAATACTTTGCTTTAACTGTTACGGATATGGAGTTCGAAATATTGGAAACATAAGTGTAATGAATTACTTTGCTTGATTCCAATTGCATTTGAGCTGCGTCCACATCTTTGAGTGTTCCACGTGTAAGACAGTTTAGATCTTCAATGAGTTTGTCTTTCATCGGGACACAACGAGCTGACCATTAAATGTGGCTTGGAAAAGGTGAAGCAGTGTCTTCTTAGTCCGTAGTAAGGTTCCATACTCCGTATCAACAAAGCTCGGATCCTTACTCCGTGTCAGTAGTTGCTTACTCCGTATCGGTATAGTCCTGGAATCCTTGTTCCTTGTAAGCGCTTCCTTACTCCGCATAGAGTAGGTACGGAATGCTTACTCCACATCAGCGCTTGGTTCGGATTCCTTACTTCGCGTTAGCTTCCCTTACTCCGCAACAATTGTCCTTACTCCGCATCAGTGATAGACTCAGATTTCATAGTCCGTGTCTTTATTTCCTTGGTCCGGTGGAGTGACAACTTCGATTCGTTCTCCGCAACAAGTCTCTCTTACTTCGTGCGAGTTGTAGACTCGGAATCTTACTCCGCATCACTTGACATGGTCTAGTTGAAAGTTAGACGCGGGTTCCTTGGTCGTTTTGTCAAGTAATTACTCTTCACGAAGGATCCTTACTCCGGATGATACCTTGGTTGTGTACCAAGTGAATGACGACACTCATGATGATCCGGATCAGGATTATGTATCCTGTCCTTAGCTTTGTCTTTACGGGAGAAGGTCCGGATGAAAGTTTTATCTTCTGCACAGACTTAGAATAAACAACAAACATCTTGAATCCAATTACATAGGGTTTGATCTGCATCATCCAAATTCTAGGTTTGATCCAACAATCTCTCCCAGTATGGATATGCCAAACCCTTTGTAATCTGATCTGGTTAGGCAGTAAGAAATACACAGTTAAGGATAAACAAACATTTCCACTAACATGTCAGCAAGAATACATTAAGCCTTAGTACAGATGAAACTTATGGTACATATGGCTTACTATATTTAAAGATCATTCTTGCTGCATGCTCTCATGGCTTCATCGTCTACTTACGGGTGAATTTGATGACATTGTTCCAGTTGTCATCAAATGTAATAACTGATTTCAGGAAGAAGTATACGAAGGCTCCATAACTGTTTCTATTGGGCTGCTGAGGCACATTCTTCTTGTTCTGGGTCGCCCCTATAAGTACTTCATCTTGACCAAGAGGAGGTAGATCGAAATCTTCGTAAAGAGTACTCTATCTGATTGCATCAGACAAAGTTTGAACAAGGCTCCTCATTTGATTTCTTCTAATCTAGCGGTCATCAAGAGGATGAGAATCAATAAGTATGATTCTCTTCTCTTTGATCAGAAATACATTCAGCATGAAATGTGGGGAGTTAACCCGGTAAGGGATGAAGACGGTAGACAGAGTTCTCCAAGGTCTGCTGTTTTCAGCTGTACCATTGATGTAGGAATGAATGGTGTCCACAGGAGGAAACTGGTCCTCAACCCAACAAGGTAGAATGTCAAAATCATGGCCTTCCTCAAGTAAAGAGGGGAACAACCTCATTTCCATTTTTATTGCCAGGGCGTAGTTGTCAATGTCGTCAGTGGAGAATTGTCCCTCCTCAGACAGCAAGGTTCGGATGTCATTAGGTTTGAAGGGGGACAAGACGGACACATATCGCCGCTCGGTAGTTAAAGAGGCATAGGCCTTTGTAGCAGCAAGAATGCTCCCATCAACATCATCCGGATGAAATTCCGCGTATGATGGGAGGTAGGTGATGGTGCCAGATGGAACAGTAGGAGGAGCAGCAGCATCAGGAGAGTTGGTCTGGCCAGAAGTGAAGCAGCGGCGTTTAGGCACCGGGAGGCCTGGAGGAAGAGCAAGTGCAGACCGTTTGCGAGAAGCATCGCCAGAGGAAGTGGAAGGATCAGATAACTTCTCCCCCGGTTTGGCAGATCGACGAGAGCGGGAGGGACGAGCCACGACTTGGGTTAAGTCCGTGAGAAAAGAAGACAGCCCCTTAAGAGAGATGGCAATCATCTCGAGCTTCTAATCCATGGAGAGAGAGGAGGAGGAGAGAGCTGAAAGAATCTCGGCTCCAATGGCCTTGACTCGATCAGCGATGGCCTGGGTCTGAAGACGATTGTCCTCCGCAAGGCGATCAAGTTGGGTAGAGAAGGCGGCTTCGGACAGAATCGTTGCAAAAGATGCACGCCCAAGGCCAAAGGCAGGAGCCTTAGAGGACTCACCCGCATGAAGAGGAGCAGGTGTGTGAAGGGAAGAGGCGGCGACAGCCGGAGAGTACAATGGTGGTGCTGCTGCAGGGGCGGCAGAGCCACTTTGACCGGAGAGGTCAATAGTAGGGATATTCGTAGGATGGGAGAGACCAACCTCAGCAGGGATGGGCGTCCGTGCGTCGTGGGCAGGTCCGGACGAGGCAGCAGTAGGAACGGGAGCCTGAAGCATGGACGGCATCAGAAAGCCGTGAGCACAGTTCCAAGTAATCATATCCTCCGGGGTTTGGGTGTGTTAAGTGTAATACACCCGGAGGGTAGGTTCTGGGATGTCTGCAGTATGGGCGAGGCTGAAGCGCAGCTAGCAGTGAGTAAGGAGGTCGGTGGAGAGATGGTCGATGTAGTCCTTGGGGACAGGAGAGTGAGCTGGAGAAGCTTCCGCAGGAGAGATAGGGATTTCGGGTAGAACAGCAGCAATGGCTGCTGTGACCAGAGAGATGGGTGCGAGAGCGTCAGCAGCAGCATCAGAAGCAGCAGCAGCAGCAGCGTGAGGAGAAGCAGGACCAGTAGCAGGAGAGGCTGATAAGACAGCCGCATGGATGGGCGGCTGAGAGGGCCCTGCAGCAGTAGATGGGTCAGCGCGAACGCTGTGCAGTGAGCTGTGGGACCGTGCTGGAGCGGCAACAAATCGGATGCGGTAGTGGAAGGACCGGGGAGCAGAGCTAACTTCATGACCCAAGCTTGCAACTGGGTCACCAACAGAACTCGCTTGCTGCTCCGACATAGTAACAAGAGTACGGGAGACTGGAGGGCGGCGAACGGTGAGTGTCCCGTCTGCAGTAAGATGACAGAAGTAAAAGTTCGCTGGGAAGGGAATCACCAGTTCGTCCTGGAAGTGCACGGGGTGAAGGTGTCAAAAAATTTGAGATAGAATCCATCCAAAAGACGAATTCCGTTTCCCATTCCGCAGCACTCGAAACAGGAAAACGCCCCAGTCAAGTGGCAGTGACTCAAAAACCGCGTACATTGCCAGCAACATATCGTACGGAATGGAGTCAAGACCTGTGGAGCGAGCCAGTAGGCACCGGCTCAGTATGATGGCCATATAGCGATGGGGGCCCTGAAAAGACTTCAACTTGTGCTCCTTTACCTTGTTGGGACAGCCCATGGACGCAGCCATGGATAGAGCGCTTGTCCTGAAATCGTTGCCCTCAGGAAGATGGAAGGCGTCATGGATCACCTGAGGGGTGATCTTGATAGTTTTCCCTCGGACCACTGAGATGATAGACTTATCACTGGAGTTGACATGCTAATAGAAGGCCAGGATGTCAGAGACGAGGAGATCGACCAGGGTAAAGACTAGGGCGAGGAGGTTGCTGGAATCAAGGAGCTGGCGAACCTCTTCGAGCCAGGCTGGAGGATCAGAGATTCCGGACCAGTCGACCAAGTGGCCAGGAACAACGCCATAGAGAGCTTGAGCTGCCATTGAAATATGGAGGATTGGAGGAAAAGGAGATGAGGTCTTTGGAGTTGGAAGAAGCAACGAGGATTTAGAGTTTTGCGAATTGGGAGTGATAGCCTCGTGCGTCGCTTGAAAGTGCATTATAAATAGGACCCTTTCCGTGGAAGCAAGCGGGTCTCGGGTTTAAGCGAGATGAGCAGTGATCCCCCTGACTATCCGATGTCATTAGACTTGATGTGTTAGCGCCGTCAAATAGACTGATAACGTGGCGGCCGTGCTAACCATTCAAAAATCACAGCTGTATGCATACTTCCGGATTTTTGAAAAGACAATAGGCGGGCTCGAGACGTGCATTTAATGAACCATCATTATTCCTCCTCAAAAAGACGCGATGTAAGATAATCACTTGGGTTATCGCGAAGTGAGAGGTCCAAGAGTCAGGAGGAATTAAACCGACTCTCATCCAGGCTAGATATTGTCCATGTGAACTACATCCGGATGATAGACAAACTGAGTCCGTAGAAGCTGAGTGCCGAAAAAAAATCATTCCTTTGCTGTCTTGGTGTCAAGGAAACATGAAGTACCACAACACTTCAAATCCGAGTCATCAAAACAAGATAGAGCAATGAAGTGCAAAGAGAATATGAACCTGTAGCTTTGAAATGTAAACTAAAAGAACAGTAGACTAACAGGTTGAGTTAGTACGGATATGGATCAAATAGTATAAGCGAGAACATCATAATCCGAACTAAAAAGAGAAACAAAACTTAGTGCATTGAAAGGAATGTAAAAGACACATACAAACAAGAGAGTGATCATTGTTACTGAATCAAGATATATGTTAGATAATAAATACACAAGTTCATATTGGTCAACATAGTGAAACTGTCCCGCTGAACAACGTAGCTAAGATAATTAAAAATCATATGATTTGTCCAACTTAGGATTCATGAGTGAGACGGTAGGAATGAACACATGTCGAAAGCAAGCAAATGATTATCCGATTAAAATGTACAGTTGAAGGAAGAAAAACATCCTTGCATGCCACATATCTGATTCAACAATGCATGTCCAGGTAGATCTGGAAGTGATAATTTAGAGGAAGGAGCATCCGAGACATATCAGGGGAGTGTTACAAAGATTGCTCCCCCTTAGATCATGCGATCCTCTCAGTGATAGACTCCCCCTCTGATAAACAGCCAGGAAAGAGGTCACGAGACATATACGGGGGGTATTACTTAGATAATGAATAAAGCATTTTCTCCCCCGTAGATCATGCGATCCTTTCGATGGCATTACCTGTTAAAAATTGAGATCTTGAAACATCACTGTCTATCCATTAGGAAACTACACTTCAGGAGCTAATTAAACTGCGATTGTGAGTACCATCACCAAGCATTCCGAGCTAACCCATTTCATTTCTTCAACCAGACAAGTTAATAGAGCAATCAATATGAAACAACATTCATCATGTGGTGATAAGTGAAGATTAGAATCATGAAATCCTAAAGAGGTTATTCATATCCGTTTTAATTATGTCAGCTTAAACGACTTCAGTCGGAAAACGCAAGTATCCTCCCAATATGACATTAGATAATTATATCTGAGCATAGGCACGTGAGGCAGTAAGCATGATTAACATTAAGTTCAGTATGTGTTCTCTACTTTCAATATAATCACAATGCAAGTTCTGAAAGAAAATATACTGGTGAGAGATTAAATGTGAAGCTATGCAGAGAAGTCTATCATACCTAATTGGAAGAGTAGTTTAGAAAATCTTGCATTAGGTAGAGGCTTTGTAAGTATGTCTGCCAGTTGATCTTCAATAGCAACATGTTCCAGTGATAAGTGCTTTTTGAGAACATGGTCGCAAATGAAGTAATACCTTACCTCAATGTGCTTGGTCTTTGGGTGCATGACAGGATTGCTGCTTATAGCAACTGCACTGGTGTTGTCGCAGTAGAGTGGAATAGATGTCATGTAAAAACCGTAATCAGTAAGTTGACTTTGCATCCAAAATAGTTGTGCGCAGCAACTTCCAGCAGCTATATATTCCGCCTCAGTAGTAGAGGTTGATATGGAATTCTGCTTCTTACTGAACCATGAAATTAATCTATTTTGAAGAAACTGACACGTACCGCTTGTGCTTTTCCTGTCGATGCGACACCCATCAAAATCAGCATCAGAGTATCCGGATAAGGTGAAGTTGGACTCCTTTGGGTACCAGAGTCCCAAATTCATCGTTCCTTTGAGATACCTTAATATCCGTTTAACATGAAGCATATGTGACTCCTTGGGATTCGCCTGATATCTTGCGCAGATGCAAGTTGCAAACATTATGTCCGGGCGACTTGCTGTAAGATACAACAAGGATCCTATCATCCCTCTATATTCAGTCACATTTATTGATTTGCCGTCCACATCAGGATCTAATTTGGCACTGACTGGCATCGGAGTCTTGACGGGAGATGAACATTCCATACCAAACTTCTTAATAAGATCACGTGTATACTTAGCTTGATTAATGAAGATCCCTTCCTTTAATTGTTTAACTTCTATTCCAAGGAAGTAGGACAATTCTCCCATCATGCTCATCTCAAACTTGTCAGTCATCAACTTTGCAAACTCTTCACAAAGCTTCGGATTTGTTGATCCAAAAATGATATCATCCACATATATTTGTACGATCAGAATATGTCCTCTCTCTTTTCGTAGAAATAAAGTGGTGTCTATCTTCCCTTTTTGAAAGTTGTGAGCAAGTAAGAATTCTTATAGTGTGTCGTTCCAGGCTCTTGGAGCTTGCTTCAATCCATACAAGGCTTTCCGTAACTTGTAGACCAGATGTCCAGCCTTAGGTTCTTTGAAATCGGGAGGTTGTTCTATGTACACATCCTCTTGAAGATCTCCATTCAGAAATGCGCTTTTGACGTCCATTTGATAAACTACGAAGTTTTCATAAGAAGCATATGCCAAAAACATTCTGATTACCTCAAGTCTTGCTACCAGAGCAAAGGTCTCGTTATAGTCTATTCCTTCTTCTTGACGATATCCTTTGGCTACCAGTCTGGCTTTGTTTCGGATTACTATTCCATCCGTATCAAGTTTGTTCCAGAACACCCATTTAACACCAATGACTTATTGAGACTTAAGTCTTGGTACTAGTGTCCACACATCATTTCTCTTAAATTGATTCAGCTCCTCTTGCATGGCTTCTATCCAGTTCGAATCTTGAAGAGCTTCATCTACCACCTTTGGTTCTATTTGAGATAGAAAACATGAGTAAAGACAAATGTTGGAGGTGACTGCTCTTGTTCTTACACCAGCAGTAGGATCACCAATCACTTGATCTGAGGGATGATTTCGAGTCCACCTATAATTTTGTGCACGTGATGGTTGATCTTGTATAATCTGAAGCTCTGCCAGATTAGGTGGTTCAGGTATATCTGCTGGTTGAGCTTCTTCCCGACCAGATGTTTCCTTATTAGCAGGTACAGTAGAACTAAGTGGTTCTTCAACACTGTTGCTTTCAGTGTTAACTGGTCCGAATGGACTTGAAGGTACTCCGGAATTTTGGATATCCTTAGGAGTATATCCGGAGTTTAATGGTAGTCCTGAGTCTGAATTATCCGTAGCATCATCAACATCATTTCTTCGTGCTTCACTGGTGCCATGTGGTAGGTCAGTATGTATGATAGGAACATTTATAAACTTCGAATAATCGATGTTATTGTCCTGAACCTGTACATTAGAACTTGAAGAAGCAACTTTTGACCAATCAAGATTAGTTTCATCAAAGGTCACATGGATAGATTCTTCAATTTTAAAAAGTTTTCTATTGAAGACCCGATAAGCCTTGCTATGTAATGAGTACCCGACAAAAATCCCATCATCAGATTTTGGTTCAAATTTATTCGGGGTTCTTTGCCGTTATTCAATATATAGCAAGTACACCCAAAAGCTCTGAAATGTGAAATTGAAGGCTTTCGTCCTCTCCACATCTCATAGAGTGTTTTCATGGTAGATTTATTTATTAGAGTTCTGTTCTGAACATAGCAGGTAGTGGACACAGCTTCAGCCCATAGACTGAGAGGAAGCTTTGCCCCTGCTAACATAGATTTGCCAGCCTCGACTAAAGTGCGATTCTTGCGCTCAGCTACCCCATTTTGTTGTGGAGTTCTGGGCGCAAAGAAGTCATGCTGAATGCCCTGTTCAAAATAATATGATCTCATATCTGTAAAATCAAATTCTATACCATGATCACTCCTGATGCACTTTATGCTCAGTCCTTGTGAGTTGCTTATCCAGTTAAAAAGATCTACAAGATTCTCAAAGGTTTGATCCTTAGATTTTAGGAACATCACCCATGTGTACCTGGTGAAATCATCGATAACCACAAGGGTATATCTTGCACCAACTAATAAAGGAACAGAAATGGGACCACAGAGGTCCATATGAAGAAGTTGTAGAGGAGCAGTTATTGAATTAACTGATTTGCTCTTAAAGCTATGTTTGGTCTGTTTGCCAAGTTGGCATTCTCGACAAAGAGTGTCTCTGGAGTATTTGTGTTTAGGTAGACCAGTGACAAGATCAAGTGACGCTAACTTAGACAAGGTCTTAAAGTTTAAATGTGCGCATCGCTTGTGCCATAGCCAACTATCTTCGTCTGATGCTGTAGTGAGGAAGCATACAGGGTCAGAAGAATTATTTCTTAAGACCACTGAGTATATGTCCCCATCTCTTGATCCGGATAACTTAACATCTCCAGATAAGTTTTCCCTTACTGTACAGGTGTTGGACATGAAGGAAACAGTAAATCCTTTGTCACATAAATTACTGACACTTAGCAAATTATGCTTCAAACCTTCGACTAGTGCAACTCTAGTGATTGATACACAGCCGTTGGTTAAAGTGCCATACCCGACAGTCTTACCTTTGCTGTTGTCACCATATGAAACGGATGGACCTCGTTTGTCATTAACTTCAACAAGCAGAGTCTGATCACCCATCATATGTCTAGAGCATCCACTATCGAGGATCCACTTGCTTTGATTGATCTTTAACTTCAATTGATCCGGAAATGCATTTCAGAGATGCTCCTAAAAGAAAACAGTTTACACTTTTGGTGCCCAAACTTGTTTCGGGTGGTTAGAAAGAACAACAGTAGTGTCAACAGTTCCGGATTTAACTTTGCTAGGACTTTTAGCTTTCCAGGTTGACTTTAATTTGTTAGTTTCAGCTGTTTCTTTTACTTGGGTTTTCTTTGGAGAGACACTCCTTTGAGATTTAGATTTTGTTTTGCTCGAAGAACCCTTTTTATTGAACTGATCTTTATTGGTACGAACTTGATTACAAAGCCAGTTATCAGATATACTCCAATATTCATAGTGATAATGACCTATTTCCCTACAGATGGAACAGACATTATAATGCGGAGTACAAACAGGGGATACAGGCCTCTTAGATTTTATAGACTTTCTACTTTGTTCCCTATGGCCTAATCCATTGCGTTTGGGTGACGCGCTCTTGGCCCTAGATGCGTCAGCCTTAGCCTTTCCTTTCTTTTTGGGTGCTACAGTTTTGGCTTGAACTGCAGCAACCTTCCCTTCATCATTAGTTATGGGTGCTACTGCTTCGGGAAGTGCAGTAACAGCCTCTGTTCCACAATCATAGACTATGGTGCCACCTGAAATGAAACCATCCAACGGTTTAGATGTATTAACAGGATAAAGGTTGGTTAGTTTCGGAATGAAATCCGGAGGACACTCAGCAGTCTGTGTGGAGGTCGATGGTTCGGAACCTAGGTCAGGTTTGACTCGGATGTTGTCAGGGTCAGTCCTAAAGGTAGAGGCTATTTCTCCGGATTTTAGCCACTTACGATTTATTTCCTTTTCCTGTTCCAGTTCATTTTCGAGTCATTTCACAATAACTTTTAGGCCCATTAGGTTGGTATTTAACAGGTGATTTTCAGCTCTTAGATCATGATACCAAGCCTCTTTACTCCTGAAGTCAGTTATGTCCTTTTCTAATCTAGCAACAGTAATCTCAAGACGTTTATTCTGACTTTCCATATCTTTGTACATTTGAGTAATTATTAGTCTCTCATTCTTTTCATGATCACGTTCAGTAATAAGAGATTCTAATTTACTCATGAGCTTAGAGATCGAAGGTACCTCAGAATTTGCCATGAGGCAGACATTCAGCTTGGGAGTTGGCTCATTATCCGAGGATTCCTTCTCTTCTTCCGAGCCACTGTCATATTTTGTGACGAACACCTTCCTCTTGTTCTTGCTATTGTCTCTGTTGTCTGAGGTGGAGCGGCAAGGAGTTACCTTGTCACTTTTCTCGGCCACTTTAGATTTGGATTTGTAGTCCTTGGCCCAGTGACCGGTTTTCCCACAGTTGTAGCATTCTTGGGAACTGGACTCCGGTCGCTCCTTCCTTGGGAAAGATGATGAGGAGTGTCTCCTGAATCCTTTTCCGTTTTTCCGTAGGAATCGCTCAAAGAATTTGACAAGGAGAGCTATTTCCTCCTCCTCGTCAGAGTCAGAATTCTCGGACTCATCCGTATCATCATTCCTCAGTATGTTGAGACATTCCGTAGCTTTGACAGCTACCCCCTTTTCTTTCCGAGCTATTTTCTCATCCCGGTTAGAGTATTTAAACCTGACTTCGTGAGTCCGCAGCTCTCCATATAGTTCTTCAAGGGGAACATACTTCCAGTTCTTGTCGGATTGCATCTGGAGTTATTTGGAGTAGTAGCGATCTGGCAAGGAGCGAAAGAACTTGTCATTGATCTGAGATTGAGAATAATGCTCATTGACAGTTTTCAGCTCAAGGATGAGCTTGCTGAATCTCTGATAGATGCTCTCGAGTGATTCGCCCGGTTTGTGATTGAAATTCTCAAAATTCTGCCTGGGAGTACACATAACGTTCTGCATTTGGGACTAACTTCCCTCATAGAGGATTGTCAGTTTATCCAGACAGCTTTTGCTGTCGTGCCGCCCTGGACGTCTGTGAAAGCCTCGGAATCCAAAGACGATGTAACATATGCCAGAGCTTTTTCATTGGCACACTGCCAGGCTCTTTCATCATTGGTGAGTTCGGCATCAGTCTTTGGTCTTCTAACTCCATGTTCTCTGATAGTCATCGAAGTGGGTATCTCCTGATGAAGACATGGCCACATGAGATGATCATGGCAGACCATGAACATTCTCATGCGAGCTTTCCACTGGGAGAAAAGCTTTGGTGTGAATTTGGGTGGCTTTGTCAGAGTGAAGCCAGAACTCCGTGGTTGTGGAGCAGCGGCAGCAGCAGGTTGAGGTGGATCAACATTTTCACTGCTGCTTCGATTTGGAAGGGACTCTTGTGCTCCTCCTGGAGTTAAGGCGAGTGTTGAATAGCATGCTGCTTTCTTCGGCCATTGGTAAGAGTGAAAGAGTGGGATCTCTACTTAGAACTAATAGAACTTGCTTTGATACCACTTGTTGGTCCCTAGTAGCCTAGAGGGGGGTGAATAGGCTCAAATCAAAACTCTTTTCCTCTCACAGGTACAACACAATCTGGTTAAAAGATGTAAAATCAGTGTGGAAGATAACCAGATAGTGGAAGTATTTTGCTCTATTATCTGATGATAATTACAACAAAATAAGCAGCAATTACAGCTGATTACAATAGCACTCAGTCTTACAGTTACACACACTGGCGTTTATAATCTCTATGAGCTCTGTACCACAACCTCACTTTCATGAATATACATAGTTTTGCATTTATAGACATTCCTATGAATCTATCTTGGAACTGTATATTCCGAGCACTGTGTAACATTAAGTTCTTCTCAAAAAATACTTCTGCTTTAACTGCTACGGACGTGGAGTTCGAAATATTGGAAGCATAAGTGTAATGAATTACTTTGCTTGATTCCAATTGCATTTGAGACTGCGTCCACATCTCTGAGTGTTCCACGTGTAAGACAGTTTAGATCTTCAATGAGTTTGTTTTTCATCGGGACACAGCGAGCTGACCATTAAATGCGGCTTGGAAAAGGTGAAGCAGCGTCTTCTTAGTCCGTAGTAAGGTTCTTTACTCCGTATCAATAAAGCTTGGATCCTTACTCCGTGTCAGTAGTTGCTTACTCCGTATCGGTATAGTCCTGGAATCATTGTTCCTTGTAAGCGCTTTCTTACTCCACATAGAGTAGGTACGGAATGCTTACTCCACATCAGTGCTTGGTTCGGATTCCTTACTCCGCGTTAGCTTCCCTTACTCCGCAACAGTTGTCCTTACTCTGCATCAGTGACATACTCGGATTTCATAGTCCGTGTCTTTATTTCCTTAGTCCGGTGGAGTGACAACTTCGATTCGTTCTCCGCAACAAGTCTCTCTTACTCTGTGCGAGTTGTAAACTCGGAATCTTACCCCGCATCACTTGACATGGTCTAGTTGAAAGTTAGACGCGGGTTCCTTGGTCGTTTTGTCAAGTGATTACTCTTCACGAAGGATCCTTACTCCAGTTGATACCTTGGTTATGTACCAAGTGAATGACGACACTCACGATGATCCGGATAAGGATTATGTATCCTGTCCTTAGCTTTGTCCTTACGGGAGAAGGTCCAGATTAAAGTTTTATCTTCTGCATAGACTTAGAATAAACAACAAACATCTTGAATCCAATTACATAGGGTTTGATCCGCATCATCCAAATTCTAGGTTTGATCCAACAAGTACATTGTAAACAGAGTGTTAGAGAGTTGTTAAGTAGATCAAAAATCTCTTCAAACTTTAATCTGCTTCCATTTCGTTGTACTTATCATTTTGATAATAAAACAAAATACTTCCACTATCTGGTTATCTTCCGCATTGATTCTATCTCTTAAACAGATAGGTGTTGTGCCAAAGAGTTTCGATAAGTGCCTATTCAGCCCCCCTCTAGGCTCCAAGGGACCAACAT